>CAJQZP010000016.1:462500-922366 GCA_907164705.1 Parnassius apollo
GAGATATCAAACATCTCAGTTCCCTCCCCTCCCGTGACTATAAGTTAATTAAACGCCATAAAATCCATATAATTATGTAGTTTTATTCAATGTGTAGTGTTGGCGTAAATTTAAGAAATCATTAGATTACATGTACAAATATATATATATATATTCTTTTTTAATCGATAAATCCCAAATGTATCGATCAACGTCCCAACCCTGTCCCATTACCATGGTTCGGAGCATTCTAAGTTCAACCTTGAATTATCCAATCACAGCGTATTTGACACGTCCCCCTCAACTCGAAATTTGGTGAATTCGAAACAAAACAAATATTCCATGATGCGGTATCTATTAGGAGGTAATCTGTGACTAAACACTAAACAAAAACTATTTCAACAATATTTACAAAAAGTTATATACGTAAACAGCGTTAAAAAAAACTTTAACATTTTATCGCCTCAAACGCGCTAGCCCTGACTGCGTTATTTCGCCCGGGCGCGTTGCGATTTTAGGGTAATTATTTCACGCAGGTAACAAGAGTGATAGAGGCCTGGTACTACGTACTAGAGGAGCTAATCCAAACAAAAATGTGCACTACTCTGTATCCGCACATGCGCGGGAAACGCAAGTCGCGCATACGCAGTTGATATAAACGCGCGAAAATTGTCATAATAAATAATTGTTTATTCAGATTGTATTGTTAATCGAGTGCTTTTTTTTAATTTTCGTTTTATGTTTGCATATGTACTAATTTAATATAAAATTATTACTAGCGCCGCTCCTCACTGCATGAATATAGAAACCACATTAACAGGTGTACGGATTGCAGTACAGTTCAGTTGAACATAGCGAGTGTTCGGAATGCCATATCTAGTGCGTAGTACATATGTATCGATGGTTGTAATGAATTGATGCAATTCATTTTATGTTATGTTACGACAGAATCTGTAATGAATAAAAACATATTATTTAGTAAAAATAAAATTATAACCTAAATACGCCCCTTTGCTGATACATACCACCTCCCGTTTCTAAACGGGTTATGAAGCAATAGGTCCGTCGCGTCGCGCTGCTCGAAGACTGTTGGCTAACTTCACATACTGTGTTGGAATCATTTTTATTCCTCATACATGCAGGTTTCCTTATGACGTTTCCTAGGTACAAAATGAGTTGGTCAGTTTCCATGGCCTAGCACTTACATCGAACTGTAAGTCACTTTATCACCTGATAAAAGTTACTTCATTAATAAAGATATCAATTAATTTATTTTGCAACCATCCGCTAACTAAATAAAATGATGTGCCTTACCTGGATTTAAGAACACCTCCCGCCCTCCCTCAATTGCCAAAACATATACCTATATTTATATGTGTATACATATAATATATGTCACTTAATGGTCAGCCGCCGTAGAGTCTACATTACCTGAGGATGCCTCGTGTAGAGGCGAAACACGTGACGTATTATCGTCAATGGTGTGTCTTTTCTGAAATAGTGGTGCCGGAAGTAGTGGTGCTGGGATTAGTGGTGACGGGATTGGTGCACGCAATTGAGGGAGGGCGGGAGGTGCTCTTCAATCCGGGTAATATACATCATTGTATTTAGTTAGCGGATGGTTGCAAAATAAATTAATTGATATCTTTATTATAATGAATTTCCGCAAAGTAACGCCTGATTCTATCAAATCACCATTTTTTATATAAAACTAAAGTGATAAAGTGACTTACAGTTCACCCGATAGTAAGTGGTTACTGCAGGCCATGGAAACCTTCGACCAACTTCAAATAATTTGTCACCTCTTAGGACGAAGATGGAATGCCTCACACACCTACTGTGATTATATTGGCTCTGTATACCCTTCAGAGCGGAACCCTGGGTTGCTTGGTACTGTGAAATTTACGGCGAGCACTTAGCCCGTGAACTACAACGACTGCTTATATTGTTTTTTTATGTTATTTTAGAATAAAGAAAAAGATAACTCCCGAGTTTACAGGAGAACACAACTGTTCTATTTGTCTGATAGGTAACTTTAACAGGCGAGACTACAATAATGGTAGGAAGTCACTGCATTTCAGAATAATCGGAAGTTATCGAGTGAAATGGAGAGTTTTAAAAGTTTTAATTATAATATAAGTTTTATTTATATTTAATCTATATCGGCTCGAGACCTGCTCTGGTGAATATAAAGTAGAATAGAATATAGTAGTATAGTATGTAACCTTTTAATTTTTTTTTATTTACTAACCCTAGCTTATAAGTTCTTTTTGTAACTACCAACCCACTCTATGGAAAGAAATTTCTGAAATAAAGAATAATAATAATAAACAATTTTAAAAAACATTTGAGTGCCTGAAATTTTAATATTATTCTCGAATTTACAGGAGGAGTATGGTACAATGCAACGCCTGAATGTGTCGTACCTCGGTGCGCCACATCCAGTCCTCAACTCTTATCTGCTGCTGTGCCCTATGCTCGGTGCAAATATCAAGTTCAAATGTTGCTGCTCTGTATGTGAAATTAATTTTAATTTTCTAATTGCAAACAATTTTATTACGTAGTATAAATGGCTCCACCACGTAATAAAATTGTTTATATTAATAGCTGAAGTATGGCTCCATATGGCCAGTTCTTGCTACAACTTAGTATCTAATATAGTTGCAGCACGAACGGGTCGGCGCGACCGGGGAAGGACCACGCTCTCACAGCGTAGAATAATAACGTAACACTGCTGTATTTTGTGTGGTAAGTGTAGAGAACCGGAGACCCTTTTTAGTGGAAACGAGCCATTCCCGGTCAGAAATGCTATATACTGCTGGGTTCTGCCATTGCTCGTTGGCTAAGGATAGAGGGGTAAGCCCTTTATCACAAGAAATAACGTCATTATAGAATGGATCCTCCGATCTCGCCAGGAAGTAATGACGGAGGCTGCACACTTCACGGTTATGCATGGTGAGCACGCTCAGAAAGCCACGCCAACCATGCTTTCGCGGCGTACAGCCTCATTACCGACTTCGGATAATGCATCCTATGGGACGTCATGGTAGTACGGACTTTTCTATCCAGGGCGTTAAGTTCAGTATGAGTCCACCTGAGTATGCCAAAGGTATACATGAGGACAGGCATGGCCCAACCGTTATAAGCGTGTGTCCTATTCACACCGGACAAATTACTGTAAGTACTTTGGTCAAGCGTGCATATGAATATGTGCATATGTTGTCAGGAGACAGGTTCCGATACAGTAGCAAAGACACGGGATCAATTGCAACACAACGTGATAGAACCATGCTGCATCACGAATGGGTCGGCTCGACAAAAGAAGAACCACGTTCGCTGAAAGAAAATGCTACTGTATTAAGTATCGTGAGTGATGAGAACCGGGGACCTTTTATACTGGTAACGAATCATTCCGTCAGTAATTAAGAGTTATAACGCATTTTGGCTTTTAGTCGAGAATAAATGTAGCCGTCTATGTAATGGGCAACATTATTTACTCGTTATTTGATATACTGTAACTATGCATGGTGTGTGCGGTCGTCAACCTTTCTTCTGTAAAAAAACTTTTACTAGACTCGAACATCAACCATTTGAGTTTTCCCACAAATATTAACTCATAAATCCGGATGGGTTTGAAACTTGCAAACACAGTGTAGCCAGGTTTCAAAAATATATGAGCAATTTTAAATAAGCGATTCATATTGCTTCTATTTCTTAACAGGCGCCTTTTCATGCCTACATAAAATGCGAGTTTTCTTAAGACAGGAGCCTTTATTTGCTGAAACTAAAATTTCCCATAACAATTGTTGTAAAGTTGTAAGAATACAATCGATGACATTAAAATATTTTGTGCATAAGCGCATAATTAGACGGATTTTTATTTCATGAAACTAAGGTGGGTGTACCATGGAAGGCCACTCTAACAAATAAACAGTTATTATTCGTTTATTTACTGGATAAATGAACCAAACGAATATTTAAGTAACACTTTGTTTTATTTCGTGACATATAAACCACTTTTTTAAATTGCAGATTTAAAAAAGTGGTTTATATGTTGAACTTAAGTTTCATTGAACTCTTACGAATGGCCTTGCTAAGAACAAGGCTTCTTAGAAGGCCAATATAATAAATCAGTCATTTATATATAACACTAAAGTTTAATAAATAGCGATTAAATCTACAATAAAAAAGTGGTTTTTATGTTATATACTTAATAAAACAAAGTATTACTATAAATTTACATAAATAAAGCTGCACATCCAACATTGTTTACTTCCGAAGAGGAAAATTCATTTAAATAAAGCATATTTATTAAAAAAATTAACGTTATGTTTTTCATAAAAAAATATTAATTTTAAGTGAAAGGGGTTTCACTTAAACTGTACGGATATTCGAGTATTAGGTATTAGCCCAAAATTTTTGAACACAATGGGCAAAAATATTTTATGGCTTAAAAAAACATCAGTGACTGATACGGACACGCAATTTTCTTTTAAGACTTAATCATCAATTTCAAATCGATAGTTTTTTCGAAAATTATGTGAAGTTTGTCGAAGATGTCACTCCAGACTACTCCAGACTGCATTATTTAATATTTTTATTAAGATCACCTAGTCGATGGCATGAACTAAGTGGTGGGCGGGGTTAAAATGCATGCTATCTCAGCCGACATCACGTGCGAAAGCGAAAGGCATGATGATTTACAACAAAACGAGCGCGCGAAATTTTATAAACAAACCTTTGGAAATCTGGATATGATTATGAAAAATCTATTGAATTTATCTGTTCAAAATAAAATTATTTGTACTTTTGAACACCTAATCTATCCCTGTATGGTAACTGTTTTGCAATTTTCGTTCTTCTTATGTTATTTATTTCCTCCCAAACATGTGTTAAATTTAGTACTTTTAAATATATTCTTTTTTACTTTTTTGTTTCCATACAGGGCTAAATAATGATGAGACAAATTGAAATCATTTTTTATTTTGAACGTACACCATCAAACAGTGGAGTAATCGCCAGACTTCGTTTGTATGGAAGAATGAGTGACTAGTGTACCTTTTTTTTTTGCGGATGGAAAATCATCTAATGACGCCTTTCGCTCTGGGTGGAGCGTAAGGGAGTGTCAGACTTTTACTGACTAAAAACCATCCGTGTTCCTTCAGTGCCCTTACGTTCCGGAGCCGCGGTATCTCTTTCGAACAGCCCGCAGCCCCGGCAGGCGTCGGCCCTTGCGGGTCCCTTCACGCTGCTTAAAGCTCTTTGAGGCGCGCGTGGAACAAAACACGCCGTCGACACGGCCTGTCGTCGTTAGACGGACGGACGGCGAGCTACCCATTGCTCGCCGTCCACAGGCCCGCGCCTACGGTGGCCGGGGGCCACGACGTAGTACCCCCGACGCCCGGGGCGTCTCCCGCGGCGGCCGGGGAGGAAAGCTGCTGCTCTCTCTTTCTCCCGCTCCGCCACCTCCTTCGCTAGCATCACTGCTTCGCAGAAGGTGGTGACGGCATCCCATTCCGTCTCGCTCCGGACCATGGCTTCGACCAGGGCCGGACGCGAGAGGTCGCCGCCGCCTATCGCCGTTACGAGGACACGGCGGTGCTCCGCCCAAGCAGGGCACACCTCCACGGTGTGTTCCACCGTGTCCTCCGGTCCATCCTCGCAGTGGGTGCACCCGGGCGTTTCCTCCCGCCCGATTCGGTGCAGGAACCTCCCGAACACACCGTGTCCGGTGAGGACCTGCGTCAGGCGGAAGGTGAGGATGCCGTGGCGTCTCTCAAGCCACTCCTCAAAGAGGGGTCTTATCGCCGCTATAGTGGCGTGCCCAGCACGGGGTTGCGACAGTCGCTCTCTCCATGTCGCCATGAGATCGTGCCGGAAGTCTGTCCGCTGCACGACAACTTGCCGCGGCAGCGGAGTTTCCCCCCGGCATAGTGCCTCCGCGCGCCATTCGTGCAGGCGTGCGAGGACTATCGCCTCCAGATCCCATGGCGGCAACCCGGCAAGGAGACTAGTGTACCCTTAAGTTTATTTTTAGCTTATCCTTATTATTTTTTTTTTCAAATATTGCCTTTAATTCATATACATATAATAGAAGGCAATTACTTTAGATTCCGAATAACCGTTAAGTTTCGCATTTTTCATAATAAATTTTACGATACTAAATATTCGACTTTTTATTTATAATTAATTACTAAAAATATATGTTATAATGAAAGGTCGTATATCCTTTTGTTGTGCCAAATATCGCAAGACCTGTTTAAATTAGTACAGCTCCGAATAGAGGTGAAAAACGCAGTTAAGATGATGCCGGTTTTAAAACGCCCTAAACTGGCGATATTTGAAATAGTACTTTTGGAAAAAAAAAAATATCTCCGTATTTACGTTCAATACATAAATACTACCGCATTTCTCTGGAAGGTATTGATGAGGTTAGGCGTAAAAAAAATTGTCTGAGCTCATAGTCTAAGCACCTTAGTAGTTTTTGTGTAAAAGACTGTTTTTGCTTGTTTTTACTCTACTAAATCCATTTACTTCAAATTGTTTACACAGAAATGTCCAGTCAGTCCGCTCCTGTATAAGACGAGTCAAGAGATGACTTTACAAACCCACACATCACTAATGGCATGTTCAAATAAGGAAGATGTGCTCCGGAATGCTTGTGTCATCATAGCTGGTCCTACTCACCACAAAAAGGACAAAATTAAAGAATTCAAATTTGATGTTGAGGTTATTCACCTAAGTTTATGAATAATATATATAGTTGTTGAAAGTATACCTTGATGTTAAAACAATTTTACAATTATTTTTCTAGGATATACAGAGATGCTCCTACTGTCGGTGGACATTCTTTCATACTTTCCCAAGAGGACCCGAAATAGGTGATTATCTTTTTTCACATGCAAATGCAAGGACTTACAATGCCTTTGACAACATGCAATATATTGCCTCTGCATTAATGGCTAAAGTTATTAAGGGACATTTGTTTTGAATGTGAATGATGAAAATATGAGAAATAAAATACTTTGATATAATTTTTAAATTGCTTTACTTACAATTACAAACTACACTAATCTAATTTTTATTACATTTAGTTTTTTATGTACACATACACAATGCCAGTGTTAATGGAGCCTTTTCAATTCAATCATGTAGTAATCAATAATATAAATATTCTGTTGGAACGGACCTCTCATTTCTGAGTGTTATGGAAAAGAATGGGACATAGCTTTGTTGCTTATACACAGATTGACCTTGAAATATTTTTTATTCTTATCATTGTTTTTTTTACAATATTGTGAGTTTCATATTCTTTGGAGACGGTCTAAAAGTTCAGATTTATAAATAGGTAACTGTTGAGTTACAATATAAAGTAAAATATGCCATTGAAACAAAATTCTTAGTCTAATATTTAACAAATTTTATTAAAAATACATTTTTTAGCTTGGAAAGGTCTACAAACCAGAAAAATCAGTAAATTCAAAACCAAGCCAGCATAGCATTATTTCAACCCAAATAATATAAATTATGAGCTAATTTTTCAATTGTCTGATAAAAGCTATCTATCAAATTAAATAGTGACTTGACTGAACATAATAAATATATAGAGCCATGTTAGCTCAGATGGTTAACGCTAAATATAACAGGACGTGAGTAACCCAGGTTCGATTCCCGCAGGCACCTATGAAATTGTTAATTGAAATTTTAAGTGCTGATTTAGCATGTGCTCGGCAGTGAAGGAAAACTTAGTGAGGAAACCTGCATGTCTGAGGAATTAGCAAAAAAATATTTCTGACCATTGAAGTACACCAACACCCATTGGGGCAGCGCGGTGGACACTTCCTTGCCCTAAAACCCTCTCAGAAAGGAGAGAAGACCTATGCAATAGGACGTATATAGGCTGTACCTTTACTTTACTTCTAAAGAATTACTAATACACAAACATACTGTTATTTTTGTAACATCTTTAACGATATTCAACATAGAAAAACAAAACCAATAAGCTTTATTCAAAAACTAACAAAAACAAACTTTCTTTTATGTTTAATTTGAAAAAAAATTCAATACAAAAAAAATGTTAGGATTTAAAGCTAGCTTATAAAGTGTAGGCCAACCTTGCCCGACCAATCATGACAACTATGGCAGTATATCAGACAACCTATGGTAAAGCTTATATTCAGCAGTGGACTTTCTGTAGCCTGTAATGATTATGATTGAAAAATAGCTAATAAAGCTTCATAATAAACTGAAAATTTTTAAAGTCTTGATATACTAGGGGAGGAATATAATGAGAAAGGATGCCTAAGAAATTATAACTATGTAGAAGGAAATGTAAAATTTATCAATTTACACTAATGCAGAATAAATCGCCTTTGCTACTTTTCAATACCATCAGAAAAAGGAGGCCTTTGCCCAACATATATATATATATATATATATATATATATATATATATATATATATATATATATATATATATATATATATATATATATATATATATATATATATATATATATATTTATATATATATATATATATATATATATATATATAAAATATATTATATATATATATATATATATTAAATGTTATTTTAATATTTATGTAATGTCCAAAGAAATATAATAGAATATTGCATACAGAAATTTCAAAATAATACAGATTTTGTAGGAAACTTTATTATTTGTTGGTGAAAAACCTATAATTAACTTTAACAGTAATAACAAGATCCTAGTCTTTTTGATTCCTGTACTTCCCTCTCATAAATTTGGGCAGGGGAACTACACCAGAACATGGGACTTGGCCGTATGTTTCACAAATACAAGCCCTTTCGCAACCTACGCCAAAGTTAGCTGAATTATCTTTCTTTTCGGCAGCTACAGCCTCTGCTTCTAAAACATCCTTAGATTTTCCAACGGTATTCAATAAATGTTCTAAAATTTCTTCTTTAGATTTGTTATCAACATTTACCAAAATCCGTCTTCCATCTTCGAAATAGCACTTTATAAACGGCGAAGGAGTTAAATTTTTTAATGTAGTCACCTGAACGTCCGGATTTTTGTACTGAATCTGTGGTAAATACCAAAACACGAATTCCTTTGCTCCTGTATTGTTTTGACCGAGAATGTTATAGGCAACTGAGAATATTCTTATTTTGTCTTTGAAGACGAGTTTTCCAGCGTTTAGATAATTCAAGGTACGGCGTATAGGCGCTCTTCCTTTCATAAAAGGCATTTTACCAGTTGTTTAATATAAACAATAAAATTAAACGGTTACTTATTAATTATTAGTTCTAATAATAATAATAATTTATAACAAAACCTTTTCTAACCTGTTCTAACCAAAAAATTGTAACACTTTTAACATGACATTGACAATTCGAGAACTGACAACTGACTTTTTTTACGTTATGTATTGGCAAAGGTATTAATGCTTCTAAAGCCTGACCTGACCTCATACCTACCTACAAATTTCTTTAAAATTATTATCGTAATATGTCAATTTGCTAAAGTTTTTTGAAAATACGACAACATTTTTTCCAAGCAAATTCCAGGCGATAAGAGCAGTGGTGCCAGGCCATACCTGCATTCCTCTTTCTGCATGAGTCCACTTTGTACATCACGGGTAGGTTTTAAGGACAACCCTCCCAGTGCATGTCACCAAACAGCATCCGGAGTGGACAAGTTAAGCCCTCTGAAAACTCAAGAACTTTGCACGGGCCATCCATGTGGGTTCCTATTAGTTTAACGTGGTTACCACTGTATAATTTAGTCGTTAGTTTAATAACAGCATTAATTTATTAATAATAATTAATAATTAATTGTTAAAAGTTGTCTCCAAAATATGTAATTAATTTTCTCAATAAACCACAACGGTGGTTATTGTCTAACTAGAAAATGAAATAAAAACGTAGAGACTTAGCTTTTTTGCATTATTGAGAAAAAATTAAATCAAGTAGTTTTGGAGGAAATAGGTGAATACGAAATTAATACGGAATAGTGAACGGGCCTGTGAGCAACTGTATATAGAAGGCTGATGTGTGTAACGATACAGTCAGTAGCTTTATCTTTTTACTAAAGTGGGAGTCATACTTCCGCACCAAGGGTCATACTACCAGCACACTATATACCTAACGTTTTGCTCGAGTCCGACTCATACTTGGCCGAATTATATAAAAAACTATTGTTAAACTTTATAGTTTAGAATATTATTGTTATACCAAGCTTGAATATTATTGCATGTATTAGCGTTATTACGATAGAGTTTAAACAATAAACCTTTAAAAAATACGTTTCTTGTGTCTTCCGAAAATCCGCCATAAAAACACTTATTCTATGAAAATTTTTATCGGCTGCCTATTATGACTTGGTAGTAACCGTTTATAGGTAGGATAGGTAGATATCGTATGCTTGGTAAGAATAAAACAACATCAAATTGAAGGCTGCAAAAGTGCCTGACAAAACTGACTTTTTGCTTGGAACTCGCGGGCTCAGGTCGCAAGCACACACGCAAAGCATAGTATAACAAAATGATGACTACATACGCTGTGGAACGTGAAACCAAAGCAGAGACGGCATTGATATTTCTTTACCAATAGGTACTTGCGTATGTTTATTTTTTATGTGTGGTTTGTTTTGTGAGTAAAATTAAAAAAGAGACTTCTCAATTTTTATTGCCATCTTTTTCATAGCCTCACTTGGTATAGACAAAAAATCACGAAGAGACTGCACAGACCAAAATTATCAGCCAGAGAAAATGTTAAAACGCTTTGTTGCAGCAGAGCAAATAAAGCAAGTTCATTGTCTACACAATCCACTCACCAACGTTCAGTTACTAGTAACTGAACGTTGGTGAGTGGATTAGTATATAATAGCTTGCAGTCGAATTCATTTTTAAACACGGCTGTATCTGTAGACGTACTTACACATTGTCTAGAGATATATTAATTTAATAGTTTCGGGATGTTTTACAAACCAAAAATTTATTTCAATACGTCAGTGAAAAGAATTCCTTGAGATTCATTGTTTTGCTGCATATGTGAAGATTTCTAGCTTTCGATACATTTACAAGCAGCCAAATTAGAGCTGCCTGTACGAAAAACATGAGGCGTCCAGATATATAATATATTCATCTTATACTGTAATGCCCTTAACATTTTTTAACAATAATTGAAAATTATATTTCCAATGAGAGCTTGAAGCATTTGAACAGTATTGGTAAATTAATAGGGATAGAGGGAATTTGTGGTATTAATACTGTCTGTCTTTTGGGTCCTCCGGCGATAAAACTTCTTTAGAATCTCTTGAAAGTTATAACGGATTGAAACGGTAAAGCGACACTACAAAAGATTTAGCCTGCGAGAGAATGAGATAGTCTATATATATAGTATAGAGTGTTACCTATTATGTATGGCGATTATGCATGTGATCTATGAGCAATAAGGATGTACTTACGATGAGGAAATTGAAAACTTGAAGTCTGTGTAATGTGTAATGTAATACTAGAAATTTAGTTTTCTGAAAGTTTCACTTCTATCGCGTGTGAACTTCACACAAATTTTTATTGTTATTTCTCACCGATTCATCGCTATTTCACATTACGTTTTGTTTTGTTTAAAGCTCGAAAAACATTTTCAGTTGTTGTCTGACATTGCAGATCTTCAAAATCAACCACGTCTTTAGAATCCATTGCCATGCGACGTTCGCAAACTCAAAAAAAATTTTAGCGAAAAGTACCACACTCTTTATCATTGCTGAACAAAATTCTCGTGTTGCTTATAAGGTGTTTGAGCCCACAATTGTGAAGCTTTAAGAGACACGTTAATCTGATCTACGACTGTTTCTCGCCTGATAATCAATAGCGTCTTCTAAAACGATCAATTCACACTGCTACAACAAGGCGTCACAACCTCTACTGTTTAAGAAACAACAGCTAACGAGTCATATCTGTCTTTTACCAATTGCGTTAGCATAAAATTTTACTGAGACTTCTTGCCTATGAGTCCCGTTGCGTCCAAAAATATGGTTCACATTCTGTACTCTCTACGCATCTCAAATTTGCTTTTATTCCCAACATATTTGGGGTTCTGCATGGAAAACCTCAAACTCCAAAACCGCGGTGTCGTTAAGTTCCCTGAGTAAACCAGTGGATAGTTTCTTTGTGGAACTAGCATTCCGAAATCAGAGAGCTGTTTACTCACCATTGAGAAAACTTCTTACTCGCATAAAACTACCTGCAACGACATGAAATCGGACAGAAAAACCCAAAAACTGATTTTGGACCGACCTGGAACCTCATGATCGAAAGCCACGCTTACGACCACAAGGCCAATTAGAAAGTCAAAAACCACCTATTATTATCATTGTAAATGTTATTTTTTTGCCGTGTAGTGGCGGTTGAGAATATCCACTACCCCATATCTTCCCGTGGGTGTCGTAAGAGGTGACAGAGGGGGACAGGCAGGAGATGGGCAGCAGCATCTTCCTAATAACAACAATAATATAACAAAAAAACGCGGTTGCCAACCCACTAGCCAGGCGTGGCAACTATGGCAAACATCCCCCCCCCCCCCCCCCATGAATAACGACGCAAACAAACGATCCCCAGTCCCCGTCGGCCCTGCTATTCCTGGCTACGGTGGCGACCATGGTAACGGCGGGGCAGGGGGGTGCTAAGAATCTCCGGTGGAGGTTCGGTTGCCACCTCCGACGACTCGACCTAGCAACATATAACGCACTCACCCTGAGGACTGACGAGAGGATATTAGAACTGGAAGAAGAGGTAGACAAGTTGCGCTGGCATATTATTGGATTATCCGAGGTCCGAAGAGAGGGGGAGGACACGGAAATCCTTGAGTCCGGCAATTTGTTCTATCACCGGGAGGGCGACCATCTATCCCAAGGAGGTGTTGGATTTATCGTCCACAAGTCTCTAGTCAACAACGTAGTAAAGATTGGGAGTGTGTCGACGAGGGTCACGTACCTGAAACTCAGAATCACCAAACGGTATTCGCTGAAGTTCATACAGGTTTACGCACCAACCTCGGCACATCCCAATGAGGAGATGGAGGAAATGTATGAGGATATTTCCAGAGTCATGCATTCCTCCAAAACTCACTACACGGTGATGATGGGAGACTTCAACGCAAAACTAGGCACAAGAGAAAACGGTGAGCCGAAGTTAGGGAAATTTGGAGTAGGGCAAAGGAAACGTAGGGGCCAGCAGCTGGCTTATGGAGAAAGAGAGACTCTTTATGATGAACTCTTTCTTTCAGAAGTGGCCCACAGGAAGTGGATCTGGTCCAGCCCCGACGGTTCGACAAAAAATGAGATTGACTTCATTATACCGGCCAGACGCCAACTGTTGAGTGATGTCTCAGTGATCGCAAGGGTGAAAACTGGCAGCGATCACCGAATGGTTAGAGGCACACTGAACCTAAACGTTAAGCTGGTGAGGTCTCGTCTAATGAAGTCAACGCTCCGTCCCCCCTCGTGCTCTAATCCAGAATCCCGAAACCTTTCAGCTCAAGTTACGTAACCGCTTTCAGTGCCTTGAAGATTGCAATGCAGTGGACGTTATAAATGATAAGCTCGTGGAAACTCTTCATGCAGTCGGAGCTAAGTTCTGCAAGACCCGCCGCAGAAGAACAAAAAAAACTCTCCGATCACACTCTTAATCTTATGACTTTTAGACGGGAGATGAGGCTGCAATCGTCAACAGATTTGACAGCATACAGGCAACTGAACAGACAGATTTCCAAACGCATGCGGCGAGACATGCGCAACTTTAATAGTGCTCGTATTGAAGAAGCGATTGAGCGGAACCAGGGCTCCAAATCTTTGCGAGAGATCTGTCTGCCAGTAAGAGCCAACTGACAAAGCTGAAGACTGAGTGTGGCAGAATCGTTTCCGGGACACCTGAGATTCTGAGTGAGATTAAGAGGTTCTATGAGTAGCTGTACACATAATGGTTGGAGCCACACCCAAGTGTGAGTAACGATCTAAGAGCAAGTCTTATCCGACACTATTCCGATGATATCACGGACGTTTGTCTATGCGAAATTAGAATGGCTCTCCAGCACCTTAAAAATGTCAGAGCCCCAGACGAGGATGGAATTACAGCGGAGCTTCTGAAAGCGGGTGTAACACCGGTACTTGAAGTCCTTCAGAAGCTCTTCAATTCCGTCCTCCATGGTGGCACTACTCCGGAGGCGTGGAGCAGAAGTGCGGTGGTCTTGTTCTTTAAGAAAGGCGACAATGCTCTCTTGAAGAACTACAGACCGATATCCCTTCTGAGCCGCGTCTACGTGCTGTTTTCAAGAGTCATTACGAATGGTCTCGCACGCAGACTCGACGACTTCCAGCCTCCCGAACAAGCTGGTTTTCGAAAAGGCTTTAGTACCATAGACCACATACATACTCTTCGGCAAATTGTACAGAAGTCCGAAGAGTATAATCTGCCACTTTGCCTGGCGTATGTGGAATATGAAAAAGCCTTCGATTCTGTCGAAATTTGGGCGGTGCTACAGTCTCTTCAGCGGTGCCAAGTTCACTGTCGGTATATCGAAGTGCTGAAGTGTTTATACAGTAGGGTTACGATGGCTATCCGAGTAAAGAACCAGAGTACGAAACCTATCCAACTGCAGAGAGGTGTAAGACTAGGTGACGTTATTTCCCCGAAACTCTATACCGCTGCATTGGAAGACGTTTTCAAGCTACTGGACTGGAAAGGATACGGTATTAACGTCAATGGCGAGTACATCACTCACCTTCGATTTGCTGACGATATAGTCCTTATGGCAGAATCGCTGGAGGACCTAAGCACTATGCTCAATGACCTAATAATGTCTTCCAACTGAATAGTGCCTTCCAACGGACAGGTCTTAAGATGAACATGGACAAAACAAAGATCATGTTTAATATCCATGTCACACCTATGCCGGTAGTTGTTGGGAGCACTAAGCTCGAAGTTGTTGATGAGTACATTTACCTGGGACAAATAGTCCTAATAGGTAAGTCCAACTTTGACCGAGAGGTCAATCGACGGATTCAACTCGGCTGGGCAGCGTTCGTGAAATTACGACGCATTTTCTCGTCAGGTATACCTCAAAACCTGAAAACAAGGCTGTACTGCCAGTGCGTGTTACCAGTGATGACCTACGGAACCAAGTCGCTCAAAGTCGCTCAGCGAGCTATGGAGAGGGCTATGCTCGGAGTTTCTCTGCGTGATAAACTTAGAATTGAGGATATCCGCAGTAGAACCAGAGTGACCGACATAGCCCAACGGATTAGTAAGTTAAAGTGGCAATGGGCTGGCTATATAGCTCGAAGAACCGACAACCGTTAGGGAAAAAAGGTTCTCGAGTGGCAGCCTCGTACCGGTAGGCGAAGTTTAGGGCGACCCCCCACTAGATGGAGTGACCTGGTAAGACATGCAGGAAGTCGATGGATGCAGGTGGCTCAGGACCGTGCTTTGTGGCATACCTTGGGGGAGGCCTATGTTCAGCAGTGGACTTGTGAAGGGCTGTAATGATGATGATGAATAAATGTTACTTTTGCCTTTGACTTTGATTATTTTTATAGAAGCGGGGGCAAACGAGCATACCTTTCACGGTTCACCTGATGTTAAGTGACTACCGCTGGCTATGAACAACCGCAACATCAGGGAATCGCAGGTGCGTTGCATTCCCTTTAGATAGGCGTAAGCTCTTTTCTAAAAGGTCCCCAGTTCGTATCGGTCCGGGAAAATCTGGTAAACTATTCCACAGAGAGGTCGTACGTGGAAGAAAACTCCTAGTAAAACGTACAGTGGTGGACCGCCAAGCATCCAGATGGTGTGGATGGTATCGGGAGGTTTGCCGGGTATTGCGTTCACGAAATTGGCGGCGGGGATTAATGGATTGATGCAAAAAACTTAGAAATTTGAAGGTGACGTAATGGCGTCATCTTACTTTTATTTTTCGAGTTCGAAGAGGATAATTTTTTTACATTCTGATAATTGACTACTGAGATGGTAAATGATCACCTTTACTCGTGAACATCTGCAAAACCAGGGGAATTGCCTTTAAGAAAGGAGTAGGCTCTTTTATTGAAAGTCACTAATCCGTATCCGTCCGGAAAATCGTTGGTGACAGTAAATTCAACAGTTTGTTCGTGCGAGACAGAAAATGACGCGTAAAATGCACAGTAGTGTACCGCCAGCCATTGAAATGATAAGGATCGAATTTCGAGTATGTAAAAGTGTAGTATGAAACTTTTAGACCCTTTTTAGCAATAGTTTAGTGGGATTCTTAATCAGTTTGCAGAAATACACTAGTACGCTCATTATAACGATTCGTTATCGGCCGATTAATAAGTTTGATGGGTTACAGCATTCAAACTGCACTGTCTGCAAGCTATGGACCGTCTGCTAAATAAGTGGATCACTTCAACGCATGCTCACTAGTTTATTGTTCTGTCGATCGACCTGGCCAGTAGCTTCAATTCGATTCAAGCTTGTCGTGGATATGTTTTATGTTCGTTCCACGTCACACTCACGCCTGTCAGAGGCAGAGACTACGCACTTTCATTTGGCACGATGCTACTGTGTATGAAAGCTGAGAAATCTGCACACAAACATCATTTTGTCAGTATTAGTTCTAAAAATAAAACGAGAAAAAATATCGATGTTTTTTTCCTTAATGCTTTTTATATTGTCATTTCAAAAATAGATTATATATATATATATATATATATATATATATATATATATATATAATTTTTTCACAAATGAATGTGTAAACCAATTTCTTTACAATAATATATTAATAAATGTCACTTTGCGATTGGATGTCAGAAGTATCTCAAGTTTCAAGGCACCTAAGTGGACAGGTAACATTAACGCAAAAAGGTAACATGCGCAAACATTTAGTATACAAAATTTCATAACTTTTTCTTATTAAAATCCACTTCAAACGTTATTTATACTAAAATTATAAAGATTTTTTTATAGTATGAGGGTGACAAACGAGCACACATTCCACCTGATGTAAAGTGGATGATGTGGTCCATAGAAATCTACATTTTTAACCTCGCTTAAGAATTTAAATGCGTTGTCACCCTTGAAGACTAAGATAGAATGCCTCGATTCCAGTAAAACGGGTCTTTGGTTCTCTACACTCACCATATGTAACACAGCAGCATTAAGCTGCTATTTTACGCTGGTATTCTGTGAAAGCGTGGTCCCTCCCCGGTCGAGCCGAACCATTCATGCTACAACCATAATAGCTGCAGTATGGCTCTACCACGTTGGAAGATAATATTGAAGGATAATTTTCTAAACCATTGCACCTAATTAAAAATATTCTTACCATTTGAAAGGTACGTTATTCCAGATATACACATAGGCATAATCTATATAATATGCATAGATAATTGTTCAACCCGGGCAATACTGGATCGAGCTGATGGTTTAAACTATAAAACAGAATCAGTAATTTGCTGGCGGTCAGTTACCGTTTAAACCCTTAAAAATTTATGATTAATAAATCCACATTTTTATTAACAATTGGTACAAAGATATAAACAATGTTCTCATTGGAAAAATAACCTTTTGGGATGTAAATGTAAATGACCCCATGAAGGAAAAAAGTTAACAGGTACTACTCTTAAAATGAAAGGAGAAAGAAGATAAGAAAAAAATGTATTTGTAAATTTTTAGTTTTTGTTTATTTACTCCACTCCACTGAGTTAATAATTCAATCATGGGCCGATGAATATGTTTTTACAACAAAATCCCAGAAAATATACACAACTTGACCTGCTCAAAATTCAAAAACTTTATTTAACTAAGATTGTGTAAAAAGGGTTTATAATATTACGGAATTTATGGATGATAATAAAGGGTGATGAACTACCAAGCTATTTCTAATTAGTTATGTGTTGTTAATTGTAGTATGATTGTTACCTGTTATTTTTTTAAGTATAGTTGGGTTTCTTGCTGGTTCCTCCCAAGACAGAGGCTTTTTTCCAAACCAGTGGTAAATTTGAAACAGTGACTTTCAATAAATATTATTTGTAATCTATATTGAATAAAATGTTTCTGTTTCTGTTTAAAAATAAGTTTGCAAGATTAAATATTTAAAAAGCATAAACTGAATTTTTTCTATCATTTCTAGTTACATTTAATTCATCTATGCAGCCAAAAATGGGATTTGTTACATTCGCGAAATTAATATCGAATGCACACGGCCAGTATTTATTGCTTTGATACTGACACTTTATGCAACTTTTCTAATACTTTCGGCATTAATTTTGTCAATATAAAAAATTACCAGTTTTAAGCTCTACTAAATGCATATAAATACAGCTTGTACATATATACAGTATGTATGTACGTATATATACGTATTAGCTTTGGGTATCAAACAACTAGATGGCACTTCGTGTCGTTAATTAAAATAAAGTGAGAGCTGCCTGCTTATTAGCTTGTGGCTGCCTGTCTATTTCCTATATAATATTTTAGCCAATGTAGCTTGCTACCTACGTTATCTATTTCCCGCCTCAGTGTATTAGTGTTCTGTGATCTTTATATTTATGATTGCGAGTGAAGTTTTGGCGGGAACTTAGCCGTCGACGGATTGTCGCTCTTGTTTTGTCGATTGATTATTCATAGAAGTGGATTTTGATTCGTAAAAGTAATGCGATTTTGTGAATTAAGTGTCTGCACGTGTAAACTATTAGAGAAAACGACGAAACAAGTGTTTTGATGTTGATAGTTGATCGAGTTATTTCGATCGCTTGAGGGCATTGTGAACTTGAGTGGCTGTCGTCATCAACTATCCGCTAGGTTGAGCTTTCGACAATTTTTTCTAAAAACTTCGCAATGTGACGCATCGGCATATTGTGAAGAAAAAATATATAAAGAAGTGATAATATATGAAAGAAATGATAGGCTCAGAAGAGCTAGAACCCAGATCCGTGAATCCAGTTAATTAAAAAAGTGATTGCGAGCAGTGCTGCCACTTTAGCGACTTTGTCGCTAAATCTAACGAGTTTTTTGTTAAGTTTTGTTCAGTTTAATTCAATTTAGGTTCAGGTTCATGGTTAGGTTGAGGTGTTCATGGGTCAGGTTCAAGGTTAGTTCAGGGAGTTTAATTCAATGTTTAGCGACAAAAAATATTCTGGCGACTTTTAGCGACATCTGCACTTACTTAAATTTTTGTTACCATCTGACTACTTTAGGCGTAAGGAATACTATACTTTATCCGTTAAAGAAATAATAAAATGTAAAGGAACCGAAACAAAGGTTCTCTGGATGTCGCTTACCGTGAGTTTGCACTGACACGATTTTCACAAAAAACATGTTTTAAACACTGTTTTCCGTCAAGGTATCAAAAAGCATTTGCACAGTCAAAGAACATGTAATGAAATATGTTTGACAGTTTATTGTACATTACATACTTTAACTTATTATATCTTTATAACTACAGAAACAAAATGTTTGAAAACAAAGTTATAGAAATATTGTCATGTTGAAAGATAAGTTTGAATATCTGATAAAATTTAACACAGTTTTGTGAGTGCGAACGCCACCATCAATAAAAACATGTTGTTTGATTTATTTTACGCGATTTGTTTCAAAACATTACGTGTTGAATGTTTCTCAGTGCAAACTTACTGTTATACAATAATAAACTCATTAAAAAAACTACAACATTAAAATCACGAATAAAAATAAATCACTTAACATGTACAATATTATTATGCTCATTTTGCTTTATATATATATATATATATATATATATATATATATATATATATATATAATAAGAATATTAATGTACGATTAATATACTGTTCGATTTTATCTTTGTTTCGCGTTTTTTTAATAAAATTAAATTTAGCGACATTTGGGGACTTTTTTTGTTACTAAATTCATGTATAACTAGGGACTTTTTGACGGCAGTCTAGAGACCTACGGTAATTCAATGTGGCAACACTAATTGCGAGTAACATATGATTAGTGACATTTCCTTGTCAACTTTTATGTTGAAAAATAAAATTAGTGCCACCAACTTATCTATTCAGTTTACAGAGTCGCTAGTGGAGTGCTTACTATTGCCATTTAAGAAATTCGCCGAGGAAATAGGTGACTACATATTCATTAGGTACACATAATATAAAATAAAACAAATTTCGTGTTAATATATTAAAATTAGTGAGAATTAGTGTTATTATATATATTATTTATATTTTATAAAAATAATTGTGGTCGTGGTCTCGGAGTTCAAGCGGCCGAACTCCAGGAATTTCTGTTTTGAAAGACGTACCCGCGTTAGCTACTGATTCCAATAATTCATCTTCTGAGTCACTGGAATCGCTTTCGCTATCGCTCTGACACTCTATAATAAAGGGTTCATCTAAATACGCGTCTTTTAGTCTGTATTCATTTTCAATTTTTTTCACATGATTACAAATGTTTTTCCACTGCACCGGTGTAATTTTATTGAATGCATCTTCAATTAATTGGGGCATTAGAACATTAGATTTTCCAACATTTTTGTCTGCTATGTTCCTTTTCATAGAGCTCCATATCATTTCAATTGCGTTCAAGTCGCAATGATAAGGCGGCAATCTAAGAATAACATGGCCATAACTTTTCATCAGGTTATCAATTTCATATTCCGGAGCAGGTTTATTTTTCTTTATTAACTCATAAAGCTGTGGTTTTGTCATTTGTTCATTGAAATCCACATTGTTTTCTACAAGCCACTTCTGCATATCAGCCTTACTGTGGTTTGAATTAGGACACCTATTTACGCAAATACTATGGTATGGCGCATTATCCATCACAATGAGAGAAGGTTCATGCAGATTAGGTAGTAATTTTTCATATACCCATTTTTTGAAATTAGTGCTATTCATTTCATCATGGTAGTCCCCATACTTTGTATTTGATTTAAATACGAGAAGTGCATTTTCCACAAAACCTTTTTCTCCATTTGCATGGATTATGATCCACCTATTACCTTTCGAAACAGGTTCCAAATCGCCATCCTCTTCAGGACCTTGCCAACATTTCCCAGTTGAGTGAGACGAATGTATGTAAGTTTCGTCTAAATAAATAATAGGTCTTTTTTCACCACACTCATTTTCTTTAATTTTTTGTAGGTAGGTTGCTCTCCATGCAACTACGTCGTTACTTTCATACAACACTTTTCTATTTGATTTTGTTTTCTTATAACTAAATCCTATTTTGTGAAGCAATTTTCGAAGAGTTTCACGTTCTGCTTTGAAATCAATATCTTCTTTTAAAATACTCAGTAATTTGGGTATGGTAGGAATTTCTTTTTTCACTGAATAAAATTCGTGAATTTTTCTTCTTATAACACCAATGTCGAAATTATCAACTTCTTGTTTCCCGGTTTTTCTTTGCCTTTTTTTGCCAGGGGTAGAAATTTTAGAATTTGATTCTTCAGCGTGTTTCTCTTCATTTACGAGTTTGTGTACAAATCGCTCAGAAACACCTGTAACGTAACGACAAATAATTATTGTATAGGTAAAATTAAATAAATATAAGCCCGTGTATATACCGTCACTATAGCTACTTCACAGACCACAAATTACAAAGCTAGGTAATTTAGACGAATTACAGTAAATTGAGAATTTTTTTTTACTATGTTTCACAAGTACATTATTAGGTGATTTTAATTTTCCATATCTGGCAATACTAACCTGTCGCGGCAGTAACGCGTTCATACAGCTTTTCAAATGGTATAATTAGGGCTTGTACACGTTTCTCTTCTTTCATAAAAGATAAAACTTTTAGGATAATCTGTCGCGCATCACTTTTAAGAGCTTTAGGCATTTTATTTGCACTTTTTAAAAACACTCACCTGATAGCTCAGAATAAATAATAACTGACAGCGAAATGTCATTTACAAAATGGCGGCCTTAGTTCCAATTTTGTCCACCTGAACAGATAAGTTGGTGGCACTATAATTAAGTAATTCCGTCTATTGTTCGTTTTAATGAGCGTTTATGTCGTAATCTATTAATAGATTTTTACAAAATACTTATATAATTTTTAGATATTGCTAGAATCAGGCCCGTCGCATTTTACACGAAGTGTAAAATAAGATAAAGAAAATAACCTACTATTTACTATGACTTATATATTACTAGCGTAAGGACCGGCCCGACCGAACAACTAAAACGGACCAGTGCGTTGGCCCTAAAATTACAGTTTAGGGCCAACGCGAATCGGACAGTGGTGCGCGCGCAGGTGGTAAACCCCTTTAGGGGTATATGTGTTCTGTGGTGGTAAAAGAATCCAAAAAATACGATACAAAGATTTTTTAAAAAAAAGGGCTATCGTATCATCGATAAATAACCTTATATTAATTTTGTTACAATGAAGTAATTATATAAACGCATTTTTAAAGTTTTATTTTACAGTGAGTTTACCCCCAAAAATATTGTACATGGAAAATAAAATTATGCTATGTAAAAAAATTATATCACGTTTGACGTTTCATGTTTCTTTTTTCCCATGTGTCGGGATTTTGGCGTCACGCGCCTAGTTTATCTATACGTTTCGGTTTTTGACGGTTTTATTTTTATTTCTGTTTAATTTTTGTCGAAAGAACTTAGTTTAAGTTAAATTTTGCGTATTGTTACCTAATATATTTTATATTCAATAAGGGTAAAACGAAAAGAGTACAAAATAAATTATATCTGCTTAATTGAATCTGAAAATCTGATTTATAAAATATTTTGAAATTCTGTTTTCAAACGGATTGCTTCTGGAGCATAGAGTTTTTTTCGTGGTAGCCCCTTACCTTACTATAGTTGTATCAAGGATGCAACATAAATGCATCGATCGAGCATCGATTAACCAGAAAGGGAGCTAATTCTAATTTTATTAAAAAACGCGGTACTTATGTACAATACAGAAATTCTCGATATCGTAGGGTTGATATTAAAATGTAAAAGGACTAATAAATATACAAGTCGACCTTTAGGTAAAATATGGTATTTTCGCTTAGTATTATTACAATACTATGTACTATAAACTATGAAATAATTGTACAATTAGGATAATTATACTACGAAATCCGACCCTGGTTACGTCGTGTGTCGATATGACGTTTGTAGTATGACAGATGCGCTACTTTTTCTTGTATGAAAAAGTTATGAGTAAAATATTTAGATGGGCATATCCTTCCTTTTGAAATCATTGAGTATGTATAACAACTTTTACAACTACCTTTTTTAAAAATAGAACTTGCTATATAAATAAGCGAATTATTTATTTTCAGAATATTATTTTAACAGAAAATCAAATTAATCAATTGGTAAATTATGGTGCCCCTCAGACAAATGATGTGCTCATAAATGTTTCTACGTTTATAAGAATCAAGAAACAGGTATATATAGTAATTGATTTTATTAGAAATCCAGAACATTGTAAGTGCCATATGCTTATGATAAGAGTCGTGGTAGTTCAGGCGCTAAACTCTTGCTGTAAATTTAACAGTACATACTCGGGTTTGATACCGAATTAAAGGTTCATATTTCTTTTAAGCAACACAAAAGCGTTATAGCGAAACTAGACTGTGATTTAAATTTCATATCTGTATTGTGTGTGCATTGGGTCTAAATCAAAACAATAAAAGTACTTAAAGTGTAATCTTGGTGTACTGATTTACTGTACTGTCAAATTACATTGATTTAAGAAGCAGATTAAATTCTTTATCACCTACATGATTCGCTTAGTTAATTTTGTGGATTCTTTCATAAAACTCATGAGCATTTGCTAAGGTTTTGTAACAAAATAACATTAAAATGAGACTACATCGCCTGTGCGGTAATAAATATCCACTTAAAATTTATAGATGGCTTTGCGGGACAGAGGTTGTTCATCATGAAATCTGCTATATCATGCCATATCAAAAGTATTGTCCTTAATTTTGAATTTTGTGCCTTTTCCAGATTTATAAACATAACATATTAAAGCTGTTGATATACCTATAGATTGTTACAAAAGATATTTGCATTACCCTACCAAAATGCTTAAAAAACATTTGTTAAAAACTATTCCACTTAAACCAGGGAAAAATAATCAAATGTTTTCTGGACTAGAGAACCTAGTGGATATGCAAACAGACAGAGAAAACATTTGTACCTTGATCTTTGATTAAATGGGGATCAAAAAAAATTTATCATACAATAAGAAGTTGGACATCATTGAGGGGTATCAAGATCAAGGAAATCAAGGTCGAACGAATGAAGTGGCTAACAAAGCACTTGTTTTTATACTTTCTGGCATTAGAAAGAAATGGAAGCAGCCAATAGCATATTATTTGTCAGGAAATTACACAACTGCTGATAGATTGGCCACTTTGATAAAAGAGGTACTTGTGAAGTATTTTTACCCCTAAATATAATAATATACTTTCCTATGCAAATGCAAAATTTTTTCTTATATATGTACATATTTTATTCTAGGTCCTAGAGGAATGTTTCAAGGTGGGACTAAATATTATAGCCACAATGTGTGATCTTTCTCAGGTGAATGTAAGAGCAATGGATATACTTGATTCTGCAACTGACAAACCATGATTTGAATACCATAGTCATCAGATATTTAAACCCACCCCATTTTCTGAAATGCTTCAGAAATCTTTTTATGAAGCATGATGTATTGTACCTATCAAATGTACATTCAAGTGGAAAATCTTTAAATGGTATTTGTATGTTATTTATATTATATAATACAATAAACTAAAATGTTTTCAGCACTGTCAAATGGCACCAAATTTTAATTTATTTAGATTAGGCCAAATGTAAACTTTATTTAGTTTGATTATAAATCCCTTGTGACTCTATATATTATACATGGTAGAGCCACACTGCAGATATATTATGGTTGTAGCACAAATGAGTCGACTCGGCTGGGAAAGCACCACACTCACAGAATGTGTTTCGTATGGTGAGTGTAGATATCTGGAGACCCTTTTTTACTAGACATTCTGTTGTAGTCCTCAGGGATGACAACACATCTACGTTTTGATTCTTAATCGAGGATATATGTAGATGACTATTGGCCACAGCATCCACTTACTATCAGGTAGACTGTGTGCCCGTTTGTCACCCTTATTCTATAAAAAACACCTCTGTTTATGTATAAATTGAGATAGATAGTTCTGGACATATTTTTTGCTTTTAGCTGACAGTGCATCTTTTATAAAAAGAGAGAAGAAAGTTAGATGATCATAAAACCATCATGCTTATGTCAGATGTAAAATATCCAGAACGATGAAGAGAAGCACCTGCAAATGTGCAAAACATATAGCACTACAGCGTAACTTTTTTGTGAAATCCTCTCCCATCTTCTGAAGGTAGAGGCCCATGTGCAACAATAGACTTATGGTCCGCTATAAAAAGGCAAGTGTAAGAGTCCCCGTTTTCAATAGTGGTAACATATTTGACATAAATATTATATACATTAAAAATGTCTACGATTTAGATAGAAATAAAATAAAGATCATGTTTAATGTCCATATCACACCTATCCCAGTAGTTGTTGGGAGCACTAAGCTCAAAGTTGTTGACAAGATCGTTTACATGGGACAAATACTCCGATTAGGTAAGTCCAACTTCGACCGAGAGGTCAATCGACGGATTCAACTCGGCAGGGTAGCGTTCGGGACGACATATCTTCTCGTCAGGTGTACCACACAATCTGAAAACTAGATTTACTACAAGTAGAGCTATGGAGAGGGCTATGCTCGGGGTTTCTCTGCGTGATAAACTTAGAAATGAGGATATCTGCAGTAGAACCAGTGTGTTTGACATAACTCAACGGATTAGTAAGCTGGGCAGTGGGCCGGCCATATAGCTCGAAGAAGAGACAACCGATGGGGAAAAAAGGTTCTCGAGTGGCAGCCTCATACAGGTAGGCGTAGTGTAGGTTGACCCCCACTAGATGGAATGACGACCTGGTAAGACATGCAGGAAGTTGATGGGTGCAGGTGGCTCAGGACCATGCTTTGTGGCATTCCTTGGGGGAGACAAAAAAGGCCCAAAAAAAAAGAGAAAAAAAAAAATGTTTAATAAATAGCAGTAGACTTGTGAAAGGTTGTAATGATGATGATGATGATGATGATGGTGAGATAGAAATAATCCGAACTTTGTTTATGCTCCTACCTTGACTGATATTCGTATATCGCCAAACAAACAGAAAATGCGTGTGAAGGTTGCTGCACCAATATTCAGTAATTCTGTAACTGCTGGTGCTGGTATACTAGCAAAAATTTCATCAAGTGAGCACACCTATATTTCCTTCCTTTCCTTTTCTAACTGTTTATTAGTTTGTAAATTATATTAAATATTTTCTAATATGTTATACTCGTTCTTGGGACTGTAACATGAATGTAATTCTTATTATAATTACAGATATTTCCTGCGGAAGCTGTGTAGCCACTGCAAGCTTTAATTATCAAATTGATTAAATTATTCTTAAATGTCGACTCGAGAGATTGACGACGGGGCAAGAAGCATACAAAAAATATGTCTTTAAAAAGTCCACATTTAGAATACTTCAAATACATAATTTTTAAGAGATATAAAATTTTGTGGATGTAATAACAATCCGCCGTCTCAAGAAGGATGGATATAAAAAGTTTTTGAAATCTAAAATAAAATTAGAGTAAAATAAATTACAAAATTATACCTATTTATAGTTTTACTAATTACCGAAGGTAAATTAGAGTAATTTTGGCGAAAACCTATTAAATGTATGGGAATCAATCCAATTGGTTTGTGAGGTTTGTGCTAAAATTACTCCAATTTGTCTCACACAAAGTTTGTAGAGTATTGTAATAGAATAAAAAGACTTGAGAATCCCGATAAAAAAGTTTTGTAATAAGTGTACACTACACTACAGGCGCTTCTTCGCGCGGTCTTTCCGTTTTTTAGCATGAAGTTGGCGTTCTTCTCTCGGTAGAGTAGTGTTCTGTGGCCCTGACATACCATTCGCCTCCTTTAAATCCATATAACTACTCTACCGTCGGCTCTACTGGGGTAAAACCAAGCTCACAGAATACCAGCGTAAAATGCTGCTAGCATTAAACTGTTGTGTTTCCTATGGTGAGTGTAGAGAACCGGAGACCCTTGTTACTGAAAACAAGGTGTTCCATCTTAGTCCTCAGGAGTGACAACGCATCTGCATTTAGCTTTTTTAACTGAGGATAAATGTAGATGTCAATGGGCCACAGCATCTACGTACCATCAGGTGGACTGTGTGCTCGTTTATTACCCTTATTATATAAAAAAATGGTAATGTTTTCTATTTAAGTTATGCTCATTTACATAATATTCCTCCTTCAACATCAGCCGTGAATCAGTTTACTACTAGAGATAATATTAACGTCTCCCAAATCCCTAACATATTAATCACCCACCACACAGCTCCGATCCGCGCCCGTCTTAAGTTATTATTCATTATGATTTCCTATATTTACGCAAACACTAAACATTGACTGAAACTTATTTTACGGATGTTATCGCGTTTAATTTAAATTATTTTTAATTTGCGACGTTTTGGGCGCTTTCCAGTCCCCCGTGAGCTCGTGACCACGGGTGCGCCCGAAACGTGGGAAATTAAAAATAACTTAAACGCGATAAAATTCGTAAAAGTAGTTTCAATCGACTATTATTCATTTCTAAAAAATCTCAAATTGTGAAAACTTTGTAAATAATAAAATGTTACTTTTTTATTCCGTGAAGAGGTTTTATTTATATCTGCTAGAATTAGAAACCAGTCCGCAATTCTCCTTTCAATCAATCTGTCAAAATTTTCGTGTCAGTTGAATTTTGTGCAATATATAAAAATGTTTTGTTAAATTTTTCACGTTATTTTAAAACAAAGTTGTTTAATACTTTAAAATACAATTCCGGCTTTAACCGTTTTTTTTTTACTTAATTATGAAATAGTGGAAGACGTAAATCAAGATGAATTTTTTTCGATTCTTTTCACCGAAAAAACATCAAGAACGGGATGATGAATAAATGTGGAAAAGTAAAAAACCCTTGCAAATTATGCTTGCGGGGTGTAACAACTAAGACCGGGGTCCAGTGTAAAGGTGTTTGTAAGAAATGGGCTCATTTCAAATGCTTGAATTATACGCCAGGAAAAATCCAAGACATCAAAGCTGGCATCATCAAAATCACTTGCCCTTGTCCAGATTGCAATACGACCGAACCCAAAGAGATAATGGTTGATCCCCCGTACACTTGTAATAACTTCCAGTGCCCAGCCAATAGTCTACCAACATGCGAATCCGCAGACTGTCCTAGTATGTACCATATTACAAAAACTCCTATCATGCCTGAGCCTTCACCGTCTAACATAAGTTCTCACATTAGACCGCCTATATGCCCAATAAAGCGATGTGATAATTCTCCTCCATCCTCTCCACCAATTAATTGGTCTTTTGAATCGGCGTGTTATCCTAAGCCACTTGACCAGCCTTCTTGTAAAAAGCAGTGTGAAACCCAACCCATTTCTAAAGTGTTCGAGCTTCCTCCAAGCATGAAGCCTTGCCAGCCTTGCCCCCCACCGCCAAGATGTCCTCCTTCGAATCGACCGTGCCCTCATCTACCTCCAATTTCACAAATTGCACCAATTTCCACTAGAACGGAAAGCAAGCTGTGTTCGCCGATTCGTTCTTTATCTTGTTCGTTTTTGGCTAGAGATTCAAATTGTACCGGTTAGTAAATAATTTAATTATCTTTGATGTGTATTTGTAAAAGTTTATTAGACTTTTTTCATTCACCACAGTTCATTAAAAGTCAACTGCTGAACATATGCTAGTGGGTCAGCATCTGCAGGTTGTAATTTTTTTTTATCGAGAAATTTCTGCTGCCCATTTCCTAGTTTGTAACCCTCGGGATGACAAGGAATGAAAGGAAGAAGGATAGTGAATACTTTTACACTGCGCGGCTTAATAAAAATTAATTAAATAAAAATTTTGCATTACGGTTTCAGGTTCCCAAAGGACATGGTCGCAAAATGACAAAAGCCTAGGTAAATATTGTTTTTTTTTCTCTTCGTTATTCTAGTGGTTGTCGACCGACAACCAGGCCAGTGTTTGTAAGCACGACTGCTGATATGTGATCCCGGATCGGACCAAAAATCAGTTTCTAGGTTTTTCTGTCAAGAAATTTTCCGTATTTAGGAATATCTGGCAGTGTTTTACCCCTTGCCTCAGAAAGCATGAAATGGCGTTGGTCGTGCGCCTGATATCTATCTCTCTGGTCGGGTCGGCTTGCCGTTCGATTGGCCTATGAGAGTGAGGGAATAGTTAGTGCACCTGTGCTTGCGCACACAATTATCCACTATAATCCTATACTATTTATAGCTTCTAATATATATATCTAATATAAAAATCCCGAGTGCGAACTGATCTTACACTCAATAAAAAAAAATTAATAAACAAACATTTTTTAATGTTTCTTTTTTTTTAATGTTAGTTTTTTGTGTAGATTTGGAAAAAGGTATTACAACTTCACTTGATTATTTAAAAAAAAATTATCAACAATTATACTTGAATGAGTGCATTTTCATGAACATCTAAATCCTTGAAACCAAAATAATATTTCATTTTTTTATTTTTGTAATTATTTTCGTAAATCCGCCGTAATAATGAAGATTTAAAAAAAATCATCGAAATCGGATGATTTTTCGATTTTATAAAGCCAAAGAACGAGGTGGCCGCGATAGTATAAAATTACCTAAATGTAGTTATATAATTATGACTACTGTAGTTTTAATTGTACCAATTATAGCACTGTGTTATTTTCTAATTTCTATCGGATATGATAAATTAAAGTTGCAATGATCAGTGCTTTACGTCGATTTTTTTCATAATAAGAATATTTACGTCATTAAGAGGATAGAGTAAGTCAGCTCAAATTCTAATTTCGCCCCCCACTTAAAAAGGTGCCATAAAAACCTTAATAGATAACTACACACGTTAAGGGGAAATATAATGTCAAATGGCTTAGCAAGATCCTTCGTTATGCCGAAAATATTGCAGCATTAATTTTGAAATAAATATATGGTAAAGTTAAGGATTAATGTTAATGATTATGTTAGACGAAAACACGATTTCGTAAAATTTTCTCGATAGAAAAAAAAATCCAAAGTTACCTCCAAAATAAACAATAAACCGCTGTTATTCATAAAATACTTTAAATAAGATCATGAAACTTTGCATACTAACTGAACTAACTATAAAGCAGTGCTTATGTCATTTACTTTTTTTAAAATACCATTATTTTCGCTGTAAAAAAGAAATTACCTAAACTATCGGCGTCTTGAGCTTGATTCCAGTCGCCCCGTTAGTATCGCTTAGGCTTTTGAAAGGAGAAGTTGTGTCGCTTACGATCAGAATATACATTACGCAACAGTACGACGTAAAATTAAAATAGGAAATAACCGTGATAAAAATAAGAAGCGGCTTGCTTGGCGTTAAGAAACAGGCATAAATATGATAAACCTAATGAAATAAGTGTCTAACGACATATCTACTTACAGTATTAGTGATTACAAACATGTCGGTACATAGCATACGACGCGCGGGGAAGTGGGGGCGAAATTAGAATTTGAGCTGACTTACTCTATCCTCTTAAGATAATAATTTATACTGTTTCGACTTATTCGACCTAAAACTCCTTGAAACATCATTTAAAAAATATTATCAATGATATGAATGCAATTTACACAATTAAAATATCAATCAATCTTATCTTTATGCAGCGTGAGATGCACCACATGTAATTTAGAGCATTGTAATACCACGATAACGCACTAAATTAAATGTGGTGAAATAAAAAAAAATCTTTAATTTTATGTACGATGAAATTGTTAATATACCTAACCTATATTTAATATACAACGTATTTTCATATTCTTACATTGTCATCCGATTCTAAGGTATGTTTAAATTTCAACTCTAGCTCATCAGGAATTCGACCAGACATAATTTAATTTAAATTTTTAATAGGTACACGAAAGCGATTTAATAATAACCTGGTCATAAGAACCGGTTACTTAGGTTTTAAATAAGTGTATCTATGAGGAAAAACTCATATTAATGTATCCAAAACAAATAGGGGGTAACTAAGATATTTACAACCTTCGCTCTCCACGCGTTGATCCCTCGTGCTTGATTTATTTGAATTTAATGGATGGAATAGGAAATATCATTCATTCATTAGGTAAAGCTTATCAAAAGTTCACGCTGAACATAGTTTGATTAGCCTATCCCATAGATCACTGATGCACAGACTTACTAAGACTAGGGGCCACTCGGGCAAATTGTGAACTGATGGCGGGCGCCAGGAGTATAGGTAATAATGAACTGATGGCGGGCCGCCAGAAGTGTAGGTAATTATGAACTGATGGCGGCCCGCCAGAAGTGTAGGTAATTATGAACTGATGGCGGGCCGCCAGAAGTAGAGGTAATTATGAACTGATGGCGGGCCGCCAGAAGTAGAGGTAATTATGAACTGATGGCGGGCCGCCAGAAGTAGAGGTAATTATGAACTGATGGCGGGCCGCCAGAAGTATAGGTAATTAAAGACAATAAAGAATTGATAATAATGTATTAAAATTGAAAAAGAATTTATTAATTTGAAGCGTGGCCCTGCATAGTGCTTACAATCTTTTTTTATATTTGCTCAAATTTACTTGTAGCAACACGTAAAACTGTTTCCAAACTTTCATTTGCAAGGCGGTTTCGATTTTTTTGTTTTATTATTATTTAGTATTGAAAAGGTTACATATATAGGTAGAACCAAATAAGCTGGCACATTTCAGAGCGTTTATGCGCAACTCTTTGTACGTATTTTTATCAATGCAGCGGTAAAAGTTCAGCAAGTCTCCTTCGTTGAATTTGATGCGTAAATCTTGGTCGTTTTGAATGTCGATAATTTCTAACTGCATTGACTCTGGCGCATTTTCAACTGAAACCGTGAAAGGATTGCTGATTATGCCCAACAGAAGTTTCACTTTTTTAAACTCCGAAAATCTGTCTTGAAAATATTGAATCAAAATATCTAGCTTTTCTACATAACTGAAATTAATCGCAGTTTTGTTGAATTTTTCAGCCATTTTCTTATAATTCGGAAAATGATTGTAATTTCCACAATTCAATTGTGATCTGAAAAGTGTCAGCTTGCATTGAAAGGATGATACATGAGCGTAGAGCTGGGATATCAGTTGATTTTTGCCTTGAAGCCGTGTGTTCAAGACATTCAAATGATTTGTAATATCAACTAAAAAAGCCAAATCACACAACCAATCAGGATTTTTAAGTTCCGGAACATCCCTTTGTTTTTCCGCCAGAAATATTCCAATTTTTTTCTATTAAATTTAGAAATCGTTCCAGTGTCAATCCACGACTTAGCACCTTATTTCTGTACTATACAGTAAATCATCATATTCGCTTTCGTCATCAAGGAATTGTTTGAATTGCCTGTGATGACGAGAACTCACCTCGTGATTTTATGAAATTTACAGTCGAAACTACCACTTTCATGACATTTTTAAATTCAATTTTTTAGAACAGAGGGCTTCTTGGTGGTTGCAGTGAAACTGCATGAGATTTTCAGCGTTTATGTTTTTTCTTGCAGACGTTCTCTACGTGGTAGAGCCATGCTGCAGTTATATTAGTAGTATAGTTGTAGCACGAATGGGTCGGCTCGACCGGGGAAGGACCACGCTCTCACAGAATACCAGCGTGAAATAGTAGCTTAATGCTGCTGTATTTCGTATGGTGAGTGTAGAGAACCGGAGACCCTTTTTACTGAAAATGAGGCATTCCATCTCAGTCCTCACGGGTGACAACGCATCTGCATTTTGATTTGTAATGGAAGATAGATGTAGATGTCTATGGGCCGCAGCAACCACTTACCATCAGGTGGACTGTGTGCTCGTTTGTCAGCCTATTCTATAAAAAAAAAAGATGCTTTGTCAGCAAAGTAACTAGCCCAGAATTGACACCAATCATTGAAGGAGCACCGTCAGTCGCAACTCCCGATAATTTTGATAAGTCCAAATCAGTTTTGAACACTCATCCAAAAGTACATTGAGTATATCAACTCCTCTGGTTTGACCTTTCAATGGACACATTCCTAATAATTCTTCTAAGACTTCAAAATCTTGAGAAATACCTCGTATGAATATCAGAAGTTGAGCTGTGCAACTAATATCAGTGGATTCGTCGAGTGCTAATGAAAAAAATTCAATGATCTTAGTTTCTTTCATTTAATTGTTCCACAATATTACCTGACAAAGACATAATTCGTCTTTGGATAGTCATACGATTCAGTTGAATTTACTCAAACTTTTTTGCTGCTTCTGGAATACATTTTCTTAGCGGCAATTTCTATGCATTCTTTTACAAAACCTCCATCATTGAAGGGGCGACTTCGCTTTGCTATCATTCGAAAAATTTCATAACTAACTTCTGTAGCTGTTTCTAAATCTTGAATGGGTTTTGTAAGCATAGCTTGCTGACCAATAAGCTCCCGTTTTAAAGACAACATTTTTTGCTTTCTTAGTTCGCCTGTAAACTTGGTAAAAGTAGGATGCTGCGTTTCATAGTGCCTTTTTACATTATATTCCTTTGCAACCGCAACAGAATTCTTGCAAATTAAACAAACGACTTTGTTATGCGACCATACAAAACAGTATTTCTCAGTCCGAATTTCTTGAAACTGCCGATATTTTTTACTAGGTCCTGGCTTGTACATGTTGCGTTCTAATGCTGGCTAGGATTAACACAGCACCTAAAAACAATTACAGTACCTGCTTAAATTACCCATCCTTTTTTAAATTACCAAAAATAATTGATTAAATAGGTAGGGAAACACTTCTTAATAACAGATTTATACTTACGATTTCACAACACAATTATACAAGGGGAAATCTACGTTGAATTTGAACTTCACTCAAATTAAAACCGAACTGTCGGTCGCTGCGGTTAGCGTGGCTTTTATACCGCGCGTATAGAGTCGAAAACTGTCTGGAGAAATCACGAAACCAACTCTGTATCTACCAACGCGAGCAATCGGGAATTCAGGACTATTGCTATCTCGCTTGCTCTAACAATATAACCCGTGGATAAGCCGCCACCGCGCTGGCGTCGTCGCCGCGCCGCCAGCCGCGGCGGTTCCTCAAGAAAACGGATTTAACCGAGATCAGCACGAACATTACCGACCGCTGTTACCGACGCATGCACGGCGCACCGATAAGCACACTTAAGAGCGCGCGCGCGAGATTCAAATTTCTTTTCAAACATATTTTTTTTTTGGTTTTATTCTGGAATATAATTAAATATTTTTTGAATGTACGAGAGTATTATTTTTGCTGTCGGCGGGCCACCAATATTCGACCGGCGGGCCGCATTCGGCCCGCGGGCCGCGGTCTGTGCATCTTAACCATAGATTGTCATAAAGAGGAATCTCGCTATACCATCCATACCATCTGGATGACTGGCGGTCCACCACTGAATTTGCGATTTTAAAGAAGTTTTCGTCCTCGTACAACTTCCTCGTGCGATAGACTAACACCAGAGATTTTTCTGGACCGGTAAATCCTTTTCAAAAGGCCGGCAACGCATCTGAAGTTCCCCTGGTGTTGCAGTTGATCTTGGGCGGCGGTAATCACTCACCATTAGGTGAGCCATAATCTCATTTGCCTCCTATAAAAAATAAAAAATAAAGAGGGGATATTCGCCATTGTTGCCACGTTTAGCGGGCTGGTAGACACCCTCCGTTTTTTGTTTGATGATGATTCGATTCTGCTGCTCGTCTTAGTTACCTCTGTATTTTCTGTATTTTTTTTATTCTATGAAAAACAAAAATAAATAAGTCATTTTCTTTTGCAGACTGCGACACAACTACTCCAAAGTATATTTCGTCGTCGGATTCGCAGCTGTCGAAATCAAGAGAAACCCAAAAATCTTTATATTGCACCATTGAACAAATGTGTTCGACCGTAGGGCAGCTGTCTGGCCAATTGAAAGAATTGATGTGTAGAATGATGGAAGCTTTTGAGAAAAACCGATGTAATTAAAATAAATATTTGGTTATTTGTATTTTGGTGTTTCATTACCTGCTTTTACAAATGGACGAGTTTCACCAAGAGACAATTTGATGTTAGGCGTCAGCGTACATTGAAAAAAAAAATAGAAAACCCACACATAAGCATTTTTTTTAGCATAAGTGTGGTAAACGAGCACACAGTCCACAAGATAAGTGGTTGCTGTGAACCATAGACATCTAGATGTATCCTCAATAACGAATCAAAATGCAGATGCGTTTTCACCCATGAGGACTAAAATGGAATGCCTCGTTTCCAGTAAAAAGGGTTCTCTACCCTCACCAAACGAAACATAGCAGCGTTAAGTTCCTATTTCACGCTGGTATAATGTGAGAGCGTGGTTCTTTTCCCAGTCGTGCCGACCCATTTATGCTACAACTATACCAGGAATATAATTGCAGTACCTATGGCTTTCTTTGGTTTCCGATAGATGGCAGTATAATCAACTCGTAATGCTAAGGCTTGAATACCTAGATCGGTGAGATGACGAGAAGCGGTGCCATAGGTGGTAAACGTCTGGTTATTTTAAGCTTGGCGAAAAGAGATTTATATCGCCATCTATTGGAAGTCATATAAACCTTATGGCAGAATCGATGGAGAACCTAAGATGATTTTAAATATACGTCTTTGTGGAGAACCTCATAACTATGCTTAATCACGTCAATAGTACTTCCCAACGAATAGGTCTTAAAATGAATATGGACAAGACAAAAGTCAATTGCAACGTTCATTTTACCTGTGCTGGTAGTTGTTGGGAGCACTACGCTCGAAGCTTTTGACGAGTATTAATTAACTTCAACCGACAGTTTAATTGACGTATTCAACTCAACTTGCCAGCATTCGGGGCTGCTCAGCTTTCGAGTCGACAGAGGAAAATTGAATTGGAGAAGGGCATCGCCATTTTACTGACAACAGCTGAATAAAAATGGGCTGCGATTGTCAACCCGCATACCATCCGCAAATATCCCCCCATGAACAACTTTGTGAACGAGGTCTATGTTCAGCAGTTGAGTTTTAATTGGTGTAATAGAAATGGTAAACCTTTTCAGTATCCATCTCCTACCATCGTAAATCCATCTAGTGGGGGATTTTAGCATGTGGTGGCCCAAGACCGTGCTTTAAGGCATTCCTTGCGGCGGGTTTATATTCATCAGTGAACTTGTGATGTCCTGTGATGATGATGATGATGACGAAACTATAAATCAAAGATAATTAAATATATAGTATACTAACTACTTAAATGTCTTTACTATAAATGTTGATGGGGCTTTCCCGTAATTACTACTCTTTGCATTAAAAGTCACAAAGTCGGAGGATGTTTATTTTAATAATGAATTTCGTCGCTCATCTTGGTATTTTACACCTAGTATAATATTTATTAATTAGACCTAATTAAGCGAAATATATGGTTTCACATTTACCTAATATTTTTACAATGAGAACTTATAAATTTTACAACAATTTTTTAAATTAAAAAATAATGTTCCCAACAATTTGTATACGTTCACATTTTTTTATATTTATTTACTTTTGGATAAAAAGTTGATAATATTTTTAATCGCTCACCATCACATACTGAATCATTTGTTTAAAAAATACTACTCAAAGAGAAGAAAAAAGAAATGAATTGACAATGTCTGTTCGTTCTGTCAATTCTCTAACAATTTTTATAAATAAAGCAATAATGTCACCTTAAACAACGTATACAGAAGAATATTAACCAGCCAACCATGATTACTGATTTAAAACGGTTCTAAATACTTTTAAAATGTCCAAGTGCGGCAAGGTTAAAAATCCCTGCAAAATTTGTTTGGGATCCGTCACCCCTAAGAACGGATTGCAATGTAAAGGTGCTTGTAAGGCATGGATGCACTTCGAATGTTTAAACTACACTCCTGGAAAAATTAAAGATGTAAAGGCTGGAATTATTAAAGTGACATGCCCTTGCCCCGATTGTAAGACTTCCGAACCAAAAGAGTATCGTACAGATCAACCTTACAGTTGCACCAATATACAGTGTCCGGCTAATAGACCAGCTAAATGTGACAACAAAGAGTGTCCGACAAACAGAACGCCAGACAAAATAAACCAGACATCAACAAATTTACTACCAACTTGTCCATTGTCAAAGTGCGGCACAGAGTGCAAGAGAAATAGCTATCCCCAATTGCAAAATGTTCCACCACCTCCGATCAGCAAACCTTGTGCCCCTCCTTCTTCTATTTCAGGCGGGAGTGTTGAGATAGCACCTGCACCAGCACGAGCACCAAGCTCATTAGAAGAACCAGTATCAGGTGACACGGTAAAATTACTACCAAGAGCTGATTTGTCTTCATTAGGAACTCTACAGCAAATGTGCAGAACTGTCGGCCAGTTGGCAAATCAAATAAATCATTTAATGAATAAAATGAAGCAGGTGGTAAACGATCCAGAGGGACCAGGATTTACAAAAGAGAGAAAGGCAACAACTGTACCATGTCCAACGGCGCCACAGGGTAATAAGACAAACTGTCCAAAACCTTGTCACTGTCCTGGAAACCCTAACCGCAAGAAATAAATCCTGTAAAAGTTATGTACAGTTATATAATTCCGCATGCACGTTCAAACCGACTTACCATTTTGTAACAAAAACTTAAAACATACAACATTGGTGAACTAAACTTTTTGTTTTTATTAGATATTTCAACATAGTTCTGAACTACTACTACTAACTTTTATTTTTTAAAAATGTTTTGGATTAATCGAATAAGTACGATATTCTAAAATTCTTGACAAAGACTTTGTCTTTGTTTTTGATTGAGCATTTAATAGATGCTGCCTAACAGTTCTAAGATGGAGTGTAGCGTCAAGGTATGATACATCTGATACTGCTTCTATTTTGAATTACACTGATTTTATGTGTTATGTTGATGAAGACGTGGTTAGGCATTCAGAAGAATTTTCCTAATTTATTCAAATAAACTAATAATCTTATGAAACCAGCTCAAGCACCAAGCTCAATAGAAGACCCATCAAGTTATACCCGTATATTGAAACAACTACCAAGAACTGACTTGACTTCATTAGGAACTCTTCAACAAACGTGTTGAACTGACGACCAATTGGTAAATCAAATAAATCATTTAATGAATAAAATTCTTCTCTGATTACATGAATATTATTTGAAGTGTCACTCTTGTTGTATTGCAAGTTGCGTAAATTACTTCAATTGTTCAGCTAAGTGTTACGCTTTAAAAACATTGTTGCAATTTTCATTATAACATCTTTATTATCACTCTTGGTGATTGAACGATATTTTTGATTTGATATGTGAATTGAACTTACTATTATTATTCTTGCAGCACTTAGTTATTCGTGTCTCCTATACGGTTTCTAACAATATTTGTTTTGTAAGCAAGGCAAACCACACATCATTATATATATATATATATAATATATATATATATATATATATATATATGTATATATATATATTTGTATTCTACATTACGAATGGGTCGGCTCGACCGGAGAAGAACCCCACTCTCATAGAGTACCAGTGTGTAACATCATAATAATTTTGCTGTATTTCGTATAGTGAATTGTAGTGAACCTCCGGAGTCCCTTTTTACTGGTAACGAGTCAATTCATCTTAGTCCTTAGGAGTGTCAACGCATCTGCATTTTGTTTCTTATTGAGACAGATGTAGATGTCTAGCATAGCATCCACTTACCACCAGTTGGACAATAAAGTCGTTTGTATCCCTTATTTAAAAAAGTTAAAAGTAATTTCAAACAACCGATATTAAAACAGCCAGATCAGCGATAGGGAGTAGCGTCAAATGTGGAAGACCTCTGAAACCGCAATCGCTAATAAGCCTGTAAAGCGTGGCGATTAAGAGCAACCCTTTCTAGTGTGTTGGCGATAGTGGTAGGTTAGAGGAAACTACATCTAACCATATGTACGTACAGTTATTGAAAATAACCAAGAATACTTAAAACTAGCTTACTTATAGGAATCTAACTACGTCGCAAACATTTCGTAAGTCTGATATTTGATGCGACCCACTTTTACCGTATTTGTAAATGCGTAATCAAATCACATTAAATATTATTGCGCATTTATTTTATATCATCACACCTTGTTACAACGGGTGAGTCTCATGTCTAGCAGTAGATTAAGAAATAGAAGACAAATAATTCTAAATATGTAATGAGTCATCATAATCATCACTTCTTCTACTGAACATAGGACTCCCCCATAGATTGCCTCATATGAGGGATTTTGCCATAGTTGACACTCTTGGCGAGCGAGTTGTCAACTGCAGTTTTTTATTATTTTGAGTTGTTATCAGGAAGATGCTGCTGCCCATCATCTGTTTCAATTTCCCTCTGTCGCTTCTTACGACACCCACGGCACGATATGGGGTAGTGGATATTCGTACACCGCCACTGCATGGTTTAACGTGTGGTGTAATGAGTATGTATATAAACTCGAAGAACCGACAAAATCGATTGGGGAGAAAGGTTCTCGAGTGACAGCTTCGTACTAGTAAACGACGTGTAAGGCTGACGCTCACTTAATGGAGTGACGACCGGGTAATATATGCAGTACATTGATGGATGTATGTAGTTCAAGACCGTGTTTTGTGGCGTTCCTTGGTGTTACCAGTGAAGTTGTGAAGGACTGTAGTGATTTGTGATTAGTTATGCTATGAGTCGCTGGCGTCCGTAGTTTTCGACCATTTAACCCTAGGGTCCACCCTACACGTGTCCCCCGGGTGGTGCTAAACGAGCGACAAAGCCCAAAGAATAGACTCGGTTCCTCGCAGTATGTTAGTGGCGTAAAATCTACCACCCCCCTCTAGTTTCGCAATATGAGGCACAAAACAAAAGAAATAGCCCCGAGTTCCCATCGCCCCTTTAATGGGGCAGGGATGTGAAGAATCTCCGGGAGAAAAACCAGTCAAGTCCTGTCTTTCGGAGGGGCGAAAAGTGGATTGCGGAAGGCCCTTCTGGCAACGCTGAATGTATGTGGAGCAATGAATGATAAGATAGATGAAGTATGCGAAATGATGAATGTTAGAGGAATAGATGTGTTATGTGAGAATGAGACAAAACGAAAGGGAAAGGATGCCACTGCACATGGCATGTATAGCGCGTATTGGACTGGTGTAGATGAGACTGAGCGGACATGTCAGGGAGTTAGTATCATCCTTTCAGAAAGAATGGGTCAATGTGTCAAAGAGTATAAATGTCTACTAATACCGAGGCTGCTATGAATACGAAAAAAGTGAGCTTAAAGAAGCTATTTCTGCTAAGGGTGTACGCCCTAGATATGTCTAAGCTCACTTATATCCGAGAACAGTTTTGGGATATTGTGAGGATGGTTTTGAAGAAATGTAAGGAAAATGAGACTTTAATGGAAGGGTTGGGGTAAAGAAGTCTGGTTATGAAAGGATATTGGGAACGTGTTACGATGAAAATATAAATGAGAATAGTGAAACTTCCTCATCGTATGTGTGGAAAAGAATATTTTTATGTCGAACACCTTCTTTTGTCATAAGAGATTCACATGTATACATGAGAAAGAAGTGTTGATAGAAGCATGATAGATTTCATAATTGTGAAAGAAAGAATGAGGAGCGCTGTTGTAGACACAAGGGTTTATCGGGGTCCAACATTGGGATGGCGCATTACTCGGTCTTATGTCGAATGAATGGTCTATTCAAGCGTTGGTGGCAACGGATATCTGTGTCTACCACTGCGTTACAGTGTATAAGAATAGAGAAGTTACAAGATGAAGATGTGAAAGAGAAGTATAAATGTAGATTGAGGGAAAATACTAGGAGTTTAAATGAATTGTGTATGAATGATTTAGACTTGAAGACTGTGTGGGATAACGATAAGAAAGGTTTGGTGGATGCAGCCACTGAAATATGTGGTGTAAGTAAGAAAACAAATGAAATGAAAAATAATATGTTGTGGTAGGATGATGATGCACGGATGAAAGTTGAAGCAAAGAAGAGAGCATGGCTAGATTTACTGGCCAAAAACCAAAAAGTTTTTGTACGTTCATGGGCTTGAAAAGGGCTTATGACAGAGGACAGGGGTGTGTTATGGCAAACGCTGAACTCATTTGGGTTGAGCGTTGGTTTGATACAGGCATTAAGGTCTCTTTATAGGGATTCCAGTGCTTGTGTCAGGATCAACGAAAACTACTCAGACTGGTATGGTATCCAAAAAGGTGTCAGACACGGCTTGTGTAGCTTCCTCGCGGTTGTTCAACTCATTTATTAATAGTTCTTTGCAAATTTTGAAAGGTGAAAGGAAAGAATGTAAAATGTTATGTGAAATAAAAATAGCAGGTGAGTTGATTGTGCAAGTGGACGAGCTCGTGTATTTGGGATGTATATTTAGCAGGGAAGGTAGATATGATAAGGATAATTCTTAATAATCATAATACTGTGTTAATCGCTTCTTTAATGTACGGTAGTGAAAGTTGGGTGTGGTAGAAGAAGCACGAGAGTAGAATAAATGCTGTAAAAATACGGTCTTTAAGGAGTATGATAGGGCTAAATCTGAATGACAGGGTAAGAAAATGCGTGATAAGAGAAAAATGTGGTGTGCAAGATTTTGACAAGGATTAAGAAAGAAATTCTTCGGTGGTTTGGTCATGTAGAAAGAATGAATGAGGGAAGAGTGCCAAAGCAAATTTATATTGCAGATGTGGACGGCAGAGTCGGGAAGGGACGCCCTAGAAGAAGGTTCATCGACCAAATTGCCGATATTTTGAAAATGGGCCACATTAGGAGTAACGTTAACCGACGAGCGTGTATGCGTAGATATATGAATGTAAAGGAGGCGAGAGAGGTATGTCAAGATCGTGCCAAATGAAAGTCCGTAGTCTCTGCCTACCCCTCTGGGTGACAGGCGTAAGTGTTTATAGTAATACATTATAATTATGCTATGCTCGATTGTTGGTAAAAGTAACATTACTGCCTATATAAGTCTCTTCTCTTATGCGAAAAACGATTTTAGAGTAGAAAATAGTTCGGCAGCCTCACGTGCCCTCGATTATTTTTATTAACACTGACATGCAGGTTTCTTCGGCGTAAGAGTATCGACTACCTTAAAATATATCATCCCGTGCGTGTAGTAAGGAGTTATTCCGCTTATCCACCCCAAAGAATCCACCCTATTCCATCCTAGGTGGATATTCGGAATTCAACTTTTATTTATTGTTCCGACTTTTTACCCCAAGTACAGTTCAACACACACACTTTAATTATTGATTTATTTCTACGAACCATATCAAAAAACTTATTACTTATTTTTTTTGTTTTTAAAAACGTTACCTCCACGCTAGGATTTTCTCCTTTATCGTTGGGGCAGGATACAAACATAAATTTCACAAGGACATCCAGACCCGGAACAATTACTTGCAGGCCGTACAAATACTTGTTCCGTGCGGGATTTGAACCCGCGACCCCCAGCGCTGTAACTCGTTGCTAAGCCACTGCGCCACGGAGCCGTCAAAATATTGCTGTTACCGTTACCGTTACGGCCTATCAAAGTCCACGCAATACGTATTGCCACAGAATAAATAATAGGACGTATTGCATTTAAATCAAATTAAACTTCCGCGTGTTTAATAATATTAATGCATAATTTATAAATTCCGCAATATGTCAAGGCAATCACCAACACTAATTTCATTATTGAGTAGACGTAATTTGATATCCTGGACGAATTCGTCACTGTTAATGTACGTTTGCAATCGTTTTCTACAGGATGCATTTCGGAGAGCGAGTGCAGGAATAGCATAATTTAATTTCACTCTCTCACATCTACCATCAGACAACCAGTCGTTCGGCTAAACTCCACCCATTCGTTGTTGACTTACCAGGCATTCGGACCAAACGGTTAAGTTTGGTAAGTCAACAACGAATAGGTAAGTATTCTCTCCCTAAAAAATCCACCCTAGGATGAATTTTTTAAGGTAGATAAACGGAATACCCGTCGTAAGAGGTGACGGAGGGAAGTTGAAGTAGAGGGCAGCAGTATCTTACTGATAACAATGCAAAATAATAAAAAAGCGGTTCCCGCGCATGCCCAGCGAGGTAACAAACAAGGTGACAAACAGGTGACAAACAACCTTTTATAAGGCTAATCTATGCAAGGGGCCTATGTTCAGCAGTAGGCTTTTTTTAGGCTATAATAAACGAATGAATTACAATTTTAAGAGCGGATTTACCACGTGCTCAGCGGTGAAGGAAAACATCGTGAGGAAACCTGCATGTTTGAGAAAATAAGAAAAAACTTATTCAATGACAGGCGAAGTTAACCAAAATACATTAGGCCAGCGCGGCGGACATTTTCTTGTCCTAAAACCCTCTCAGAAATGAGAGGAGGTCTGTCCCCAACAGTGAGACGTATAAAAAATATATAATATAAAAAATATATAATTTTTTTTATATATAGGCTTTAAACACCAAATAATACGCCCGATTTAAACTCAGCGGGAAGCGTGATCTTGTCAACTGTTAAGTCAACGACAAAGCCCAACTTTTCCGCTTCACGTTTGGAGTTTGAGAAATTGCGATTAATAATTAAATAATTTTAATAGTGCCTAGTCAAATTCGGGTTGCTCACTTACTATGAAATTGTGCCTGTGTAAGTTTATGGACTTTTCGAAACGTTGACGTTGTGTGCATAAAAATGCCGATAATATTACTTATGATTAGGAGAAAGAGAGAGGTATGCGAGCGAGTATTAAAGAACAGGATTTGAACAGATCTATTCTTGTTGCGCTGTGTTCGAACCCATAGATTTAGAACACATTGGGTTCGAACCCATGCTCGCGATAGTTGTTCTGATGCAAATTATGCATTTTCTACTTCCTTTTGTTGTTTTATATATTTCGTGACTTGAACGGAGGAACTAGACAACCTACAGCGTAATTAGAGGACAAGTGGGGGACCACACACCGACTTGTCAGTGAAATCACACGACTAACTGAAAACCAGCGCTGCTGTTGCAGTATCATTTACATTTTAGTTTTAATTTTTTCCGTTTCATTTTTATTTAACGATGGTTCATAATTCATCGGAATATTTTTTTATTTTTTATGTTTCACTCATTATTCGAAGACGCCTGAACCGATTTTGAAACTCCTTATTTTGTTTCAAATGTTATGTTTTCCAGGTGGTCCCATTTAAGTGTTATCGAAATCGGTCGAGTGGTTTTAAAAAATCAACAACAAAATATATTGATATTAAATATAAAAAAGTAGGTTGTACAAAATTTTTAATTTTACCACTTGTTTAATCCATAAGCAGTCTTGGACTTGGGCATGTATATTTTTACCCTTTGCGTTTGTACATTTTTTGCAAAGAAAACACATGTTCAAGTAAAATGTGTTCTTTCTTTCTTTCAACAACTATAGCTCGGGCTGATTATACCCACTAAAAATTTTACAAAATCATCATCTGGTTAACAGCCTGTTGTCTCCGTTTGCGTTTCTGTTTTATTTTAATGTTCATACAAATTGTTTGCTGGTTGTCTGATATTGGTGAAATAATTTGGCTATTTAATTCAGGAATATTTCTACTTTTCTAATAATACATTTATAAAAAAAACATAACACATTAAACATGGCAGTGGTATATATAATATAGACTGTATCGTAAAATTATTTGCTGCGGTGTCTTCATCCAAGAAGAAAACAGAGAAGTACGTATGTATCTGAAATAGAGAGGAACGTAACTATACGCGTATATGTTGCCAAATTATATTTATTAAAAATAACTTATTATATCCACCTTAACATTACTGTCCATATTTTCTTTAACGCGGAAAGCCATATAGATGTTACTAGAACAAAATGTTTCACTTTTTCCGTTATAAATTGGTTTATTTGTTTTTTTCATAGCTGCTAAGTAGATTTTTCCCATGCTTAAAATATTCAAAACCAACTCATCCTATTCTTTAAGTAACTTAGTCCACTCTAAGCTCAAATTTGGAAAATAAATTAGAGAAGAAGTAATTAATTCCAAGATAATATAAGTAGTATAAATAAGTAAGTCTTTTCATTGCTGGGCACAGTCCTCTTATCTCTGAGTTCCAAAGATGTTGCTAAAATCCCTAAACCTATAGGTAATAATATAAAAAGCGGAATAGTCTTTTTTGTTTTTTTTTTTTGTTTCTTTAAACACACTAATCTCTGGAACTACCAGATGGATTTGAATTTTTTTTTAAATTTATTGATAGCCATGTAGTATAGGTATTAGGTTGCACCTTTCAGCTAGCCTTAAATATTAGAAAAGAAGAAAAAGCGCTGAACTGCTTTGTCCGCGTGCGTTGACGTAATGGTTAGTGGTACGTAAATATTACAATGTTCTACAAAAATATTGAGCTATACTTCAGCAAAAAAAAGTCCGCGATAAGGCATTCTGTGACAAAAAAATTATGAGCGTTATTATTAGACATGGTATATTAATCCATATGAAAGTTACTTCATCTTCAAGACAATTTAATGAAGATAAACTTTGCTCTTTATAGCAAGTATATGAACGCATAGTTTAAGAGATAACGAATAATTTAAATCATTCAATACTCGGCTCGGCGCGTGAACGACGCTTAATCCTGGCCCACCAATTAAAACCAAGAGAAACCAGCGGTGATCATCAATACAAGCGAGGTGTCATGCCGCACGGCTCAGATGCGTGACGCGAGTGAAACCGCGGGGCACAGCTGGTCATAGAGGAAAGTAATGTATCGTACACTAGCTAGTCTTCTTTAAAGTGTAGTCTTATGAGAAGAAATGAAATTTGTTTGTTTATGTATGCGTCATAAAGAGTTCAACTGTGCTTATTTTTAAATAATGCAGGTAGTAGAAACAAAATATAACAAAGACGTAGTCATGGGGTAGTGGATATTTTTACACCACGACCACTTGGTCAAATTACAAATCCGTTGGGCTATGTCGATCACTCTGAAAGAGATAATATTAACCACTGACATAATATTATATATTATACCTGAATCTCAAAGGTCACCCAAAATTATTTCAAAGTTGTCGATGTTTACACTCCAAAACACAATCTGTGTTAAGCTATCCGTGAAATTGAATGTTCGGTTGTCTCACATTTATATATTGTACCTATTCTGATCTATGTCAACGTTTGGGATTATGGATGTACGAGTAAATACCTGTATATTAGATTCACAAATACTTCTTAAGGTGACTATTGTAATTATTAATAAAATAAGGCATTACTTTGCGGAAATCAATTATACGAGTAGATATTAAGCATTAATATGTGGTAGAGTCACGCTGCAGCTGCTGCACGGTTGTAGCGTGCAGGGGTCGGCTCGACCGGGGAAGGACCACGCTCTCACAGAATACCAGTGTGAAATAGCAGCTTAATGCTACTGTGTTTCGTATGGTGAGTGTAGAGAACCGGAGAACCATTTAACTGGAATCGATACATTCCATCTCAGTCCTCAAGGGTGACAACGTATCTGCATTTTGATTCTCAATCGAGGTTAAATGTAGATGTCTATGGGCCACAGCATCCGCTTACCATCATCTGGACTGTGTGCTTGTTTGTCAACCTTATCTTATAAAAAAAGAAAATTAATTTGCTGAGATCTGCGTAATAAAATAAAATGATGATGTTATACTCGTACCTAGTTTTTTTTTTTTTATAGAATAGGGTGACAAACGAGCACACAGTCCACCTGATGGTAAGTGGTTGCTGCGGCCCATAGACATCTACATCTATCCTCCATTAAAAATAAAAATGCAGATGCGTTGTCACCCGTGAGGACTGAGATGGAATGCCTCGTTTCCAGTAAAAAGGGTCTCCGGTTCTCTACACTCACCATACGAAATACAGCAGCATTAAGCTACTATTTCACGCTGGCATTCTGTGAGAGCGTGGTCCTTCCCCGGTCGAGCCGACCCATTCGTGCTACAACTATACTACTAATATAACTGCAGCATGACTCTACCACGTATAAAATCAGGTGGGATTATGCTCATATTGTTTGAACAGCACCTCCCACCCTTCCTCAATTGCGTGCAATATTCCCGTCACCACCAATCTAAGCTTAGTGGTCAGCCACTGCAGACTCTACTTCACCTGATGTTGCCTTGTTTAGAGGCGAAATACGTCTCGTAGTATCGATGGTGTTGTGCCTTTCCTATTGAGGTGGTGTTGGGATTAGTGGTGTAAAAATATCCCCTACTGAATATCATCCCGCGGGTATCGTAAAAAGCTTCAGAGGAAAACTAAAACAGGAAATGGGAAGCAGCATCTCAAAATAAAGTAAAACTTCGAGTGCCAACCAGCCCGCCAAGCCTGGCAATTATGGCAAAATACTCCCAATGAGGGGATCTATGGGAAAGGCATATGTTCAGCAGTGGACTTTCATATGCTGTAATGGATAAATGGATGAATGGATGGATAAATGGAGCATTTAATAGTGTTGGCCTAAGAGAATCTATCACCTCGATTCATTCCGTTTGTATCGTAAGTGGCGATTAAAGGATATGCTAGAAAAACATAATGGCTTCCAACAGATGGAGTTTATTATACTATCACGTTTCGTCAGGCATCAGTTCAAACTGTTACGTTTAATTGCGCGTCGTCTGTATTCCCACGTATCTGTTAGAACAGAACAGTCCATTAAGGACTGTTCTATTCTAGAATTTGAGGAATTTCAGGGCGTTGCCAACCTTTAAGAAATGAGTAGACGTATTATAATTGCTTATTTAGTGCATTTTTATATATCGTTTATGTTTCTGCAATTTAGCATGTAAAATTTAGGCCCGGTTTACATTTTCAGAAGTGACAAGTGCGAGTGGAAATTGCAACTGACAAATGACAAGTGGTTGCAATAGGAAGTGACAAGTGATAAATGTGAATAAATTACGCGCTAAGCACTTGTCATTTGCCATTTGCACTTGCTACTCGCACTTGTCACTTTTCAAAATGTAAACCGGGCTTTACCCAGAATAGGGCAGGTTTATAGAGTGTTCTTACGTATTGTGCAACTCTGATTGGCAATCAAACTACGATTCAAGTTTTATTCAACTTAACTGTCACGTGTTGTATGACAAATAGTCGTACCGCTTATCTAACAACTTCTGTCCCTAAGGCATCCTCGTCCTTGTCTCTAATTTTGATTTACAATGGAAATATAGCTTAAGTTATCTAATGACGTTGTTTTGTTTGTCACTAGCGATTACCCGTGGCTTTGTACGAGTGATATTTTTTTTTAAATATATTATTATAAGCCAGTACTTGAGCATAATCCCACCTGATGGTAAGCGGTGAAGAATACTTAGATGGTTAATCGCACTGACTTAGCGTAACAAAAGCCTATTCAATCATGCTTGACGCCCAGTTTGTATTCGGATAGAAAGACAGACTCCAGCAAATTATTCCATTCCTTTTGCTGTACTCGTTACAAAATATAAGAACCGTGTTAGCTCAGATGGTTAACACTCGCTCTAAATATAACAGAACGCGAGTAACCCGGGTTCGATCCCCGCCGGCACCAATGAAATTGTTAATTGCAATTTTAAGTGCTGATTTATCACGTGCTCGGCGGTGAAGGAAAAGATCGTGAGGAAACTTGCATGTCTGAGGAATAAGGAAAAAATATTTCGAAGACATGTGAAGTTCGCCAACACGCATTGGGGCAGCGCGGCGGACTCTTCTTTGCCCTAAAACCCTCTCAGAAATGAGGGGAGGCCTGTGCCCAGCAGTGGGACGTATATAGGCTGTCACTTTACTTTACTTTTTTATTACAAAAGATGAAGCAAACAGTTTGATTATAATGCAATATCTAGTGGTATACCGACAAGAAAGTGGTGAAGACTCGCAGACCGTTAATTAAGGCGACACCGCGAAAAATGCACCTCCTTTCATCGTATGACACCACTAACGAAACTGCAATTTCAATATAAGTAAATTCATGTTTTTATCTTGAATTTACTTGTTCAAAAACACGATTGTATGATTTTGACTCGATCGTGATCATGATATTTGAACGATATATAAAAATCAAAAAATCACTAAGTTGAAATTACAACGAAATTACCTAATCTATATGCTTGAGAATCACTCAAATATATTCATAACATCAATATTCGTAATTTACTTGCTCATTATTTTGATTACTTAAATCAATATTTTTTTGAAATGTTTTAAGATTCTGACAATTTCTAAGCAGTCTTAATGGTCGCGGGCAATACGCTAAAAAGAGCTCTTGTGGGTACTCGAATCTATTTATTTATTTAGCAAGTACACATACAATACACATATAAGACATTATCACAAAACACATACATTTTTATACTTTATAATTTGCATATCAATAAAAAGGGTTAATTTAAGTTAAGGCGACTTAATTTTGGATTAAGTTGCACGACACGCGTTATACGAGAACGCGCGAGTTGCACGTGGACATCATCGACTCAACTCACTCATCGAGCATCAACTATTTTTAAATGGCTTATTAAGGTTTCTGCCTAGAATGTTCCATATCATGACCATTCGGCAGTTGTCATGACCAGACCGTCATCAAATTATAGTGATGTCCTCCAGATCGAATTTTGGTCACGGTAGCCATTCTTAACGGAGAATAGCCATTTGCGTAGGACAGGATTATAGCGCTTGAGTGTATATGCAAGCCCAGGTGTACTCGCTATTCCCCCTATCTCTCTCATAGTTTGATGGCGTGGCAATCCGACACGACCGGGTGGCGTTCAAGTGCAGAACCGTGCTTTCCGTGCTTTCCGAGGTAACCCCGTGATTCGAGGTTGTATTAAGACCAAAATTTACTCCCTGTCTACGGGCTGCTAGTGAGTATTTCTTGACTGAAAAACGTAAAAGTGATTAAGTTTTGGCCTGACTCGGGTCTTAAATCACTGAGGCTATCAACGTTTGTTAACAACGCCAATATTTGGTAGTTAAAAATACGCTCCGAGCATGGCACGTAACATTACCAAAACCTTTTTACTTTTAACTTTACGCAGCTGAACAAACGCGTTTTGCTGACCATAGTCCGAAATTATAGCAATAATTGGTAATTGTTTTACAGATAATTTTCTTACAGCCATCCTATAAGTAATTTCCTATAAATAATTTTTCCAACCACAATACCCAAACCTCCTGACATGTCATTACGAACATAACGAGCTACAACTGATAAAACGGACATTATAAACGTACAAATATTAAACGGGGTTGAAAAGATTACTCAACGCGTTGTATGAATAAATTGCTTATTTCTTCAAGATAACAAACAAACAATATAGTAGATGGGTCCTCCTAAGTTTCCTCGCCTGTGTACCCACTCTTCCTTATCTTTAACGGTATTAAATAGGAAAGCATTTAGTTACACTGTTGTTAAGTTAAACTAGAAATCGCCTGTATCAGTTAATACCTTACTAGGATTAGCAGCGATTAAAAAAAGGTACTAATTAAAGTGAGTATTACTTGTACGTAATCTAGTTTTGAGATTTTGAGGTATGCCTGACGAGAAGATGTGTCGCAATCTCCCGAACGCTGCCCAGCCGAGTTGATACCGTCGATTGACCTCTCGGTCGAAGTTGGACTTACATTGTCGTACTATTTGTTCCAGGTAAACTTACTCGTCAACAACTTTAATTTACTTTCCAATAACTACCGACATAGGTGTGACATGGACATTATACATGACATTCGTTTTGTCCATGTTCATCTTAAAAGCTATCCGTTGGGAAAACACTATTGAGATCATTGAGCATAGTGCTTAGGTCCTCCAGCGATTCTTCCAAAAAGACTATATCGTATCCGTATCCTTTCCAATCAGTGGCTCGAAAACGTCTTCCAATGCAGTGGTAAAGAGTTTCGGGATTATTACGTCACCCTGTCTTACATCTCTCTGCGGTTGCATAGGTTTCGTACTCTGGTTCTGTACTGGGATAGTCATCGTAGCCCCACTGTACAAACACTTTGATATACCGCCAGTCCACTTGGCACTACTGAAGGAACTGCGGCACCGCCCCAGTTTCAATGGAATCAAAGGCTTTCTTCAGTACTCCACAGTCTACATACGCAAGAAAAAGTGGCAGATTGTACTCTTCGGACTTATTTTCAATTTGCCGAAGGGTATGTATGTAGTCTATGGTACTAAAGCCTTTTCGGAAACCGGCTTGTTCGGAAGGCTGGAAGTCGTCGAGCTGTGTGCGAGATGATTCGTAATGACTCTCGAAAACAGTACATAGACCCGGCTCAGAAAGTGAAATCGGTCTGTAGCTGTTCAAGAGAGCGTTGTCGCCTTTCTTGAAGAACAAGACCACCGCACTTCTACTCCACGCCTCTGGAGTAGTGCCATCATGGAGGACGGAATTGAAGAGCTTTTGAAGGACTTTAAGTATCGGTTTTTCACCCGCTTCTAGAAGCTTCGCTGTAATTTAATCCTCGCCCGGGGACTTGCCGTTTTTAAGGAGAGCCATTCTAATGTTGTTCAGACTGACGTCCGAGATATCATTGGTATAGTGTCGAATAAGACATGCTCTTGCATCGTCGCTCACACTTGTGTGTGGCTCCAATAAGAACATGTACAGCTGCCCATAGAGCCTCTCAATCTCACTAAGAATCTCAGGTGTCTCGACAACGATGCTGCCACATACGGTGTTCAGCTTTGACAGTGTGCTCTGATCTTTAGACCAAGTTCCAAAGAAGTGCTAGAGCATAATGCTGTCATCATCTGTATCAAAACTATCCTCACACTGCTTTTATGCTTTTTCTGAAATACAGATCTCTGGCAAAGAATTTGGAGCCATGGTTCCGCTCAATGGCAATATATATAAACATAGGCATTGGAGTAAATAGATGATTCATTGCTACTTCAGTTTATTGATTTATTAGTCTATGTCACTCTAATTCAAACGCAAATATCTTGTTAGGAATTAGGACATCCAAAGAAACCCCAAACCAAAACTCTCCTTATACCTTTCCTAAGCGTTGCCATGACCAGACGCTTCATGTTTTAGTGAGCAGCATTTGGGAAAGAAAGTCAGCTGCCGTGTTACTTAAGAGGCACATGTCCAAACGACCAAAAAAAAAACTGTAAATCATAGTAAAATGAAACCCAAGAGTTTAAGTTAATACATTCCATGTATATATTTTTGCTATATGGAAACCTATAATTCTAATTCGATTTAGTTTTTCTAGTTGTGTATATTTTTGTAGTTTTTTTCTAATGTCCTTAATCATTTTTCTAAGCGTTAATTATTTTGATATTTATCAGAAAGTATAGCCATGATCTAAATGGAAAAGTGCGTTTCATAATACTATCGTCTATTTATTTCTGATAGCCTTTTTATTTAGTAACTCTTTCATCCTGGTAATGAATGTTTGCGCGGAGTATATATACTGTGATTAAACATTGGTTTTATCTTTTTATCAAATATAGTTGAATCCATTAACAAGCATAGTGTTCGTAGCTTACCACTCTTTGAGAGCAGAATAAATATCCGTAAATGATTTTATGAGAATAATTTTATTAATAAGTCATGTATATTTAAACATACATATACAATTCGGTATTTTTAACAAAGATAGATCGCCGAGTTTTAGATAACGGCTGAACAGAGATAAATGATCCGTCTTTAAACGATTATTATTTAAATTATTGTCATTTCGGTCACAAATAAACTTGAATGAAAAGCTACATTGCAAAGTTAATTCTACCAGAATTAATTTTTCAATGTAGCATTTTAGATTTAAATGATTTCTAGTTGTTACTTAAAAATTGAGACATGCTTCAGTCCACCAAAATGGAAAAAAAAGTTTCATAAAAAGTATATATCGGATTCAAAAACAATAAAGAATGTAATACTTTCCATATAATAGTTCCTGAGACGTGTGCTTTTTAATAAAAACAACGTCAAATGAACCTGATAAAAAGTTTTTACTTCATTAAGCATTAACATTTTCTCGACATTAAAATTTAAAACTTAGAATATTAATAATTAATAGAATCAGGCGTTACTTTGCGGAAATCCTTATACTAAAGATATTAATAGTTACTTTGCAACCATCCGCTCAATAATATAAAATGATGTGTTTTATATAGTTTGAAGAGCGGTCAGCCACCGTAGAGTCTACAGAGAGTAGATGCCTCGTGTAGAGGCGAACCACGTGCCACATTTAGCACAAAACGATACCAATAATCGCTAGTTCGCGCGTTGTGAATCGAGACATAGCAAAAATACGAGTTGCTTCAATGGAAACTGACCACGAACTGTGCCGATCGCAAAAAGCGATGGCGGTCGGCGCGTGGACAGCTGGGTGCCTGCTAGCTGTCGCCGCGTGGACAGCTGGGTGCCAGCTAGCTGTCGCCGCGAGGACAGCTGGGTGCCTGCTAGCTGTCGCCGCGTGGACAGCTGGATGCCAGCTAGCTGTCGCCGCGTGGACAGCTGGATGCCAGCTGCAAGCTGTCGCCGCGTGGACAGCTGGGTGCCTGCTAGCTGTCGCCTTAGTTCAGGGCGGTATTGGGTAGGAGCGGTGTTGGAGCAGAGTCGTGTAAGTGGGCTAAGTCCTTTAAAGTTGCTATTTAACGCTGATATTCTAAGAAAGCCTGGGCCCACCCCGGTTGAACCGAATCCTTTGAACAGCATGGCTATATGTATGTATTGTATGTCTATTTTTTGGCAAGCTCTGTAGCCTATCCGGCTTAATAGATTTTAATGTAGGAGGTGTCGTTACATTCATCTCAATAGTGGTAATGACATAAGACTACATAGTAAAAAGTAAAGTAAAGTTACAGCCTCTATACGTCCCACTGCTGGGCACAGGCCTCCGCATATTTCTGAGAGGGTTTTAGGGCAAGGGAGTGTCCGCCGCGCTGCCGGTGAGTGTTGGTGAACTTCACATGTCTTCAATATTTTTTCTTTTGTTTCTTTGACATGCAGGTTTCCTCACGACTACATAATATTTATGTATTATATCTGCAAATAGAGTAAAAGGAAGGGTAAGGGGGGAGAGGTGTTTTGCAGTAAACATTTTAAAACAGTCGGGTTTCATAAATTACTATTATAACGATTTGTAATAATTATTTAAATTTTATGAGCTTATTATGCGATTTACGTTTCAGAGCGGTTACGTTCATTCCTGAAATTGAACAAACATACTCATTATCTATATCACTGCATATGATGTAGTTGCATATGATGTCATGATGAATGAAATCTCTCACAGATCGAACTTCGATATGTGATTCAAATCGGTTTTGTTCTTCATTGGAGTTATACATCCATTAAATTGGAGTTAATAATGTATTGATTTTAAAGGATAAAATATTTTTTATACACTAAATGGAACGTCCAGAGTACAAATACGATAAAATACAAAAAATACCAAAAGTTATGGAGACGTCTATTAAATTTCAATTATTAATTGTGGCTTGCAGTAAGTTTCATTTTTTATAATAATAGTAAAACATGTGAATGCATACCTCATATGAACCATATTTTTTATTGTTTTAATCCGAAATAAAGAAATAATTTTTTATTAATTTATTACCCTTTTAAAACCTTTTTAAAGTAATAACATTTTTTGAATAGGTTTTTAAAGTTTATATAAAATTTTATTTTTAAATATTTGCTATATAGTTTATGTTGCTTTTTTAATTTATGTGTTTTTATATAGTGGTTGCTATGCATATAGACAGACACCAATGTCTATCCTCAATTAGGAATCAAAATTTTAATGGCTTGTAGTTGCGAATATAGATTAACTCGTTACCAGTTAAAAGGGTATCCAGTTAACTACACTCACCATAGGAAGAACGAAGCTGATATTTTACGTTAACATTCTGTGAGTGCCGGATTCCGGTCGAACCGACGCTTTTACGCTACAACCAAACATTTTATTTTTATTTATTCAGGACAACCAACAATTACATAATAATACTTAAACCAAATAACCAGCACCATTAGCCTCAAAGTAATATTAAATTAGTAACAATAAATATTAATAATGATAGTAAACAGAGTGTAAGTGAAAAAAGTTGACATACTCAGTAACATTAAAAATCAAAAAGAGACAGAAGAAAAAAAATGAAAAAAATGCTAACAATAACAAGTTTTTCTTATGAAATATTAAGTTACTATTGAATGTCTGACTATCTTCTAAGAACGTTCTTGCGAAATTGTGGTTGTGATAAAGTAAATAGGTCAATATTTGAAAAATACGTGTTATATACTTTCATAATACGTCTTAATAGGGCGCGTTCACCTGCATTGGTTTTAATAACTGCAGCGTGGCTCTACCATGTTTAGTTAATATGTAAATAAACAATTTTTATAATTTCCAGTTAACATCGGACAGATCATAGTGGGGTACAGTGTTGGATGGTCAGCTCCAATTATTCCTAAACTGCAGGACAAATCAACGAGTCCTCTACCTGAGCCTATAACTGATCTTCAGGCATCATGGATAGGCTCCCTATTGTATATAGGTGCCATGATAGGTAAGTGACGTTAAAATAAACAGCGCTAATTTATATTTATGACGAAATTTTTTGTTTCGAAGGTAAATATCAGCCCATCATTTGTAATGTGTCAAATCTTATAGAGAACTAGAATTATTGTTGTTTCGTAATCACTGAAACTAAAATTTTATAATAAAAATATTATAATTTTATTTAAGAAAGTGGTTCTGATAACAAAGATGAAAAAACTCCTTAATTGTAGATATTTATTTTAAAATTTTGCATCAGTAATTCTCTGTGTCTCTCGAGTTTAACTAATTACATTAATGAGTGAATAAGTCATCAACTGAACCACATTACAAAGTAAGGAGTCGGTTTCTTTACTCATGTGACCATACTACACAGTGAGCTTTGTCTGTAGGTAGACAAACTTTTTGGAAGAAAAGTATCCTGAGCGTAATCTATTTGCAGTAATTATATACACTGGCCTCCAAAAAAAATCGACCCACCTACGTTTTTTCGCAAAAAAAGTGTCCTATGGGTTTTTACCATAATCGATAGATATTTTTTATGTTGATAATGTAATAATGCAATTATAGGGTTGTAAAAAACCAAAAACCGGTGCGTGAAACGGGATATTTTACATACAAATGTAATGAGACATTGAAATCATGATTTTTTGATTGATGGGTATATATTTTGTAGTTTTTGTCAATTTTTCCGTTTTTATCTTGGGAAGGAACACACGATGATATAAATATATAGGTACTAACTGCTTACAATAAAAAATACACTAAAATAAAATTCGAAAAAAATTCAATGTTATAAAAATACGACTTAAAACTTTCGAAAGGATTTAGATGTAAATATTTGAATATCTCCGATTTACCACAACATTAACCATTAATAGTTAAAAGTTAAAGTTACAGCTTATATATATACATCCCACTCCTGGGCACAAGATATTTTTTAAAATGAATTTTGAAATCGAACACAGCGGAAAGTTTAAGGGATGGCGTGCAAATCAACAAATTTTTTGTTGTAGTCTCTATTAAATCTGTTCTGGTATACAACAGTGGAATGATGCTTAAAATAGCATAAGAGTTAAAGAACAAAATTCCTTTATCTCAGTTTTTATACCAAATAAAACTGAAACTTAACTAAACTTAAGTATTCCTTTTTGCTTTGGTTCTTACAGTGATTACATCCGCCATCGATACGCAAAAGAGTTCAAATATGTAAAAAGTTAAAAGTAAAGTTACAGCCTATATACGTCCCACTGCTGGGCATCCTCTCATTTCTGAGAGGGTTTTAGGGAAAGGAAGTGTCCGCCGCGCTGCCCTGATGCGTGTTGGCGAACTTCACAATCTTCGAAATATTTTTTTCTTATTTCTCAGACATGCAGGTTTCCTCACGATGTTATCCTTCACCGCCGAGCACGTGGTAAATCAGCACTTAAAATTGCAATTTACAATTTCATTGGTGCCTGCGGGGATCGAACTTCGGTTACTCGCGTCCTGTTATATTTACAGCGAGCGTTAAGCAACTGAGCTACCACGGCTCAAATATGTACTTGAACATAATTACCATTACTTCAGAAAACCGTGTAGTGGCCATCTATCCATCCATTAAGGCCTATAAAAGTCCACTTCTGAAAATGAACATTTGCTTACTTGGCGGGCGGGTTGGCAATCGAAGATTTTTTATTATTTTGCGTTGATATTAGGAAGATGCTGCTGCAGTGGCTGTGTAAGAATATTTACTACCACATATCGTCCCGTGGATGTCGGAAGAGACGACTGACAGAAACAAACCATTAGATGAGCAGCATCATATTCTTAGTAACAAATACGTTTATACGTGATAGAGCCATACTGCAGTTATATTAGTAGTATAGTTGTAGCACGAATGGGTCGGCTCGACCGGGGAAGAACCACGCTCTCACAGAATACCAGCGTAATATAGTAGCTTAATGCTGCTGTATTTCGTATGGTGAGGGTCACCCTTTTTACTGGAAACGAGGCATTCCATCTTAGTCCTCACAGGTGACAACGCATCTGCATTTTGATTTGTAATCGAGGATAGATGTAGATGTCTATGGGCCGCAGCAACCACTTACCATCAGGTGGACTGTGTACTAGTTTGTTAGCCTATCCTATAAAAAAAACTGCGGCTACCCACCACCTGCCAAACGTACAACTATGGAAAATATCCCCCAATGTGGCAATATATGGGGGAGGCCTGTAGGGGACTTTTAATTGTCTGTAACAGATTAGAGGCTGACCGCTGAACGTACCTTAAATTTATTGGTTTTCGAAGAAGAATTCCATTTATTTAAAAGAAATTAATTTGTTTTCAAACAGCCCAAGTTCTATTACCACTAGAACTAGTGACATTTTTATTACAGTTTTAAGATGTGATTATTAACCGTGCTCTCTGTTGTGAAGGAAAACATCGTGAAGGAACCTTTTATGAGAGGTTAAGTTATTTTGAGGCCGTGTGAAATCTAAATCTTCCTGCAAATTCCTCTCAAAAATTATAGAAGTGCATTTTCTTAGTGTTACGACAATTTCTCTGCCTGGGAGTCCGTTTGGGGAGGTACTATCCTCCCATCAGCTTCTGCCGATAAACAGTAGTACCAACAATGCCATGTTCCGATTTTAACCCTTCAATCTACACAAAATTCCAATGCAGTCGCATGCGTCCGTCAAATCGCGCACGGTCGCATACGACCACACCCACCCACAGCACTTTAAACCATAAAAACTTATATTTATAGACTACTTTTCTATAAAAGAGTTTTTCACTTCAGCTTGGATACCCATGTCTAGCAGTCCCTGACATATTTGTGGTTCTTTGCTTTACGAGCTTGAGGTTCATGACAATAAAAAATGCCGATAGAATTTCCTAAATTAACAATTTAATTTACTTTACACTAATTAAAGTTAAAAACACTAACAATTAATCACACTGATTCACTTTATTCCGCTCCGAAGCTTCGCTTGTCTCGCCGAATCTAATACTTCCTCGATCGCATCTTGCAGCGCCTATTTATATAAATTAGCAGCGAAATATCCAGAATATTCAAGTAGACACGCGCAAGGTACCGAGAGTTCGTGTTTCAATTTCAAGAAGTTTAGTTCTTCGGCTCGAGACTAGATGGCGCTAGTGCCGTCGACTTGAGCGCGTAACACTGTTAACAACATTTAACTGAATATAACTAAAAATAATTTTGTTTCAGGCCCATACGTTACTGGTATTCTATCAAATCTCATCGGCAGGAAACCATGCCTGCTGATCGGTGGATGTTTGAACATCCTGTGTTACGTGCTCGTAATAACAACAAAAAATATCGCCATGGTTTTGGCATTAAGGGTTATAAGTGGTCTTGGGATGGGAATTACTACTGTCTGCAACTTGGTGTACGTTGGTGAAATTGCGTAAGTTAATAAATTGGTTATTTAATTAAACTTTAAATATTTTTAATGTTTCTATTTTTAAATGAAAGGAGACTATAAATATATAACGCTGGGTTTCTTGCTGGTTCTTCCCAGAACAGAGGCTTTTTCCGAATCAGTGATAGAAGTAAAAAATCACTTTCAGTATATATTTTTTATTACTCATTATAAGGCAATGCTTGATCACAATCTCACCTGGTGTTAAGTGGCGATGTGGCCCTAGATGTTATATCGTACTGTGTTGGCTTAACGAAAACCTATTCACCCTTTAAGAGATGAGAAGAAACTCCGGCAAATTATTTCTATCTTTTGCTGTGCACATTACAAAAGATGAAGCAAACCGTTTGGTTCGAATGCATGGAATACCGACAACAAAAGGGCTAAAGGTATGACGGCTCCGTGGCGCAGTGGTTTAGCAATGAGTGAATGCGCTAGGGGTCGCGGGTTCGATTCCTGCACGGAACAAGTATTTGTATGGCCTACAAATAATTGTTCCGGGTCTGGATGTTTGTCCTTGTGCAATTTATGTTTGTAAATTGCCTCCACGATACAGGAGAAAATCCTATAATAATCGACGATGGAAAGGAGAGGGAGGAATTAAAGCAAGTAATTCCGAAATGCATTGTATATAATACCGAGAGTCTGGTTACTTTGCACCTGTGCTCAACGCCGACAAGATTGGTAACAAGAAAATGAAGGTCACCAATACGCCTTTTGCAGCATCAGCCCGTTAAAAATATTTATAATCTATATTGAATACAAATACGTGCTCATCCTGACAGAATAACAGCGTTGTAGGCTACAAACATTTATGCTGAGCTGGAACCCATTCAATATTATATTCTATAATTTTATGGTTATTTCAGTGTGCACTCGTTGTAATTTTATTGGTGGTAAAGAATAAATATTTATTATTATTATGAAGTATAGTAGAAACAGTAGAGTATTCTCATCTCATCTGGTGGTGAAAATGATAAATATACATAAATATATATTAAATATACTAATATAAACAAATAATATATAAATAAATAGAAACCCTTGGCAGGTGAGACCAAACGGCCTTGGGTTATGGGGAAAGGAAAATAAAGAAAAGAGGGGAAGATAAAGAAGAACCGGCGGACAATGTGGACAGTATCGTGGGGCACTGTCATCTCTGCATTTGAGCCAGGAACAGTCTGTCACGGAGTCCTAGTCACCTCAGATGATCCGATAGGCTGACCGTGATTAGCCTACAGGAATAATTTCAGTCGGCAGACCACTCACGTGTCGGTCACCTCGTGAGCCAGATTCTGATATTTTGTTTGCTTATCTGTTTCGGCTTTCACGAGGTTCTCTTCATACGGAATGGTAATGACGATCAAAAATATCCTTGGCTGTGCTCGGTCTATCAGAATGGTCAATAGTATCGTCTGTGATGATGGCCCGCACCCAGTAGATATTATTATATTATATTCTATACCAGTCTGTTCTATGACAAATGTCAAAAAATATCATAGCTTTCCTGAGGAACAACGTCTGATGTACAATCGCCAATCCTTGTTCGTCATTGCAATTACGGCAATTTCCTCTTAAACAGACTTGAATCGGCAAAATTATTACCACACACGGCTTTTATCTGCCGATTCACGTCCATACTCAAAAGGTCTCCCTTTACTTTTTTACCTCACGCGATATTTTATGATACTCAATAATTGACACCTTTATGTGGTGAAAACGAAAGGAATTTCCAAGAAATACAATCTATATACAAATGTTAAAAAGTGTGATAAAATGTGCTTAAGAAATAAGTAAGTCAACAAGCACTCCAACGTAATCTTAATGTATTTTATCACAAATAACGATCTAATTTATATCGCCATCGTGATTCAATTATCTTATCTAAAATGTCTACGATTTAGTCGATTTTTCTCTTCATTCCCTCGATGGGTTTTTGTTTTATTTATTTGTAATGTATATCTTCATTTTATCCTTAAGAGGATAGAGTAAGTCAGCTCAAATTATAATTTCGCCCCCACTTCCCCGCGCGTCGTATGCTATGTACCGATGTGTTTGTAATCACTAATACTGTAAGTAGAAAGGTCGTTAGACACTTATTTCATTAGGTTTATCATATTTATGCCTGTTTCTTAACGCCAAGCCAGCCGCTTCTTATTTTTATCACGGTTATTTCCCATTTTAATTTTACGTCGTACTGTTGCATAATGTATATTCTGATCGTAAGCGACACAACTTCTCCCTTCAAAAGCCTAAGCGATACTAACGGGGCGACTGGAATCAAGCTCAAGACGCCGATAGTTTAGGTAATTTCTTTTTACAGTGAAAATAATGGTATTTTAAATAAAAGTAAATAACATAAGCACTGTTTTATAGTTAGTTCAGTTAGTATGCAAAGTTTCATGATCTTATTTAAAGTATTTTATGAATAACAGCGGTTGTTTATTTTGGAGGTAACTTTGGATTTTTTTTCTATCGAGAAAATTTTACGAAATCGTGTTTTCGTCTAACATAATCATTAACATTAATCCTCAACTTTACCATATGTTTATTTCAAAATTAATACTGCAATATTTTCGGCATAACGAAGGATCTTGCTAAGCCATTTGACATTATATTTCCCCTTAAAGCCTGTTAAAAGTTTACTTCTGATCGTAGGGCTCCCCCATAGATTACGGTATTTATTACGATATATTATGATCCACCAGGAGGATATTTGCCATAGTTGCCAAGCTTGGCAGGTGGGTTGGCAATCACAGTTTTTTATATTTAGTTGTTATTAGGAAGACACCGCTACCCATCTCCCGGTTTATGTCCCTCTGTTGCCTCTTATGACTCCCGCGGGATAACATAGGGAAGTGGATATTCATACACCCTATACGGGGTGTGTTCCGAAATGTTCTCAGTATACTGGCGAAAATGACGTCATTAATTGACGCCATATTCGATATAACGAATCACGAGTATGGCGTCGATCTATGACGTCATTTGCATTAGCTTGTATTCTGGGTTCTATTTCGGAACATACCCACGGTTAATACTTCGTACCTTCATTTTATCCGCAATATATTCTTAAGTACGTCTTCACAAGCAAGTAGCAGGATTAATCTTTTAGAATATAATCTAAAGCATTTTACATAATATATTACTTAGTAGTATTTAAATTGCCGCTTAAACACAGGTTGAGTATTAGTATCAAAAATATTTCTTTTTATAAAATAAGGGTGACAAACAAGCACACACAGGCCTTCTTATGGTAAGTGGATGCTGTCGTAATGATACGATTAAAGTTATTAATCCCAACTTTAGTTGTTGATTTACTACACATCGGTGTAATGGAAAGCTCCGTGGGGAAACCAGCATATCTGGGGAAATGTAATAATGTCGCGGACGAGATTCGACCAGGGTAGGACCACACTTTCACAAAATACCAGCGTAAAATAGCAGCTTAACGCTGCTGTATTTCGTATGGTGAGTGTAGAGAGCCGAAATTTCTTTTTTACTGGAAACAAGGCATTCCATCTTAGTCCTCACGGGTGATCACGTATCTGAATTTTGATTCGTAATCGAGGATAGATGTATATGTCTATGGGCCAGAGCAACCACTTACCATCAGGTGGAATGTGTGCTCGTTTATCACCCTTATCTCATAAAAAATGTAGCAAATTTATTGAATCACTTATTGTTCTAATATTCGTTAATACTAATCAAAATATTTCGAAGACATTTGAAGACTACCAACACTCAAGATAGCAACGCGGTCGTGGTCTATAACCCTCTTAGAAATGTGACGAGGCTTTTGCCCCGCAGTATAACCTATATTTACTGAAAAATATACCTAATAAAATACTAAGTGTAAAATTGACGGCTCCGTAGCGCATGGTACTAAAATTGAGTTGTGCTGTCAAGGGTCGCGGGTACGAATCCAAACAAGTCTAGTATTTGTATGACCTACAAATAATTATTCCGGGTCTGGATGTTTGTCGTTGTGCAATTAATTTTTGTAAACTATGCAGCCCCCACGATACAGGTTAAATTTCTAGTGAGGGGGTTATGCTTTTAGAAAGAAAGAAAACCCCTTTACGTTATATAACCCGCTTACGTTTGATTGAAGAACTGCAGAAACAGAAATAGAAAGTTATTTTATTCAATATAGGTTGTAAACAATACTTACTGAAAGTCACTTTTTTAATTTACCACTGGTTCGCAAAAAACACCTCTGTACTGGGAAGAACCAGCAAGAAACCCAGCGGGACTATTTTTTTTTTCAAATAATAGCTTTCAATCATGTACGTTACAATTAACAACATAAAACAAATTAGAAATAGCTTGGTAGCGATTACCCTTTCCAGGGGTTATTAACATCCATAAATTCCTTAATATTATTATAATAACCTTTTTTATACAAACTTAATTTAAAAAAGTTTTTGAACTTTGTGTATGACAAATTTTGTATATTTTTTGGGATTTTGTTGTAAAGCGTATACATCGCCCCAAGAATGAATTACTGACTCGGTGGAGTCGAGTAACTGGTACTGGCAAAATCCTTGTACGGAAAAACACAACATCACTTGTTTTTATAATAAAAACGGAGTTGGATTTAAGGGAAATTGTTTAAGAACTCTCAAGTTAATATCAAGTTTAATTTCTATGTATACTGAAGGTTGGAAAAGCATTGGTAACGTCCATTCATTAATCGTGTAGTCGTACCTCGCTATTATTCGCTTAACGAAAGGGCATGTTCTTGTTAATCAAAGACAGCTCTAAAACTTAAGAATAGAATAGAATAGAATAATTTTTTATTCAATATAGATTACAATTAATTCTTATTGAAATTCAATATTTTACGTTACCACTGGTTCGAAAAAGAAACTCTGTCCTGGGAAGAACCAGCCAGAAACCCAGCGAGACTTTAAAAAAAAATATTTTACAATCTCAAGGGTCACAAAATATTTACAAAATTTATTTAGAAACAGCTTGGAAGCGACCACCTCATACCCAGGGGTTATTATCAACATGTATTTATTTATATCATAATAACCCTTTTTATACAGTTTTTGTTTAATTAAACATTTAAACTTGGTAATACACAATAGAATGGCTGTCAACCTTGTTTTGTACGAGGATAGGCGTCGCCGGGAGCACAGATATAAGCAATTACGTCGTATTATCAGTTAATCACTACTACAAACCCGATTCGCTGTATTGACAGACGGATTTTAATACATATTTATTTGTAAATAGCAGTGCAATTTGCCATTTTCTAAATAATTTGCATGCGAAATTCGGAAACGATTGTAACGTCAAAACACATCTCGTGTTGACATTTATACGTGTGAATTGACGTGTTAGTGACATTTTAGTGGCTACACGGGCTTCGCCCACTCCCTCGTTCTATTATGTATGCATTATAGTATTCTATGATCGCAGTCCTCAGAGGTGACAACGCACCTGTAGCCTTCTTCAAAGTTGGCTGCAAGTGTCTGTGGACTGCAGTAGCCACTTACCTTCAGATGAACGGTAATTTCATTTGCCACTTCAGCTGTATAAAATATACTAATTTTATAAGCACTTTCAGATCAACACACATACGGGGAATATTGCTAACATCAACTGGAATAGTAGGAATAACTGGCACCTTGATAGTTTATGCCGTAGTACCGTATGTATCTTACGTGACAACTGGCTACATTGCGCTGGCAGGAAGCATAGCACATGTCATTGGTCTATTTTTCGTACCAGAGTCACCAGTCTATTACGCTATGAAAGGTAAGAGATTATTTGTTTATAAAACGAATGGCAAAACCATGTAGCGGCGCTGTAAGAATATCCACTACCCCATACCATCCCGGGGGTGTCGTAAGAGGCGTCAGAAAGAAACACATCAGGAGATGGACAGCAGTGTCTTCCTAATAACGACTAAAATTAAAAACTGCGGTTACCAACCGCTTGCTAAGCGTGACAACTATGTCAAATATCCCCCCCCTATGAGGCAATCGATGGGGGAGGCCTGTGTTCAGCTGTTGGCTTTCATAGACTGTAACGGTAACGGAGGGGATGTAAGAAGAATTTTAAGGACCATGCCGTGACGTAGGAAGGAGCAGTGGGGTTATGACCCCGGGTTATTATTTGTAAGAGTTATATTATTATGATGTGTACAGTTTTAAGGTTTATAGTTTAGATTAACGCCATAATATTTTTTACTTTATACTACTTATATAAATACTGTCTTTTTGTGTACCTTATTCCATAAAATGAAATAGAAATAATATTACAACCTCCATAATAAATAAAAAAGAACTGGCTTGTGATTTGCTTTTAAATTATTATATCGAACGTAAAAACTTTTTTAAAAAAAAATAACGCTACATCATGTATGTAGTTTTTTTTTTCAATTTGAATTTTTAATCATATCTATATTTAAAAACCCAATTGCTGTCCGTTAGTCACGTTAAAAACCAAAAACGGCCCGACAGATTTTCATGAAACTTTTTGTGTGTGCTTAATTGTGTTCCTGGGTGGTTAAAACTTATATTTGGACCCGGTTATCAAAATATAGATATCACGCCGCGCAGCTGGGATGTATGGCTAGTCTTATATAAAATAGATTAACCTCTCAATTCCCTAGCGGTCTCATGAGACCGCGTCCATAATCCGTCAAATCCCTAGCGGTCTCATGAGACCGCACCCACCCACAACATTTTAACCCATGAAAACTTATATATAAAGACTACTTTTCTATAAAGAAGTTTGGCATTATAGAATCAATATGAAATTTTCTATCCATTAGTGCTATAAAAAACAGTTATCCCGTGGATATTTATTTCTAATCAACGTTCATTTCGTAAGCCATTTTAGCGTGAATGTTATTGTGTTTTATTTTACTAGGGTTTTGTTAGTGTTTTAGTATAGTGTTTTATTATAAAATTGTAACTAAAGTTTTTGTGTGAATATAATTTATCTTTTTACGTAAATAATTTCGAGTAATATATATCGAAATAATTGTGACTTTCACGCTGCCGACAATCGCTTGGTATGTTTTTTTGTTATCAAAATACAATAAAATATTTTTATAATGAAGAAAAAACCTCACTTTTATTTACACCATAGGATAGGAAAATTTTGTATAGATTTTATGATGCCAAACTTCTTCATAGAAAAGTAGTCTCTAAATATACGTTTTAATGGTTTTAGGTGCTGTCGGGACACAGCATTCACACACACACACCAGCACCAAACAGCAGATTTTTATTACGATTGAAGGGTTAAAATGGAAATCAAAAGTCATTACTCATTAGTTAGTCGATTAAGAGGTACAAAATATAAAGTTTATAAAAAGGCTGATGAACGAAATGATGTAATATTTAATAGGAATGATGAAATCTTAGTTATCTATAAAAAGAATAACAATTCTTATGTTATCCTGTGTACTCTTAGAAGAAGGATCATACTGTATACTGCTAAGAGAGCTATCTTCACAATGAACATATCTTCTTAATGTCAACATTAATTCGTATAATAACTAAAGTAACTAAATAATAACATTTCAATGTTCACAGGAATAATACGTCATTTCTGTAATTATTTTGCAAATAGGTAGGTACAACAATAAAATCAAGAAATAGTTACAATAAATGATAGAAAAATCTAAATATTAATATAACATCTGATCAGCTGTATAAAATTAAAAGTTTTTCTAGAAGACTATGTGTAAGATCCCTTTCGCTGCCAAAAAACACTTCAAAGAAGAAACGACAATGGTTCTTTTTAACCTTTTGTCTCTGAAGAAGCCAGGTTTGCCCATTTTTATGCTTTTGATCTCTATTGGATAGAATTGAATGAATCTTCGTTTTCATTTTGTCCGTATTAATTTTCAACTGGAAAATTTCAGCTTAATTTTTTGCCAATTAAGGTTCCATAGTTATCAAATCGATTACTTAATGAAGGCAGATATTTTCTGATTTTAGTGCATGCAAACGGTTTTGGAGAATATCTACTCTAAGTAATCTGAATATCTATTGTGCATTTGAATGTATTCGATTTACTTTATTTTAGCACATTGCTAACTTCCACGTTATCCACAGCAATAATTTGAAATATCTTAGAATTTTTTTGTGAGCAGTAAAGCAGCTCCGTAAATAGGTTAAATCATGTTCCACAGCCCTTGCGTTATCCGCTGCTTACAATGTCACCGTTCCGTCTGAGTGCCCTTCGCATGGGCTAAATTTATAATCATATGCTATATTAAACATTATCGCAATCAAATTAATCATGATTTTCGCTTAATGTATTGCGATCAGATTATAGTTAATCCTTAATAATCTTATTTGGCCTTTCTTGTTATCAAACGCCATTTCTGTGAAATCAAGTAAATAGAAATGACGTTCAAAGGTATGACGAATTTTCAGATACGCGAGTAGAATAAACAATAAAAAATTAAACATCAAAACAATTTTATACGTGGTAGAGTCACGCTGCAGCTATATTATGATTGAAGCACGAATGGGTCGGCTTGAGCGGGAAAGATCACGCTTTCACAGAATACCAGCGTAAAATAGGAACTTAATGCTCCTGTGTTTTATATGGTGAGTGTAGAGATCCGGAGACCCTATTTTACTGGAAACGAGGCAATTGATTGATTCTCAATCCAGGATAAATGTCTATGGGCCACATCATCCAATTACCATCAGGTGGACTGTGCGCTCATTTGTCACCCATATTGTATATAAAAAAAACTCTTTATATAATTTTCCATAATACAGTACCGTTATTAATAAAATCATCAAGTTTTATCTTTTATACAAAATTTTTAGTGAGGTTTAAACAACTAATACGTGTTGAGAGGATAATATGACTATGATTGTTTAAAGCTGTTGTAAAGTGTCGTAAAACTTAAAATTATAGTCCTTAAATGATATTTAATAAATAATATTTGGATTCTGTTCGAAACACCGTAACTTAATATCTCAAACGTATTTTAGATTATTCTTACTTCGTTACTATAAATTAACTGCAGAACAGACCGACCCTTTTGTCTTTTTAACAGCGCTAGTGCAAAACTAAAAAGATGCAAATCGACGAACTGTCGGTCTATAGTCGTTCGAATGATTTTAAAAAAAGCAGTTCATCTGGTGTTTGATCGGTTTTACCGAGAAACTATCGAGTTGATGATTTTTTTTTAAATAGAATAGGGTGACAAATGAGCACACAGTCGACCTGATGGTAAGTGAATAATGTCGTTTATAGACATCTACAACTAAATTTATCTTCGATTAAGAATTAAAATGCAGACGCTTTGTCACCCTGAGGACTTCGATGGAATGCCTCTTTTTCAGTAAATATGTCACCGGTTCTCTACATTCAACCATGCGAAACTCAGCAACATGAAGCTTCGGGTGTACAGCACCGGTACGGGGGGGAATCGTGCCCTATATAAAAATAAAAAAGAAAAAAAAAAAAAAAAGCTGCTATTTTACGCTAGTTTTCTGTGAGAGCGTGGTCCTTCCCCGGTCGGCCCGACCCATTCGTGCATACAACCATAATATAGCTGCAGCGTAGTTTTATCACGTAAAAGATGATATGCACAAATCTATGCATTCCTATAGACTTACTCATACAATTTAGCAGTTCTGCAGTTTAAAAATTGTTTACATGCGTTCATGTTAACTAGCATGATTAATAAGAAAGTACTCGACTGCGCTTTGCTTCATTATAAAAAGCAGTACCCGGTTGACCGAGCTTTGCTCGGTATTTTTCGCTCTGTTTTTTTTTAAATTCGTGTGTTTTGGAAATTATATTTAGATACAAATTACATACTGATGAAATACGAATAACATTTTTTGATCTTCATACATATTTTTTGATCGACATACTAGAAAAAACTGAACTGGTTATTTGAATAAAAAATCATGAGTGCAATTAGCTTAATTTAAATTTTCGTTTTTTTTTTAAAAAAAGTCTGGGCTCGAACCATGGTATTACGATTTTGTGACCGCCCAATATACCAAATGAGCTATTTGTAATCATTAATGAACTGTCAAAATTTATCTTCTTATTCTAACGATATTGTAGCAGGTTTTCATTGCCTAAAAACACGGACAAAAAGACATTTTCTAAAAATAAATCCTAGCTAGATCGATTTATTGCCCCCGAAACTCCCTGCACACAAAATTTTATGAAAATCGTTGGAGCCGTTTCCGAGATTCCGATTATAAAATATATATATATATATATATATATATATATATATATATATGCTCGTTTAAAGGTATAGGATAATAAAAATAGTAAATATAGGTAATTTCGTTTACATAGAATTACATGCACGAATTGCATGGACGATTAGTATTCGCGAATCGACTGTTACTTACGTCTTAATTTTGGTCTATGAAATAAAAAACGTGTCTGAGGCTTCAAACTTTTCAATAACATGCGAAATCCAGTGCGTTGGACTTTTCCTTTGCTTCAAGATCTGTCCGCAGTAGTTTTAGTTTTTTAAGAAGAAGAAGTTAGGCGTATAAAATATATGTTTTTTTTTCCCTAATTAGCAATCTCACCTGTTCGCGTTGCAGACTGCTGGACCGTATATTCCAAGTTAAATACAGCTACAGAATGATTGCGTCGGCTGAACGAGGACATAACTCCACTATTATAAAATATCACGGTAAAATAGCAGCGAAATTTCTGTTGCTATTGGTAACGAGACATTCAGGCATTTCATCTTAGTTCTCAGGGGTAGTTTGCAGTTGTATTTAGGTTCTAAATCATTACACGTACGTGGCCATGCGCCGCAGCCATAACATACTAGTAAGTTTAGTGTGTGTGTGTGTGTGTGTGTGTACTTGTTTGTCACCCTCACTTGCATAAAAATGCCTCATCAGTTTTATTGAAAACAGTAACGGTTTTTTAGTTGATTAATTTCTCCGTTTATTAATCCTCGAGAAAGTAAGTAGGCGGGAAATAACTTTTTTAACCATAAGTTAAGAATAAACCAAAAATTAAATAACACAGAAATAGTTGGTTTTTCTTTTGTAGGAGAGGGTTCAAACGAGCATACGGCTCACCTAATGGTAAGTGACTACCGCCGCCCATGAACAACTGCAACACCAGGAGAATTGCAGGGGCGTTGCCAGCCTTTTAGCCTCTTTTCTTGAAGGTCCCCAGGTCGTATCGGTCCGGAAAAATCGCCGGTGGTAAACTATTCCTCAGAGAGGTCGTACGCGGAAGAAAACTCCTTGTGAAACGTACAGTGGACCGCTGTAATATAGGAAAGGGTCAATGAAGGAGACGTGTGGTTGGTACTAAAACTTTAATTAGACTGTTCATTATTCTACCTTAACACTAAAGTATATTAACGTGGGAGCACTGCACTACACCTTCCACCGACAAAATAACAAAAAAATATGCTATCTATATTTTTTATCAATTTTTAAAATAGATCCGTAAGATTATTCTAAAAAAAGGTTAATATCATTATGAAAACTATAATCTAAGACATATCTAGCACGGAAAAATGCATAGTCACACTAGTATAATTGACATAATCAGGCATAAATATGTATAACAAAAAATTATGTTTTGATTTTCACGAAAATTTTACAATATTATTTATTCGTATCTTTAATCATTTTGTTATTATGCCTACCATTTATCTAGTCAGGATAATTAATGATAATATATATAAATTACGTGTCACGTAGTTTGTCCGCGATGGGCCCTAAAATACTCAACCGATTTTAATAAAATTCGCACACCGTGCGCAGTTTGGTCCAGCTTGAGAGATATGATAGTTTTTTTTTACCATGAGTGACTTACATGTTTTTTGCAAATTTAAGGATTTTAATAGGCTATGACAAAGGGTCGTCGAAAAGAGCAGAACAACGTCTGCCTGGCTAGTAGCTAGTACTTTAGCTATTCATTACACATGTATGTCATTTCTTTCACGTACACGGCTCGCGTATATACATGATCAAGAAAATTACCAATATCATTTAATTCACTTCTTTACATTTCATGATCAAGATAGTGGACAATATTCCTATACAATTCATAATAAATTATCATTTCTCTCATTAAAATACATTAAAACTTATTCCGCATTTAATCGTGTCCGAACAACCTTAAAAAATTTAATCGGCTATTAGGTTTTCCAAACTCTCAGCTGATCAGGCTGATTGTATGTGGATATACTAACCTCCGATAATTTTCTTTATCTTACTCTCGCAACTATACATTATCAATCTTTTCATTTATAATTATGTATTCCGTAACTTAACCATACATTTAATCACATCTTTTACTTTGTATCATAAAATAATCTCGTATAATATTTAGTTACAGTGTCAGTCAGGGATTGAGGTTCACAATATGGCAACAACAAACTTAAATCAATTAGTTGTGTAAAACATTATATATGTAGTGAGTTTCAAAATCGTATTATCCGAAGAAAATGCTTTCATAATCTACTCAAATTAGTACTGTTTTCCAAGAAAATAATAAATTATAATAGTTAAAAGCTTATGATTTAAATATTCAAACAATATAAAACCGAAAATAAATTATTACATTTCACATTAAGATAAACAGAACAAAGAAGTCAATGTTAAACATAATCATTATAATTAATATAACAACACAGATCAAAATACAAATTGTAATCCTAACACCGCAAATATTTGGAGACAAGTTTGTTTTAATTTCCAAAGTATGTATAAGGCATCGTTTGTAATTACATCGGACTAGGATGACAGGGTGTGATTCACGTCTAATTTTAAGATAATTTTTACAATATTTTATAATATGAATGCAAGTAAAATGTACCTTAAAAGGATAGTTTTAAACATTTCCTTAATTTACACAGAAGTTTAGAAATAGTTACATTGTTAATATTTATGTTACTTTTACATACATCACAAAATGCATTAGCTTTTTAAAAAAATACTTTTGCTATAAAAAAATGCTTTTTAAAAAATCACTATAACAGCTATAAACTTCACACAACGATAGATTAATTTATTTAAACATTATAAAGAACAATTTTTAATATTTTAGGTAGGTTATTATATAAATTAATGATTTAATACCTTTAGAAAAGAAAAAGAAAAAAACAATGATAGCAAATCGGTTATAACTCTTTTCAAACTTGTGTACATTTAAATAAAAGTTACTTCATAAAAAACACACACGAAATGTATCATCAGTGATATGTTAACTACAAAATATGAAAAATTAATTAATGATAAACAATTGTAAATGTAAATACGTAAAAATGTAATCTTCATATTATTTCATTAATGTTTTGCAGGTCACAGTAATAAAAATAATATAAAACTATAACTGAATAAAATTGAATATAAAATCAAGTGCTAGATTATTGATTAATTTATAATTATTGCATGGTGCTTATTTTTTCAGTAATATAAATATTTAGAAAATACAATTAAATCGTGAATTATCTGATAAATACTTTCAATTTAATCATATTTAAATAGAGAAAATTTTATGCATAACTTTTTTTAAAATCAAAAACAACATCTCAAATTATTAAAGTTTTAAATGGAATTAAAAATCACACAGTTGCGAATTTACCTCTCAAATTCTTGTTTATTCTTTTCGGCTCAATTTTCACATCCTTCTGGGTGATGCCCACTAGAATACAACTACTTCTTTCCCTTTTTAAATTAATATGCCGTATCTTGAAATCCTCATTTTATTTTCCTCATTCTTTGTTTACTAATTAATAAATTAATTAATATTCAAAGTTTGATTGTCTTCATAGTACTACATATATTTCAATTTTAATTTTGAGTTAACTTCTTTAAATTATTATTATGGCCACTTCTCGTATCAGTTTTTGGTTTTCTTGTCACATCCGGTAGTATTTCAATTCAATAATTGATTTTTTTTATATTATTTCTTTACTATTTCTTTAAGTTATTTCCCATTTTATTAAAAAAAAAATTGCGGGCCGCGGCGGTGCGCTGCGACAATGCACGCGCACCGCCTGGCAGGGTCGCCATTAATTTAGGAAAGGGTCAATGAAAGAGACGTGTGGTTGGTACTAAAACTTAAATTAGACTGCTCATTATTCTACCTTAACACTAAAGTATATTAACGTGGCAAGAATCCAGATGGTGTGGATGGTATTGCGACAAAATTTGGCGGCTGGGATTAATCTAAACAATTCCTCAGAGCACTCCCCGTGGTATATGCGATAGAAAATACAAACAGATGCAACATCTCTTCGTAGCGCCAGTGAATCGAGCCGATCGGAAAGCACTCGGTCGTCGATCGGAGCCGCTCTGCGCTGGATATGGTCAAATAGAAGGTGCTGACAGTGGGGAGCCCCAGCCCAGAAATGGGAACAGTATTCCACGTGAGGCCGAACCTGCGCATTGTAAAGTTGCAGGCGGTGTGCCGGCATGAAATAATGTGCCGCTCTACTAAGCACGCCAAGCTTTTTAGAGGCCAATGTGGCCTTCTCTTCCAAGTGACCACGAAACTGCACGTCACTCGATATGTCGACGCCAAGGATTCCGATACTAGCTGAGGCAACAAGGGGAATGCCTTGAAACTGAGGAGATATGACAAAGGGGTTCTTTTTAGCGGTTAACGTGCACACTTGTGTCTTCTGAGGGTTAAACTGGACTAGATTTTGTCGCCCCCAATCCGAGACTCTGTTCAGCAAAGACTAGACTTCAGACACAAGTTTGTCCCGGTACTCGGAGACGTTTTCCAGAGAAATATTGGCACGGCCGGTGTACACCATTGCTGTCATCTGCATAGCAATGAATGTTACGGGCTTGCAACATATCATTGATATGCAGAAGAAACAGCGTTTGCAATAGCACGTAGCCTTGTGGAACATCAACATTAATACGCTTGTAATCGGAATTGAACTAAAATAAACTAATCTAGCTTTAACAACTGATGTGAGACCTTTAAACTATTTTCAGCATATACTGCAGAACTAATTTTGCTAGCTAGTTTAGATGTTATATGAGGACTCTATTGAAACTCTGTGTCAACTTTTATTCCAAGAAAAACAGTATATTCAACAGGACTCCACTCACATATTTAACATTTGTTTTATTACCGTTTAAAATCAAATTATTGACGTTAAACCAGTGTACTACTTTTGATATAACATTATTCACTTCGTCACATATTAATAATTGCCATTTAAGTCTTTCAAGCAATTTAGGTCATTAATATAAACTAAGAACAGGAAGGGGTCAGAATTGAACCCAAAGGTTCACCCATAAATACTACCGATTCGATTGAATTTTTACTATTGTTATTTCATTGTAAAGATCATATAACTTTTTTAGAGAGAATGTTTTAGAAATAAACATTTTATTAAATTCAAGACTTATAAATTTAAATAATGATCTATATATATATATATATATATATATATATATATATATATATATATATATATAAATATAAAAATAAATATATATAAATATGTAGTCAGTATTGTTTTTATATGGAAAAAATGGCAGCGTTAATTTTATTTTTAGCATTTATTTTAACAGATAATTTTCTTAACTTTCTGTTTATTGTGTTAAGGTAGTGATACCAACTATCCACAGTGATCAAAACTTAAAATTAGTCTATGTCAACCAACAGTAAAAATGTTATATATACAAGTTGCACTAGGCACTGCAATGCGTGTTGGCTCTAAGGAAAACTATATAACGGACATCAGTTTACTATCAGATTTGTTTGAATTTCTTTAATGTTCTGAAAAGTTAATACCAGCACGATGCAGTTGCTATGGTATTCGTGATTAGATCGGCTTGAAAGTTTCGTATGGTAAATATAAAGAACCGGAGCCCTTTTTACTAGTAATGAGGCATTCTATCTTAGTTCATTGGCTTGGCAGTGTATTTAAATCCTTAATCAAGGATAGATAAAGGTATCTGGAGCAACAGCATCCATCTACCGTCAGGTGGACTGTGTGCTCGTTTGTTACTCTTATTTTATAAAAAGAGTCATATCAGTTAAATAAAAGGGAACACAATATACTTTCACATCTCTTTTTCAATGGTGGTTAAAATAGGCTTTATTTCAAGCACATTTAAAGTAAAAATGCTTTCCAAGTATTAATGATTTCACAGGTCAAGAAATTAAGGCAGCAAAAACTCTTAACTTACTAGGGAGATCATCGGATTTAAATAAGATTTTAGACACGTTTGCACAGAAAATAGGAGATGCATCGGACAAAATAAAGGACTGGATTGAAATTTTCACCATTAAATCCAATAGAATGTCATTGTTTATTACATTTACACTGGGTGCCCTTCAGCAGACAAGTGGTGTAGCTGTCGTACTATTTTTTGCCACCACAATTTTCGAGCTGGCTGGATCATCCATAAGACCAGATGTTGCAACAATAATAATTGGTGTAACAAGATTAGTATCGAGTATAATTGCTCCTACATTTGTAGAAAGATCTGGAAGAAAAATTCTGTTATTAGTTTCTATGGCTGCTTGTGCATTCAGTTTGGTAAGCATATAATCTTTTTTAACATTTTAAAATTATAGTAATATGCAGATAATTAATTATTAATGTATTATTCCAAATAAACAATATCAGCGCTACACAGAGTAATTGGAGAAATCGTTAGACATAGTGCACACTGCACATATATTTATCTGTCCCTTGGTAAGTTGTGAATTTTGCTTTGAGCATCATAGACGAAAGACATGGTGGTTATATATATTGTGCTGGCGAAGGAAATGGTATATTAATTGAATCTTGAAGTATAGGAAATAGAAATTTCGATTTTTCTAGTAAAATAAGCAGTCATTCTATTTTTATTTAATTAAATCAACACATCATCATCATCATCATCATCAATACAGCCCTTCACAAGCCCAGTGCTGAACATAGGCCTTGCCCCAAGGTGTGCCACAAAGCACGGTCCTAAGCCACCTGCATCCATCGACTTCCTGCATGTCTTACCAGGTCGTCACTCCATCTAGTGGGGGGTCGACCTACACTTTGCCTACCGGTACGAGGCCGCTACTCGAGAACCTTTTTTCCCCAATGGTTATCGGTTCTTCGAGCTATATGGCCGGCTCATTGCCACTTCAGCTTACTAATCCGTTGGGCTATGTGGGTCACTCTGGTTCTACTGCGGATATCCTCATTTCTAAAAATGGGTCATCACTGGCAACACGCACTGGTTGTACAATTTAGTTTTCAGGTTTTGAGGTATAGTGGCGGTTGAGAATATCCACTACCCCATATCTTCCCGTGGGTGTCGTAAGAGGCGACAGAGGGAGACAGGCAGGAGATGGGCAGCAGCATCTTCCTAATAACAACAATAATATAATAAAAAACTGCGGTTGCCAACCCGCTCGCCAAGCGTGGCAACTATGGCAAATATCCCGCCATGAGCAACGGCGCAAACAAACGGCCCCTAATCAACACATTGAACACTTGAAATTTCTAATCTAGGTATTAAACCAAATGTTTGATTAAAAAAATCTTATCTTATTAAGAGTATTAATGTTGTGCGTAACTGTGATTTCGGATTTATTATGATTGATTGATTACAGTGAAAAATGGTTTTTCTTATATGACAATTATATTATAATTTAAGACACATATGGTTCTGAGACTCGGCCCTTCCCTTCTGGTTTTATGAGCAAGCTTTGCTTGAAGTCTATGCTATGAGAGCTTTGCTAGGAATTTCTCAGCTTGAACGACTTTGTATTGAAGAATGGTCCTTAACTACTGGCCGGATGTGGAATTTCAAGGTCGCTCAGCGAGATGTGGAGAGTGCTATGCTTGAGGTTTCTCTGCGTGATGAACTTAGAAATAAGGATATCCGCAGTAGAACCAGAGTGACCGACATAGCGCAACGGATCAGTAAGCTGAAGTGTCAATAGCTTAAAGAACCGACAACCGATGGAGAAAATTTTATCATGTAGCAACCTTGTAATAATAGGAAGTCACCTCCAGTAGATGGAGTGATAACCTGGATAGATTTGCTGGAAGTCGATGGGTATAGGTGGCTCAGGGTCGTGCTTTGTGCTAGAACACTAATGATGATGATGACGACTCTTCGTGTCATATTGCTCTCTTATTGATCTATGAGGACGGAATAAAGAGTAAACCGGTGCTTGCTCACTGAGACTGGCTGCTGTGCCGAAATTAGGACGAAAGAACATGATTACAATTCATGAAACTTACATAATCATTTAGTAGACATTGCTTGAATACAATATCGTAATATTTGAATAAATTTTCGTTTTTCAGGGTGTTCTCGGTTTGTTTTTCTATTTGAACAGGATACAGAGTTCGGTAATCGAATCAATAGGATGGCTTCCACTTGTTGCATTAATAATTTATTTCTTCTCATATGAAGCCGGTAAGTTAAAAAAATTACATAACATAACATAAACAGTCATGCCTGATACTCAGAGGGGTAGGCAGAGACTACAGACTTTAATTTGGCACGATCCTGATCATTGCAATTAAACCTCTGTCGCCTCCTCCACATTTATATACCTACGCATACATGCTCTTCGGTTAAGGGTACTCCTAATTTGGTCCATTTTCAGTATAGCTCCAATTTGGTCGATACACTTTCGCCTAGGACGTCCCTTTCCGACTCTTCCATTCACTTCTGCAACATAAATTTGCTTTGTCACTCTCTCCTCATTCATTCTTTCTACATGACCAAACCACCGAAGCATTCCTTTCTTAATCCTGGTCACAGCATCATTTTACAAACCACACTCTTCTTTTTATTACACAATTTCTCACCCTGTCACTTAGATTCAGCCCTAACATAAGGAGTATGCAAATGCGGTTACTAACATACTCCTTAGCAACCGCATTTCTACATTTCATTTATTCTACTTTCGTGCTTCTTCTGCCACACCCAGCTTTCACTACCATACGTTAAAGTAGGGACTAACACAGCATTGTGAATTGCCATACTTGAATTTTTGGACACATTCTGACTTTTTACAATAGAGTGTTTTGTGTGTGAGTCCCTATTTACTTTATTTCCTGCGTTCATTCGTCGTTCAATATCCTTATCATATCTCTCCAGATCAACAGATCCCATATATACAAACTCATCTAATTGCTCGACCAACTTAATCTAATTCTAAATCTAAATCTAAAATTAAGCTATAGCTTAGGGTTCGGAAATTTTTTTACACAAAACGGAAATGAGAAGAGAACTTATAGTACACGAAATGGTAAGTAGTACTGCAGCCCATGGACACCTGGAGCCAACTTCAAATAAAAGAGATGCGGTCTGACAGCCTATAATTATACTAGCTCCATTCACCCTTCAGACCAGTACACGGTAGTGCAAGCACTGTTTGCCGTCAGAAATAAACAAAAGAGGATGAGACGTAAGCAGACTCAGTCTTAGGCAAAAAAGGTGTCCTACCTAGGAAAGACCCTGTCAAAGATAGTGTAGCAACTTCCTCAGGTGGACTTGTGCTCGTTTGTCACCCTATTCTATAAAAAACCTAATTTAATAAAAGATAATCATTAAAATCAAATCACATTTGCGGAAGATACCTTGCAACATACATATAAAACTATTATTTTATTTTATACGTGATAGAGCCAGGCTGCAGCTGTATTATGATTCTTACACTAATAAATCAGACCTTGAAGAACCACGCTCTCACGGAATACAAAATTTCATCTATTATAATATTTCTCACTATAACTAAATAAATCAACCGCAGTAACGAGATCATCGCATATAAAACGACTATGAATAAGCATGAATCGCGAGTCCTGAACCGACCCTCGCAGCTTGCCGCCACAGGCCATGACCTTTTAGACCCTAGGGTTATTACGCAACTGTGGGGAAGTATCATGTTTACACCGAAAACCACGATGAAACAGCGTAATGGTACTGTGCTTTGTATTGTGAGTGAAGAACACAGTAAACCCCTTTTTAATAGTAACGAGATATTCCATCTGAATATTGATTCTTATCTCCTTTCGTAACACAGAAATTGTTAGCAAGTCTAAGAAATTTCAAAAATATTTCCCTCTACAATTTTAAAAACATTTGTTTGACAATTTTTGTACGGGCTGATATAGAAAGACGCTAAGATTTGACTTTCTGAAATAACTCTAATACTCTCACTAAGCTTACAATGCTTGTGCTAATAGTAGTTCACAACAGTCGATGGTAGATTCCAACCTTACCTTCCGAAATCACAGAGGTCGAAATAATAGAGCCTTATTATTTAGATTTCTGCGATTAGACTACTATCTTCTGCGGTTGCCAATCCACCTGTCAAGCGTGGTAACTATGGCGAAATCCCCCTATGAAGCAGTCTATGGGAGAGGACTATGTTCAGTAGTGGACTTGTATGGGCTGTAATGGCGTTGGCTCCCTTCTTTGTCTATTGCGAAAGGTTATTAAAAATAGGTCAGGTAGGACGTGTAATCCTTATTTTGGTCTGGGATTTATAGAAACGATATTTTGTGAGACTTTAACAAAAAAAGAAGTGGTAATTGTGTTATTTGCTGTATGTAAAGGCGCTTAGTGGAATATTGAATTTGTGAATGTGAAGGTGATGGGCGATGGCCACAAATCACTTCTACGTGTGCTACGTGTTGGACTTTGCCCGCCACTTTGGGGATAACAGGCGTGACGCTCTGTATGTATTAAGAATAGGTTAAATGGGAGAAAATGTAAGCTTGATGAACTTTTATTATACCTTGACATGAATGATTTGTTGACTAAACTTATGTATGTGTATATGAATAAATATAATGGAATTTTAGCTAAATATTTGCCCAATTGGAGAAGTCTGTATAACCAAAAATTAAAGAAGTTTGCGAGTGTTCGTATGCAAAATCTTGAAAAATGCTAGGGATCTACTGTGTTGTGTCCATGCACTTAAGAAAGTTGACCACGACCTGAAAAAGTTGAACTTGATTTGAGTTGAACTGATTAGTGAAATATTACATTTCAGGTTTTGGAACTATACCGAATGCAATCGTGGGTGAGATGTTCCGAGCCAACGTCCGTGCGAACGGTTCTGCTCTCGCAATAACCTTGACGTGGCTGGTTGGTTTCGGCCTCACTGCCAGTTTTACCACTATGGTTGAAGTCCTAGGAGGAGATGTCACGTTTTGGATCTTCGGAGGCACCTGCGTTATAGCGTTCTTCTTTACGTACTTTATCGTACCAGAGACAAAAGGCAAAACTCTAAATGAAATTCAGGAAATGATGAGCTAGTTACGTGTTTCCTAGTCACAAATAGTGTTATCATACAAAGGATAATGTTTGTAAATATGTATAATGTAGATCATGATTTGTTTTTAAATTTACACAAATACTTGTCCTTAAGACGACACATCGAAAATGTGGCTCAAGGCTATCGCCGTACTGATCCGAGTGAATACATGATTTCTATAAAAACTTGAAAAAACGCCGTCATAGGGTCTAAAATTGCGTAGTGCCCGCGACGAATAAAACCGCTTAGAAATTGTCAGAATCTAAAGATATTTTTTAAAATTATTGATTTAAGTAATCAAAATAATGAACAAGTAAATTAGGAATATTGATGTTACGAATATATTTGAGTGATTCCCAAGCATATAAATTAAGTAATATCGTTGTAATTTCAACTATAGTGATTTTAGAGGTGTTTTCGCAAATAATTATGATCGAGTCAAAATTATGCAATCGTGTTTTTGAACAATCAAATTCAAGATGAAGTCATGAATTTACCTATATCAAAATTACACTTTCGTTAGTGGTGTCATAGTCCTATACTATTTGATGAAAGGAGGTGCATATTTTCGCCGTGTCGCCTTAAGTAAAACTAATTTTCTTACCGAAACGTCGAGAATTGAAAATAATTTTATTAAATATCCAATTAGTTTTATTTAATATATAGATTTTTATGTAAGACACATTGTGTCCTTATATTATTACTCCTTTAATCTTTCCTCCTGTAAAGATTGAATATTTGAAAAAAAAATTACATAAAATCACATAATTCATTATCACTAAACGGCATAAAACGATGTGTGTTTCCTTATGCACCGATGCTGGCACAAATACAAAACTGACAATGAGGGCATCTGCGGCTTTTTTGTTACCAGGGCGGTGCCACTTTCAAACGAAGTGAAATTTATGACAGATTTCATAGCGGAAAAATTTAGTTTGTTAACCATTTCACTGTCCCATGAGTCATATATGAACATTTCCATTGTTTAACTATTGTGTCTATTTCGCGGACAGGGAAAAGTGTAGAACACAATGTTATTACAGATATAGCAATTATCCATATCCATACTTTATTTTAATATTATAAATGCGAAAGTGTGTTTGTTTGTTTGTTTGTTTGTACTTCTTTCACGTCGCAACAGAGCGTCGGCATGGCATGATTTTTTGTATGGGGATAGTTCGGTGGCTGTAGAGTGACATAGGTTACTTTTTCCGCGGAAAAACATCGCATTCCCGTGGGAAAATAGAATATGTTCCAAAAGTTTGTCCTTCTTTCACGTTGCAACAGAGCGTCGGCATGGCATGACTTTCATTCCCGTGGGAAAATCGAATATGTTGCAAAATTAAATTCAGCTAGGTGGCTCAACCGTGATTCTACAAGACGGACGACGGTACGATGGACAAACACAGAAGGTCAGAATATCCGGATTATTATGTCTTTTTACCAAAATTAAGATAAAAAATGTATGGATCTGTATTTTTCCACGCAGAACCGGGAAGAGAGCGATAAGAAACATAAAATTCACCAGCTGAATTTCTTCAAACGTTTTGGTGCATTGTAATTCACAGAATAGGCGATAACCTCGCAGACGATATTAAGTAATCCGTTGATGCTCTGCCTACCCCGCAAGGGTTACAGGCATGATTATAAGTATGGATCAGAAATACTATCACCACCTGTCACGCTTTCACCCTTAACTATTACTTAACTGTGGTAGAAACAGTTCTTAGTAAGCCTTATTAATAAGCCTTAGTAATATTTATTGAACGGAAATGAATACAGTTCTTATATGTGGTTATGAATGAATCTATATTACAATAAGAAAAATTGTGCAAAATTATAAGAAAAATATTTTTTGAGAGTTCTTATTAACTAACGTATACATAGTTTTAATTGATTCCACTAGATGTCGTTACTAGGTTTTTAAAACGCGGTAACGAAATGTTTCCTGACATGTACTTAACTCCTGCCGTTGAGCCGCGCGTCAACTTATAGTGCATACGGTACCTATATGCTTAAATTGTTTCTATTTCGTAGCTTATTCGACTACCTGCTTTCGATTCCGGTTGTTTGTATTTTGATTTGTGATTTGGTTAAGGTTGAATGGATTTATATTGGCTTTCATTTTCGGATTTGTGTATTTCTTGGATCGGTTTTGTTGATTTGGTTGGTATTCCTTTATCGTATTTAGACTGGCTTTGATTTTGGATTTTGTTTATTTAGAATCGTGAATTGGTTTTCGTTGTTTTAGGTTTTTTAACAATATTTCAAAGGAATACTAATAATATAGATAGTGTATACGGTACCTATACACTTATTTCTTTTTTTCGTTGGTTATATTAATTGAAGCTTTCGATTTCGGTTTTATGCGATTTGGTTTAAGTTGATTCAATTTTTTTGGCTATCGTTTTCGAATTCGTGTTGTGTCTTGAATTGGTTTTGTTGTTTTGATTAAAAAAAAATTAAAAGGAATATTTATTTTTATAAATAGGTTTTTTGTTACTTCATAATGCCTCGCAAACGTAAGTCCAGCCTTTCAAGAGTATCTTCTCAAAGACAAGTGAAAAGATTAGCTCGATCGCTAGATTCTTTAGAAGATGCGGAAATGAGGAGAACAAGCAGAGCGTCAGGCGGAAACTCAACACAGACTCATTGAGCAAGCTGAACGTCAATCTACTATAAGGGCATCTGAAACACCAGAACAGAAGACAGGCGCTAAGAGATGCAAATACACAGCTCCATCCTGAACGTCGACAAAATTTTCAAAGAAACTATTGGTCAGTTTTTAATGACGCAGCATTCAATTATGATCCCTAGATTGATTATAAAAATCACTGGTTAGTTGTTATCGGCCTGATGGACAAGGCGTGTCGATTTCGCAGCGCTTTAAAATGGAAAGATGAAACCACAGGCATGTACTGTTCCAATGGCAAAGTGTCTCTTCCGTTAATTGGGGAACCAGAAGATCCTTTGAAAACTCTCTTTTTATATGATGCTAATGAGTCACGGCGCTTTTTAAACAGGATCCGGAAATATAACTCATGCTTTCAAATGACGTCCTTCGGAGTTGACCGGGAAATAATAATGCCGGGATTTTCACCTACATTTACGGTGCAAGGGCAAATTTATCATAGAATAGGTTCACTTTTTCCAGCTGAAAACGAACAGCATAATTTTTTACAAGTATATTTTATGGGTGACGAAGAAATTGAGGTAGACCGTCGCTGCCAATTTATCCAGGGAGTTAAGAGAGACACAGTGTTCAAAATTTAATGATTTTTGCATGAACGTAACATTTTAGTCAAAACATTTAAAACCGCTTTAGAAAACCTACCTGAAGAGGATTATAAAACCGTCATTCACGCAGATCGGACGCCTCGAGGAGAGCATGAAAGGCGCTAAAATGCACCTTTGATAAACGAAATAGCAGCCGTATGATCTTCAATCTTGCTTTAAAAGAAAGTTATAAATTCCACACTCACAAAGAGCCTACTACAACAAAAAATTATGAAATGCGTATCACATATTTAAAAATAAATCGTGTAGACTATTATTTCATAAATTTTTGGTAGACATGTATGTGAAGGTAGAAAAAGAACGTCTCCGTTATATATCTTTAAATCAAAAAAGCTGCGCGTTGAGAATTATATACATTTTCAAGATGCAGTTTCTAGCGACGCCAATGTAAACCCCAGAGATTTAGGTAAAATGGTAATTCTGCCCTCATCATTCGTTAACAGTCCCCGCTACTTACATGACGCATTCGCCTATGTACGAACTTACGGAAGACCTGATATTTTTGTTACTTTTACTTGCAATCCCAAATGGAAAGAAATAACCGAGGAGCTAATGCTGGTCCAAAAAAGTACTGACAGACACGATTTAGTTGCTAGAGTATTTAGATTAAAAGTACAAAAATTAATGTATGTAACTAACAAAGGGAAAATTTTCGGAAAGGAACAGTGTTTCATGTATTCAATTGAATGGCAAAAAAGAGGATTACCGCCTGCCCATATTCTAATATAGCTTAAAGAGAAGTTGCACCCCGGCCAAATAGACGACATAATAAGCGGATCCTGAACAAGATAAAGAATTGTATGATACCATCGTCCGAAATATGAATCACGGTCCATGTGGAGCACGAAATTCAATATCGCCATGTATGAAAGAAGGAAAGTGTACAAAGAAATTCCCTAAACAGCTAATAAAAGAAACAGTGCACAATGACAATGGCTACCCTTTATACAGACGCAGAGCTCCCGAAGATGGTGGCAGGAAAGTTACAATCAAATCTCGCTCTGGAGCGTTCGAAACCTTAGATAACGGCTGGATTGTCCCGCATTCGCCCACTTTATGTAAAATGTTTAATGCCCACATTAATGTAGAAGCATGTAGCTCTGTCCGCGCAATCAAGTATATCTGTAAGTACATAAATAAAGGAAGCGACCAAGCAATATTTAATCTCACGAGTGAAGGTGAGGCAAATCCTGTTAAAGAAGTACAGACTTTTCAAGCAGGGCGTTATGTCAGCACTAACGAGGCAGCGTGGCGTCTCCTTGGCTTCCCTTTACACGAAAGGCACCTAACAGTTACTCACATTGCTGTGCACTTAGAAAATGAAGAGCGTGTATATTTCACCGAAAGAAGTTTCAAAGAAAGAATTGCATCACCGTCAAAAACTACACTAACAAAAACAAAAACGTTGTTATATTCTGAAGTCCCCCGCTATTATACTTGGAACACATATAGAAAGGACTGGAAATGCCGTATTCAAGGCGCGCCTGTTGCAAATTGGCCCGGTGTAAAGTCATCAGATGCCCTTGGTCGTGTGTATACCGTCCATGTAACTAATTTTGAATGTTTCTGTTTACGATTGCTGCTGCACCATGTTCGGGGTCCTACAGGATATAAAGACTTTAAAACTGTCAATGGTCAGGAATGCGCAACTTATAGAGAAGCATGTGAAGCTCTGCATTTTTTAGAAAACGATAATCACTGGGATGAAACCATGGAGGAAGCTGTGCAGTGCCAGTCACTAGCGAAAATTAGGGATCTTTATGCAACTCTCATATCATCTTGCGGGCTATCTAATGTACATGAATTGTGGGACAAATATAAAGAGTACATGGCGGAAGATATTTTGCGAAGGTTACAGCAGACACACGCGAACATGACATACAATGAACACATTTATAACGAAGCACTTGGAAAATTGAAGATAAAGTAATGGCAATGGTAGGCAAAAAATTAAGCGACTTTGGAATGATAAGCCCTCAACGAACAACCGAAAATGAACTAAGTGATGAAATTATACGTGAAACAAACTACGATATACCAGCTTTGCAGCAGCAAGTAGCCGAATTTGTACCCCGCTTGCTTCCCGAACAAAAACGAGTTTTTGACGAAGTATTAGGACAAATTAAATCTGGAAATGGTGCACTTTTCTTTTTAGATGCCCCTGGAGAAACTGGGAAGACATTTTTGTTAAAATTATTACTAGCGCAAGTACGAAAAGATTGCTGTGGCCGTAGCTTCCTCCAGTATAGCCGCCACGCTGCTAAGCGGGGGCCGCACTGCACATTCCGTTTTAAAACTCCCTCTAAATCTAGCCCAGGAAGAATCGCTGACCTGCAACTTTAGCAAAAATAGTACACGAGGTATAATACTACGACAATCCAAACTTTTAGTGTGGGACGAAAGTAGAAAGTAGAAGCACTAAATCGAACGCTCCAGGATTTGCGCAGCAATACCGATGTAATGGGAGGAATGGTGGTTTTACTGGCTGGTGACTTTCACCAAACTTCACCTGTCATTCAAAAGGGCACACCTGCAGATGAAATTAAAGCATGTCTCAAGTCGTCTATTTTATGGAACAAGGTGACAAAATTCAGTTTAACTACGAATATGAGAGTGCATTTGTATAATGATATCAATGCTGGAAACTATGCTGACACACTATTAAAAATTGGTGATGGGCGGTTAGAAACGGATGCTGAGGGTTGCGTTAAATTGACGAGAGATTTTTGTAATTTACTACAGAGTTATTCTGAATAAATTGTGTGCCCTCACATAAGCTTCAATTAAAATTAGGCGTCCCAGTCATGCTAATGTGAAATTTAGATGCTCCTCGGTTATGTAACGCGACAAGGCTGCGTGTGACATATCTTGGACGGAACATAATCGTCGCTACAATTTTGACAGGCGTAGGAAAAGGTGAAAATGTTATTATACCACGGATCCCTATAATTCCCTCAGATCTTCCTTTTCAATTCAAAAGGTTGCAGTTCCCTATTAAGCTCAGTTTTGCAATGAAAATTAATAAAGCGCAAGGACAAACTTTACAGGTAGCGGGGTCAACTTAGAAAAACCGTGCTTCTCTTATGGTCAGCTGTATGTAGCATGTCCGCGTGTGTCAAATGCCCAGAATCTCCACATTCTTTCCACGAATGGAAAAACATATAACATTGTGTACAGTAGCGTCTTAAAATAGTGTTCAGTTAGTTTTTTTTTCCAAAATTCCAATAATATATTAATCAGAATTCCCACAGATCCTCCCTTTCAATTCAAAATGTCTTATTTAGCTCAGTTTCTTTTCAATTCCAAATGCTGCACCTCTGACGGACCTATTAAGCTCAGTTTCCTTTCAACTCAAAAGGCTGCGTCTCTGACGGATCTTTTATTTGGCTCAGTTTCCTTTCAATTCAGAAAACTGCATCTCTGACGAATCAATTTAGCTCAGTTTCTTTTCAAAAGTCTGCATCCCTGACGGATAATTATGCTCAGTTTCCTTTAATTAAAAAAAATATCCCATTTCCATTTGGAATAAACAGGCTATTTTCATGCTTTCCTATACGCTGCGTTTCAAAACATTTAAATAAGCTGACGAATCAATTTTGCTCAGTTTCCTTTTAATGGCTGCATCTCTGACAAATCTATAAAACTCAGTTTTCTTTCAATTCAAAAAGCAATGGATAGTTCATTTCCCAGTGACCATGCGGGCGAAGCCGCGGGTAACAGCTAGTGTGTTATATAAATAAATGTTATGGAAATAATTGGATATATAAATCGTGGAGCCACGCTGCAGCTATATTATTGTTGTAGTGCGAATGGGTCGGCTCGAACTGGGGAGGGACCACGCTCTCATAGAATACCAGCTCAAAATAGCTGCTAAATACTGCCGTGTTTCGTATGGATACCTTTTTTTAATGCAAAGGAGGCATTCTATCTTATTCCTCAGGTGTGATAACGCACCTGTGTTTTGTTAATTAATCGAGGATAGCATCCACACACATCATCTACTTGCCATCAGATGGACTGTGTGCTCGTTTGTCACCCTTATTCTATAAAAAGTAAACGAATAATAAAAACTGGCCAAGAGCGTGTCGGGCCACGCTCAGTGTAGGGTTCCGTAGTTTCCCGTCCGTCACAATAAGTGTTCCCACTTATGAGTTTAAAGGTGGGTATCCATTATGTTCGCGCTCCAGCACCGCTCCGCACTCCTGCAACTGCTCCCGGTAGTGGGTACTGTTGTTTCCATCCAAGTTCAAAATGATTTTCCTAGAAAGTCCTTATAAAGTTCTACTTTTCAAAGATTTTTTCATATTATCTAAAGTTATGGTTCAAAAGTTAGAGGGGGGGGGGGGACACACATTGTTTTTTACTTTTGGAGCGATTATTTCCGAAATTATTGACATTATCAAAAAATGATTTCAGTAAACCCCTATTCATTTGTAAATACCTTTCCAACAATATATCACACGTTAGGGTTGAAATTAAAAAAAAATCACTTCCCACTTTACATATAGGGGGGCTACCCTAATAAAACATTTTTTTTTTCAATTTTTATTTTACCACTTTGTCGGCGTGATTGATACACATATTGGTACCAAATTTCAGCTTTCTAGTGCTAACGGTCACAGAGATTAAGCGAGGACGGACAGACGGACAGACAGACATGGCGAAACTATAAGGGTTCCTAGTTGACTACGGAACCCTAAAAAAAGTGTATTTAATTTTAAAATAACAGCATTGAGGCATTGTTTTGTGTATACACGTGCCCCAGAAACCGAAAAACTCTGATCTCTGATCTGAATGATGAGACTGTACTGCGCAAAAATAAGTTTACTCTAGTCGCAAATAACGATATCTAGTCTATTAATCTATTAAGCCCTCATTCTGTTCTTATCTGTAAACGTACACTATGTAGTGACATCACAGCACCTATTTGGACAGTATACCTAACATTGTCATTGTGTACTTGACGTCTCCTTTTTGATTCTTAATGGAGAATAACTGTAGGTGGCCATCTCCACTTACTAATATGGCATGTGCTCGTTTAAGGTGATATCATGATAACATGATGAAGTACAATAATGAAATATTCGTAAAGTGGTTATATACTCTTTGATGAATACTATTTATCTTCGAAAAATAAAAAATAAAAATTGGACAAACATCAACATTATTTTATAAATTACTGTTTCTGAATGAAGTCCCTTTGCACGATGAAGAAACGGCGAAAGAACGCAAGTCTCCATTTTTAATGGCGCATTACCTTTATATACCACGGTGTTCAAGCTCAGACTTTCATATATCGCTTTTAGGTCAGGATTAGGTCTTTCCAATGAAGCCGTTTATTAATTTATGTGATTGTTATCGAATTAAACAGGATACAGTTCGATAGTGCCAGTTAACAAAATCAGTTCGATAAAGTGACGATGCAAAAACGAATAAGAGTCTAGCGCGAAGTTTCTGCATGCCCCCACCGACACAGCCGATGACGTCACACACCGCAGTTGTCCTCAACTTCACTTGCGAACGTCTTTTACGTAATAAAATGATAGATGGCGCTAACACACGGTCAATCATAATCATCGTGGAATTAGATGATGCATCACTCCATTTCAACCCTTGCATACAGTAAGAGGCGACTATAAAAATTAGTCTTACGGATTCTGACAGATGGCGGTTGTAAAATAACCAGACTAGCGTCTGGCAGCAGCGGCAAAACGTTGCCATCGTCAAAAAATGCACCTGCCGACCGTGAAGATTAAAAGCATTTTTTCATTAGCCGACACGATAACGACATTTAGTCGCCGACAGGTTATTGATTACGTCGTTGATATCACGTCCGATTCCCACAGAGTCGTACCGATACCATCAAGAATGTGTAACTTAACTTGACGGCACCGTAGCGCGTAGGCTTAATAGAGATTTGCAGCGCCAAGGGCCGTGGGTTCCAATCCCGAACGGAACAAGTTTTTGTATGGCTTAAAAATAATTATTCCGGATCTGGATGTTTGTCCTTGTGAAATTTATGTATTTAAATCACGGTACACAAACCACGATGCAAAATCCTAGTGTGGAGATAACGTTTTCATTAAGAGAGACAATAAAAAGAGAAATAGAAACAGTTGAACGTAGGTTGTACTTTCGGTTTGCCATCAGTTCAGTCTATCAGTTGAGGGACTGATGAACTGATAGACGGGACTGACGGATTTTTATTTTTATTTTCACCAGTCAGTCCTGTGGATTAATTTCACACTGATGGTAGACAGACAGAGCGAATGCTTTTATCATTCAATACTTGGACAGTTATATAGTTGCACGAGAAGAGAGATGCGTGCCGAGCCCTTGCCACCCGCAATGTCATTTTTAATATATATTGAAGTTGAAAAAATATTTTAATTTATCAGTTGAATGTCGAATATATACATAAAAAATCTGCCAAAAAGTGAAGATGTTAACAAGAAAAGGAACACATCATATTATATTCATTATAGTCGATTTAATTATATTTTGAGGGTCGAATGCAGACACGTTGCGTCCCGTCAACTCATGCACTGAACTAAACTCATGCATGGTTCATTCGTTTGAGCTGGTACACTTAAAAGTATTGATGGTTCAATCATTTGTTTTTGAATGTACCGGAACAACCAATCACAAACAATTGACGGTACCTTTTTAACCCGCGATTTATTTGAATTGTGAATGAGTCGCAAACCAACCGAATCCCGAATGATCTGAATAAACAGGCGAATCGAATTAACAATACAAACTGCAGAGTATCAGGAGTATTTATTATTTAAAGGTTTTTTATTTTAATATTGTTACCTAAATTAAAAATTATTTTACATTTTATTATATTTATTTATTACATCTATGTGTTAAAAATATCATTTCGTAGAGTTTACTAATAATAACACTTCAAAAGATCTTGATAAATGATTTATTTAATATGATAATTTTCAACCACCACATATAAATACGAGATAGGTAAAAGTTAAATTTTGTAACAAATAAATGTTACGATCCCTATTTTTAGACATGTAAAGTAAAATGAAATTGTGTATTGTTAGGAATGAAATTTAAGAATAAACAAATTTATCAAATATATGATAACTTGGTTTTTATATTTATGCCATCAGCGTCGATTGTACTTGCCACCTTGAAGGTCAATAAGTCTTAGTTCGATAAAATAATAATAATAATAATAAATAACCAACCACGTCATGTGGAGTGAATTAAAAGGGCGTCTACTCAGTATAAATGTTGTAGAAACCACATATTGGTAATTACAACTGCTGATTTCGCTAGGTTCGCCACCCGTCACGTTCTGTCTCCCGTGGATTGCGGATTGCGGAAACCCGTCTGGCTACGCTGAATGTATGTGGAGGAATGAATGATAAAATGGATGAAGTATGCGAAATGATGAATGACAGAGGAATAGATGTGTTATGTGTGAATGAGACGAAACGAAAGGGAAAGGATGCCACTGCACATGGCACGTATACCGCGTATTGGTCTGGCGTAGACGAGACCGAAGGGGCATGCCAGGATGTCGGTTTCATCCTTTCAGAAAGAATGGGTCAATGTGTGAAAGAGTATGAATGTGTAAGCCCGAGGCTGCTATGGATACGAATTAAAGTGGGCTTAAAGAAGCTGTTCCTGCTAGGGGTGTACGCCCCAGACATGTCTAAGCCCACTTACATCCGAGAGCAGTATTGGGACATGGTAAGGATGGTGTTGACAAAATAGAATGAAAATATTATTATGTTAGGAGACTTTAATGGAAGGGTTGGGGTGAAGAGGTCTGGTTATGAAAGGATATTGGGAACGTTTGGTGATGAAAGTATAAATGAGAATGGTGAAGACCTCCTCACCGTATGTGTGGAAAAGAATCTTTTTGTGACGAATACTTTTTTCGTCATAAGAAGATTCACATGTATACATGGGAAAGAGGTGATGATAGAAGCATGATAGATTTCGTAATTGTGGATGAAAGAATGAGGAGCGCAGTCGTAGATACAAGGGTTTACCGGGGGTCCAACGTAGGGACGGACCATTACTTGATCTTATGTCGAATTAATGGTCTTTTCAAGCGTTGGCGGCATCGGACATCTGTGTCTACCACTGCGTTACAGCGTATAAGAATAGAGAAGTTACAAGATGAAGATGTGAAAGAGGAGTATAAATGTAGACTGAGAGGAAATATTAGATGTTTGAATGAGTTGTGTATGAATGATTTAGACTTGAATACTGTGTGGGACAATATTAAGAAAGGTTTGGTGGATGCCGCCACTGAAGTATGTGGTGTGTAAGAGAACAAATGAAAGGAAAAGTAATACGTTGTGGTGGGATGATGAGGTACGGGTGGAAGTTGAATCAAAGAAGAAAGCATGGTTAGATTTACTAGCAACCAAAGCTGGTAATTCTTCTGGTATGAATGATGAGATTGAAAGAAAAAAGGCAGAATTTACACGTCTAAATAAGAGAGTAAAAGAAGTTGTTGAAAGGAAAAAGAAAGAAAGAACGGATAAGAATGATAGAAGGATATCTGATAATTTAAAGGCTAACATAAAAATGTTCTGTAAACTCGTAGGAACTGCTAGGGGAAATACAAAACAGCCTATAATGAATGCTATAAGAGACGAGCATGGATGTATTCTGAATGATGAAGCTTCGAATTTAAACAGATGGAAGGAATACTTTGAAAGCGTGTTTATGAGTGAAGAGTCGTCTGAATTAAATGAACTAGAAATTCCGAAAGAAGTGGAAAGGGGTATGGAGATAAGTGTAGATGAAATAATGAAAGCAATGAAAAGCATGAAAGCAGGTAAGGCAGCTGGATATGATAGAGTATCACTCGAGATGCTAAGGGCTGGAGAGAGAGTGGTGGCAGGCCTGCTGTACACCTTGTTTAAAATATGTTGGGAATTAAAACGTACCGGATAACTGGTGTAAAGCAGTTATAGTACCAATATATAAAGGAAAAGGGTCACAGCAGGACTGCAAAAACTACCGTGGTATCAGCTTGCTTAGTATTGTGGGTAAACTGTATGCTAAGGTGTTAATTGAAAGAGTTATGAAAGAAACTGATGGAAAAATTTGGGATGTGCAAGCGGGTTTTAGAAAGGGAATGGGGTGTACAGATCAAGTCTTTTCCATGCGCATGATTGTGGAGAAGTTTTTGGCCAAAAACCAGAAAGTTTTTTGTGCGTTCATGGACTTGGAAAAGGCTTATGACAGAGTGGACAGGAATGTGTTATGGCAAACACTGAACTCATATGGGTTGAGCGCTGGTTTGATACAGGCATTAAGGTCTCTTTATAGGGACTCTAGTGCTTGTGTCAGGATCAAAGGGGTCTACTCGGACTGGTTTGGCATCCAAAAAGGTGTCAGACAGGGCTGTGTAGGTGTGTTCCCCTTGGCTGTTCAACCTATTTATGGACAGGTGTTTGCAAACTTTGAAAGATGAAGAATGTGGGTTAAGAATGGGCGAGTTAACCTTCAAATACCTTTTGTATGCCGATGATCAAGTCATATTTGCGTTATCGGCGGCTGAGTTGCAAATGATGGTTACATTAATGAACTGGGAATTAAAAGAAAGGGAATGGTGAAAAAAAAACGAAAAAAAAAAAAAAAAGAAAAAAAAAAAGAAAAAAAGGCACTTATGGTAATTCATAATGCTGTGTTAGTCCCTACTTTAATGTATGGTATTGAAAGCTGGGTGTGGCAGAAGAAGCACGAAAGTAGAATAAATGCTGTAGAAATGCGGTCTTTAAGGAGTATGCTAGGGTTGAATCTGAATGACAGGGTGAGAAATTGCGTGATAAGAGATAAATGTGGTATGCAAGATGATGTTGTGACCAGGATTAAGAAAGGAATGCTTCGGTGGTTTGGTCATGTAGAAAGAATGAATGAGGAAAGAGTGACAAAGCAAATTTATATGGCAGATGTGAATGGCCGAGTCGGGAAGGGACGCCGTAGAAAAAAGTTTATCGACCAAATTGGCGATATTTCGAAAAGGGGCCACGTTAGAAGTACCCTTAACCAACGAGCATGTATGCGTAGATATATGGATGTAAAGGAGGCGAAAGAGGTACGTCAGGATCGTGCCAAATGGAAGTCCGTAGTCTCTGCCTACCCCTGTGGGTGACAGGCGTGAGTGTTTATGTATATATGTAACTGCTGATTTTCAATAAACGCCAGAGACATAGGTGGAATAGAATAAACTTAACTTATTACACTAATCACAGGTTCCAATACTTATGAAAATACCCACTTTACTTTATAATTATAACAATTTAAAAATAAAAATAAAACTGTTAGCATTTAGGAAAAGGGCACATCAAAAAAGCCAACACAACAAAAAGCGCAACAAAATGCATGTGCAAGGCACAAGACACACAATTAAATTATATTAACGCAAAGTTGAACCCTTAATTCTTCCCTTAAGTATTGCCGGATATTATATAATACTTTTAATTTATAAAAACTCCTGTAGATAGTAGAGAGCCGTGGTAGCTCAGATAGTTAACGCTCCGGAACTACGAACGAACTACTAAAGAACGGATCGGATTGTGAAGATTTATGGGTTAAAGTGGAAATATATGATAGCTTTAATAAAGACAGACACCTGTACATCTGTGGCGTATATGTCCCTCCTCCAGTAAAAATGCATATACTTAAGCATTTTATTAGTAACGCCAATCGCATATTAGAAAACCACAGTGGAAACACTCTTATACTTAGTGACTTAAATTTGAGTAGCTTATGTTGGACTAAGACTGTTAGTCACACACTCAAACCTGCAACATCCAATAGTCTACTTAATAACATGCTCGTTGATTTCATGTCTCTTAATAATCTAGTTCAGCACAATTCCTGTTTTAACAATAAAGACAAACTGTTGGATCTGATAATAAGTACACTGGATATCACCCGCCTCTACGTAAGTACCGACCCATTATCGGTGATTGACCCGTTGCATCCTCCTATCGAATTCTCTGTGGGACTTAAATGTGACAATTGTCTCCTAACCAAGCACGAATCCAATTTATGTTTTATAAAGCAGATTTTATTAAAATTGTAAATGAATTGAATAGTATATCATGGAAAGACGAATTGTCGCGTTATGAAAACGTAGATGACATGGTAGCACATTTCTATAAAGTACTTCAATCCATCATAGCTAAACATGTACCCAAGTCCAAACCTCGTAATAATAAGAAATACCCCATATTGTTTTCAGACAGGTTAATTAAGGTAATCAAGGAAAAATATAAATACAGATCTAAACACAGTAAATTTAATAACCCTCGGGATTTATTGACCTTTGAACTCCTTAGAGATAGATGTACGAAATTACTTACCCAGAATTATAAAACTTATTTGCTACGACTAGAGACTTCTTTGAAATCAAATCCTAAACTTCTATGGAGTTTAATTAAACACAAAAGAGGCAGTAGTAGTATCTACCCTGCCCAAATGTCTTCTGGAACTACTCTTGCCACTACTGGCCCGGATATCTGCGAACTTTTTGTTTCACAGTTCTCTTCAGTCACAATATTGATAAACTATCCATTCCAGACGAGCACTATTCAGATAAATCCCCCCGCTTTTAACTTTATTACCAATATTTCAGTGACTAAAGACCAAGTACTTAGGGTCTTAAAGAGACTTGACTCCACTAAAGACGCTGGCTCAGAAGGAATACCATCTATCTTTGCTGTAAGATGTGCTGGTGCTCTAGCTTTACCTCTGTCCTTGATAATCAATAAATCTCTTTGTTCTGGAACTTTTCCCAGCGCTTGGAAAACTTCTCTTGTTATACCGAAACACAAAGGAGGTGATATAAACTCAGTGAAAAACTATAGGCCAATATCAATTATTACGGTGTTTGCTAAAGTCTTTGAAAAACTACTGTGCCCTATAATGACTTGGCATCTAAGACACTTAACTGCACTGGAACAGCACGGTTTTATGAAAGCCCGCTCTACCACGACTAATCTGATATCCTTCATTGAAGGCCTGGCCGAAGGTATTGATCATGCGCTGTCTTTCGATGTCATATACACTGACTATATTAAGGCTTTTGATAAAGTCAATCACGATATGTTATTGCACAAATTATCATGTGTCGGTATAGGCGGTAATCTCTTGCGCTGGTTCAGATCTTACCTAACGAATAGACTTTCTGTGGGAATGTAGGGGGAAAGCAGGTGGATTCAAATCTGGCTTTTTTACTGCCTTTTCCGGAGTTCCTCAAGGATCCCATCTGGGTCCCATGCTGTTCAAAGTTTTTATTAATGATATCGGTAAGTGTTTCCAAAATTCTAAGTATCACATGTTCGCCGATGATTTGAAGTGTTTTAGATCAGTAAATTCATTAGAGGATGTATTGTTGCTTCAAAATGACTTGGAAAATCTAGTATTATGGTGCAAATCGAATGGTATGAGTTTGAATATTGACAAATGCCACGTGGTACGCTTCACTAGATAAAAGCTCTCAGTGATTAGATATTATTGTATTGACGATGTACCATTAAAAGAGGTTGGTCATATTAGAGATTTGGGTGTAACTCTCGATACCAAATTGCGATTTAATTTACATATAGATAGCATCACTAAAAAGCCTTCAAGACCTTGGGGTTTGTCTTACGTACCTGTAAGGAGTTTAAAAATCCGAGCACAAAAATCGCAATCTATATTGCACTTGTGCGTAGTAGCTTAGAATACTGCAGCGTGGTGTGGAACCCGCACTACGACGTATACAAAAAACGTATAGAAGGTGTACAAAAAAGATTCCTCTGGCACTTGACTTACAGTTGTAAATTAGCAAAACTCTTGCCTAGCTATAATGATCGTTTGAAATACTTTCATATGAAACCTCTCGTCGAGCGCAGAGCGATGTCGGACATCTTATTCCTCTACAAAATGATAAATGGTTACATCGACGCTCCAGACGTTATATCTCATATTAATTTTGCTATTCCCAGGCGATCGCCCAGGTATAAGAAATACGCTCCATTCGTCACAAAGTTAGCATGGTCGCATCGAGGCTATTATGCTCCTCTAAACAGATTAATGAGGAGTTACAACGAGATAAATAACAAAGATATTGGTAATACCGGGAGTGAACAAATTATATTCAAAGATGGTCCATGTATTTCGAAAAAACGTCGAAAGACACAAACTTTGGATATTTTCTCAGACCCCTTACGTCGCTTTAAAAAGGTAGTCTCTCAACTGATATACGATTTTTAAAATATTTATTGTGTTACTTTTTAATGTGTCTTTTTTATTGCTGTATAAAATAATTTTAATTTTTTTTTATCTTCACGCACAATCCCTAACGGGGTAGCCAGAGAGAACAGATCGCCAAGTGTCACGATCCTTACATACCTCTTTCACTTCTTTCAGGTTCATTAACTTCTTCATACATGCACGTCTAGGTATCCGAGTACTCTTGACCCTCCCCTCTTCGAGCAATTTGCTCACATGGTCTTCGAAAGTTAGTCTCGGTCTACCTCGACACCTTTTAATATTTACTTTCGCTCTATATATTTTCTTCACCATTCGGTCTTCACTCATTCGTCAGTGCCCAAACCATTGGAGTACGCCCATATCAATATTTGTGATAAGGTCATCTTTCAATCCTGCCATATTGCGAATCTCTTCGTTTCGCTTTCGGTCGGCTATGGTAACGCCACACATTTTACGAAGAGATCGCATCTCCACTGCATTCAACTTGCTTTTATGCTTCTTCTGGCATACCCAGGTTTCGCTGCCATATAACAAAGTCGGTACCAACACTGCGTTATGTATTGCAACGCGTGCACTCTTCACCACGCCTTGCCTTTTGACTAATGCATTCAGGGCACATCCACATCTAAATCACATCTTCCATCCCGGCTGAAAGCACTCCCCAAGTATACAATTTCATTTACCTGTTCTAGACATTCCTGATTTACCCATATTTCACATTTCGTTCTCTCTTCGTCCTTTTCAAATACCAGAACCTTAGTTTTATTAGCATTCAAACGGAGACCTTTAATTTCACATTCCTCTTTCATACACGTGACTAATGCCTGCAGTTCTGCTTCTGATGGTGCAATAAGCACTGCACCATTAGCATACAGCAGACAATTAACTTTAATGTCACCCAATTTCACAACCCAAACAGCTATTTTTCAGCTTCTGTAAACAGCTGTCGAGATACAGTATGAATAGCCAGGTAGACATGACACAACCCTGTTTTACGCCCGCTTGGACGCTAAACATGGGTGACAGGTCATGCCCTACCCGCACACAGGCTTTACAGTCATAGTAAAGTGACTGCACAGCCCTTAACAATCGACCATCCACACCATATCCCGGCAACAGTTCCCACATTTTCTTCCTTATAACCTTATCAAATGCTTTCTCCAGATCCACAAAAGCACAGAAAATCCTCTGGTTAACACTCAGAAGCTTTTGCGTGATCATGCGGAGAGAAAACATTTGATCCGTGCATCCCCTTCCAGGTCTAAATCCGTTAATATTATAATTTTAATCTTAATATTTGTATTTTAATTTTTTTTAATTAGTAATTCAAATTGATATTATCATTGACATTGTTTTCATTCCTTTATTTATTCATAAACATTTTTTTTCTTATATAATAACATTTTAATTCTTTGACATTGAAATTTTGGTATAGTTTTATATTTTCGTAAGCAAAACGTAACGTTTAAGAACTGTGTATTTGTAAATCTGATTGTACTGTTTTTATTGTAATGTTCCCTTTAAGATAACTATTTATAAAGCAAAAAGCAATGTGAGTATGACGCTCAATATTCATGTAGTTTACACCTATAAAAGAGGTATCACTGAGCATTAAACTATTTGTTGTCTACTCTTAGAAATCTTGTAGTGTATATCTTGTTGGTGTGACAAATAAATAAATAAATAAAACCCGGCTTCGATCCCCGCCGGCACCAATGAAATTGTTAATTGAAATTTTAAGTGCTAATTTACCATGTACTCGGCGGTAAAGGAAAACATCGTGAGGAAATTTGCATGTCTGAGGAATAAGAAAAAAAATATGTCGAAGACATGTGCAGTTAACCAACGCGCATTGAAGCAGCATGGCGGACACTTCCTTGCCCTAAAACCCTCTCAGAAATGAGGGGAGGCCTGTGCCCAGCAGTGGGACGTATATAGGCTGTAACTTTACTTTACTATTACTGCTGTAGATGATCTTTTGTAATGCATTTTTCCCGTCTCAACCGGTCCAGTCTCGTTCAACTGCAACTCAATTAATTAATCCATACTAATATTATAAATGCGAAAGTGTGTTTGTTTGTTTGTTTGTCCTTCTTTCACGTCGCAACAGAGCGTCGGCATGACATGATTTTTTGTATGGGGATAATTCGGTGGCTGTAGAGTGACATAGGTTACTTTTTTCCGCGGAAAAACATCTCATTCCCGTGGAAAAAGAGAATATGTTGCAAAAGTTTGTCCTTCTTTCACGTCGCAACAGAGCGTCGGCATGGGGATAGTTCGGTGGCTGTAGAGTGACATAGGTAACTTTTTTCCGCGGAATAACATCTCATTCCCGTGGGAAAATCGAATATGTTGCAAAATTAAATTCAGCTAGGTGACGCCACCGTGATTCTACAAGACGGACGACGGTACGATGGACGAACACAGAAGGTCAGAATATCTGGATTATTATGTATTTTTACCAAAATTAAGATAAAAAATGTATGGATCCGTATATTTCCACGCAGGACCGGAAAGAGAGCGATAACCTGAAATTCACCAGCTGCTTTTCTTCAAACCTTTTGGTGCATTATAGTTCACAGAATAGGCGATAACCTCGCAGACGATATTAAGTAATCCGTTGATGCTCTGCCTACCCCCCAAGGGTTACAGGCGTGATTATAAGTATGGATCAAAAATACTATCACCACCTGTCACGCTTTCACCCTTAACTATTACTTAACTGTGGTAGAAACAGTTCTTAGTAAGCCTTATTAATAAGCCTTAGTAATATTTACTGAACGGAAATGAATACAGTTCTTATATGTGGTTACGAATGAATCGGTATACATAAGAAAAATTGTGCAAAATTATAAGAAAAATATTTTTTGAGAGTTCTTATTAACTAACGTATACATAGTTTAAATTGATTCCACTAGATGTCGTTACTAGGTTTTTAAAACGCAATAACGAAATGTTTCCTGACATGTACTTAACTCACGCCGTTGAGCCGCGCGTCAACTTATAGTGCATACGGTACCTATACGCTTTCGGTTGCTTTCGATTTCGGTTGTTTGTTATTTTGCTTTGTGATTTGCTTAAGGTTGAATGGATTTATATTGGCTTTCATTTTCGGATTTGTGTATTTCTTGGATCGGTTTTGTTGATTTGGTTGGTATTCCTTTATACGTATTTAGACTCTGGCTTTGATTTTGGATTTTGTTTATTTAGAATCGTGAATTGGTTTTCGTTATGATTTTCGTTGTTTAAGTTGTTTAACAATATTTCAAGGGAATATTAATAGTATAGATAGTGTATACGGTACCTATACACTTACTTCTTTTTTCGTTGGTTATATTTATATTGACTACTGCTTTCGATTTCGGTTTTCTGCGATTTGTTTTGTGATTTGGTTTAAGTTGATTCGATTTTTTTTTTGGCTATCGTTTTCGGATTCGTGTTGTCTTGAATTGGTTTTGTTGTTTTGATTTTAAAAAATATTTAAAAGGAATATTTATTCCTTTTAGATATTTTGGAATTGCTTTTAAAAAAAATTAAAAGGAAATTTAATTCCTTTTAGGTATTTTAACGTTTTTTTATAAATAGGTTTTTTGTTACTTCATAATGCCTCGCGATCATGGTAATGAGCGGGGCAGGGGGTGCTAAGAATCTCCGGTGGAGGTTCCGTTGCCACCTACGACGACTCGACCTGGCAATGTATAACGCACGCACCCTGAGGACTGGCGAGAAGATACTGGAGCTGGAAGAAGAGGTAGACAAGTTGCGCTGGGACATTATTGGATTATCTGAGGTCCGAAGAGAGGGGGAGGACACGGTAATCCTCGAGTCCGGCAACTTGTTCTATCACCGGGAGGGCGACCATCTGTCCCAAGGAGGTGTCGGATTTATCGTCCACAAGTCTCTCGTCAACAACGTTGTAAAGATTGGGAGTGTGTCGACGAGAGTCGCGTACCTGATACTCAGAATCACCAAACGGTATTCGCTGAAGGTCATACAGGTCTGCGCACCAACGCACATCCCATGAAAAATTAAGATTCGAGCCATGCATTCCTCCAAAACCCACTACACGGTGTTGATGGGAGAGTTCAACGCAAAACTAGCACAAGAGAAGGCGGTGAGCTGAAGTTAGGGAAATTTGGAGTAGGGCAACGGAACCGTATGGGCCAGCAGCTGGCTGACTTTATGGAGAAAGAGGGACTCCTTATGATGAACTCTTTCTTCCAGAAGCGGCCCCACAGGAAGTGGACCTGGTCGAGCTCCGAAGGTTCGACAAAAAATGAGATTGACTTCATTATAACGACCAGACGACAACTGTTTAGTGATGTCTCGATCACCGAATGGCACACTGAACCTTAACGTTAAGTTGGAGAGGTCTCGTCTAATGAAGTCAACGCTCCGTCCCCCTCGTGCTCTGATCTAGAATCCCGAGACTTTTCAGCTTGAGTTACGTAACCGCTTTCAGTGCCTAGAAGATTGCAATGCAGTGGACGATATGAATGACAAGCTCGTGGAAACTGTCCATGCGGTTGGAGATAAGTTCTGCAAGACCCGCCGCAGAAGAACACAAAAACTCTCCGATCACACTCTTAATCTCATGGCTGTTAGACGGGAGATGAGGCTGCAATCGTCAACAGATTTGACAGCATACAGGCAACTGAACAGACAGATCTCCAAATGCATGCGGCGAGACTTACCCAACTTTAATACTGCTCGTATTAAAGAAGCGATCGAGCGGAACCAGGGCTCCAAAGTCTTTGCCAGAGATCTGTCTGCCAGAAAGAGCCAACTGTCAAAGCTGAAGACTGAGTGTGGCAGTATCGTTTCCGAAACACCTGAGATTTTGAGTGAGATTGAAAGGTTCTATGGGCAGCTGTACACATCATCGTTGGAGCCACACGCAAGTGTGAGTAACGATCCAAGAGCAAGTCTTACTCGACACTATTCCGATGATATCCAGGACGTCAGTCTGAGCGAGATTAGAATGGCTCTCCAGCACCTTAAAAACGGCAGGGCCCCAGGCGAGGATGGAATTACAGCGGAGCTTCTGAAAGCAGGTGCAACATCGGTACTTGAAGTCCTTCAGAAGCTCTTCAATTCTGTCCTCCATAGTGGCACTACTCCGGAGGCGTGGAGCAGAAGTGCGGTGGTCTTGTTCTTTAAGAAAGGCGACAACGCTCTCTTGAAGAACTAGAGACCGATTTCCCTTCTGAGCCGCGTCTACGTGCTGTTTTCGAGAGTTATTACGAATCGTCTCGTACGCAGACTCGACGACTTCCAGCCTCCCGAACAAGCCGGTTTTCGAAAAGGCTTCAGTACCATAGACCACATACATACCCAGCGGCAGATTGTACAGAAGACCGAAGAGTACAATCTTCCACTTTGACTGGCGTTCGGTAAATTACGACACATCTTCTCGTCAGGTATACCGCAATCTCTGAAAACTAAAATGTACAACCAGTGCGTGTTGCCAGTGATGGCTTACGGATCAGAGACGTGGTCCTTCACTGCTGGCCGTATGAGGACGCTCTAGGTCGCTCAGCAAGCTATGGAGAGGGCTATGCTCGGAGTTTCTCTGCGTGATAGACTCAAAAATGAGGATATCCGCAGTAAAACCAGAGTGACCGACATAGCCCAACGGATTAGTAAGCTGAAATGGCAATGGACCGGCCATATAGCTCGAAGAACCGATAACCGATGGGGAAGAAAGGTTCTCGAGTGGCAGCCTCCTACCGGTAGGCGTAGTGTAGGGCGACCCCCCACTAGATAGAGTGACGACCTGGTAAGCCATGCAGGAAGTCGATGGATGCAGGTGACTCAGGACCGTGCTTTGTGGTATTGCTTGGGGGAGGCCTATGTTCAGCAGTGGACTTGTAATGATGATTAATGATGAATGCCTCGCAAACGTAAGTCCAGCCTTTCAAGACTATCTACTCAAAGACAAGCGAAAAGATTAGCTCGATCGCTAGAATCTTTAGAAGATGCTGAACTGAGAAGGCAAAAACAAGCAGAGCGTCAGGCTGCTTTTAGAGCATCTGAGACACCTTCTCAACGTCAGCAAAGGCGTCTTGAACAGGCAGAGCGTCGAGCTACTTTAAGAGCTACTGAAACACCTGCTCAAAGTCAGCAAAGGCGTCTTGAACACGCAGAGCGTCAAGCTACTTTAAGAGCTACTGAAACACCTGATCAAATTCAGCAAAGGCGTCTTGAACAGGCAGAGCGTCAATCTACTTTAAGAGCTACTGAAACACCTGCTTAAAGTCAGCAAAGGCTATTCGAACAAGCGGAACGTCAGGCCGCCTTAAGAGCCACGGAAACACGTAATGAAACTCAACACAGACTCATGGAGCAAGCTGAACGTCAATCTACTATAAGGGCATCTGAAACACCAGAACAGAAGACAGGCGCAAAGAGATGCAAACGCATAGCTCCATCCTGAACGTCGACAAAATTTTCAAAGAAACAATTAGTCGGTTTTTAATGACGCAGCATTCAATTATGATCCGTTGGTTGATTATAAAAATCACAGGTTAATTGTTTTCGGACTGATGGACAAGGCGTATCGATTTTGCAGTGCTTTAAAAAGGAAAGATGAGACCGCAGGCATGTGCTAATCCAATGGCAAAGTGTCTCTTCCGTTACTAGGGGAACCAGAAGAACCTTTGAAAACACTCTTTTTATATGATGCTAATGAGTCATGGCGCTTTTTAAACAGGATCCGGAAATATAACTCATGCTTTCAAATGACGTCCTTCGGAGTTGACCCAGAAATAATAATGCCGGGATTTTCGCCTACATTTACGGTGCAAGGGCAAATTTATCATAGGATAGGTTCACTTTTTCCAGCTGAAAACGAACAGCATAAATTTTTACAAGTATATTTTATGGGTGACGAAGGAATTGAGGTAGACCGTCGCTGCCAATTTATCCAGGGAGTTGAGAGAGACACAGTGTTCAAAATTCAAAGATTCTTGCATGAACGTAACATTTTAGTCAAAACATTTAAAACTGCTTTAGAAAACCTACCTGAAGAGGATTATAAAATCGTAATTCACGCAGATCGGACCCCTCGACGAGAGCATGAAAGATGAAAATGCACCTTTGATAAACGAAATAGCAGCCGTAATTAGCGGTGATCAATTTTCTTCACGAGACATTGTCTTGCGGGCGCGTGATGATACGTTGCAACGGGTAACCGATACACACAAGTTTTATGACATCTGCAATACCCATTGATTTATTGCAAAGGACAAGAGAGTTATCTAATTTATATAATTTTCAAATTCCACTCAATAACCCGGTCACAAAGGAGCCTACTCCGAACAAAAAAGTGTCATGTATGGATTTTTATGCGTATCATATGATGTTGCGAGAAAATGATTTTAACCTCTTAGCCCGGTGTAGACTATTATTTCATAAATTTTTGGTGAACATGTATGTGAAGATAGAAAGTGAACGTCTCCGTTATATATCTTTAAATCAAAAAAGCTGCGCGGTTGAGAATTATATACATTTTCAAGATGCAGTTTCTAGCGACGCCAATGTAAACCCCAGAGATTTAGGTAAAATGGTAATTCTGCCCTCATCATTCGTTAACAGTCCCCGCTACTTACATGAGTACACACGAGATGCATTCGCCTATGTACGAACCTACGGAAGACCTGATCTTTTTGTTACTTTTACTCGCAATCCCACATGGAAAGAAATAACCAATGAGCTAATGCCGGGCCAAAAAAGTACTGACAGACTCGACTTAGTTGCTAGAGTATATAGATTAAAAGTACAAAAATTAATGTATGTAATTAACAAAGGGAAAATTTTCGCAGAGGTGCAGTGCTTCATGTATTCAATTGAATGGTAAAAAAGAGGATTACCGCATGCCCACATTCTAATATGGCTTAAAGAGAAGTTGCGGCTCAGCCAAATAGACGACCTAATAAGCGCCGAGATTCCGGATCCTGAGCAAGATAAAGAATTGTATGATACCATCGTCCGAAATATGATTCACGGTCCATGTGGAGCACGAAATTCAATATCGCCATGAGAAGGAAAATGAAATTCTCTAAACAGCTATTAAAAGAAACAGAGCACAATGACAATGGCTACCCTTTGTACAGACGCAGAGCTCCCGAAGATGGTGGCAGGAAAGTTACAATCAAATCTCGCTCTGGAGCATTCGAAGCCTTAGAGAACAGCTGGATTGTCCCGTATTCTCCCATTCTATGTAAAATGTTTAATGCCCACATTAATGTGGAAGCATGTAGCTCTGTCCGTGCAATCAAGTATATCTGTAAGAACATAAATAAAGGAAGCGACCAAGCAATATTTAATCTCAGGAGTGAAGGTGAGGCAAATCCCATTAATGAAGTACAGACCTTTCAAGCAGGGCGTTATGTCAGCAGTAACGAGGCAGCGTGGCATCTCCTTGGCTTCCCTTTACACGAAATGCACCCAACAGTTACTCACCTTGCTGTGCACTTAGAAAATGGAGAGCGTGTATATTTCACCGAAAGAAATTTCTAAGAAAGAATTGCATCACAGCCAAAAACTACACTAACAGCCTTCTTTCAACGTTTTTTTTATAGAATAGGGTGACAAACGAGCACGCAGTCCACCTGATGGTACGTGGTTGCTGCGGCCCAGAGACATCTACATCTACCCTCCATTAAAAATCAAAATGCAGATGCGTTGTCACCCGTGAGGACTGAGATGGAATGCCTCGTTTCCAGTAAAAAGGATCTCCGGTTCTCTACACTCACCATACGAAATACAGCAGCATTAAGCTACTATTTCAAGCTGGTATTCTGTGAGGGCGTGGTCCCTCCCCTGTCGAGCAGAGCCATTCGTGCTACAACTATACTACTAATATAACTGCAGCATGGCTCTACCACGTAACAAAAACCGACCCCTTTGCAAAAACGTTGTTATATTCGGAAGTCCCCCGCTATTATACTTGGAACACATCTAGGAAGGAGTGGAAACGCCATATTCAAATCGCGCCTGTTGCAAATTGGCCCGGTGTAAAGTCATCGGATGCCCTTGGTCGTGTGTATACCGTCCATGTAACTAATTTTGAATGTTTCTGTTTAAGATTGCTGCTGCATCATGTTCGGGTTCCTACAGAATATAAAGATCTTAAAACTGTCAACGGTCCGGAATGCGCAACTTATAGAGAAGCATGTGAAGCTCTGCATCTTTTAGAAAACGATAATCACTGGGATGAAACCATAGAGGAAGCTGTGCAGTGGGATCTTTATGCAACTCTTATATCATCTTGCGGGCTATCTAATGCACATGAATTGTGGGACAAATATAAAGAGTACATGGCGGAAGATATTTTGCGAAGGTTACAGCAGACACACGCGAACATGACATACAATGAACACATTTATAACGAGGCACTTGGAAAAATTGAAGATAAATAATCGCAATGGTAAGCAAAAAATTAAGTGACTTTGGAATGATAAGCCCTCAACGAACAACCGAAAATGAACTAAGTGATGAAATTATACTTACTACTTACTAAAACCTAGTTTTTAACAAAGTATTAGGACTAATCGAATCTGGAAATGGTGCACTTTTCTTTTTAGATGCCCCTGGAGGAACTGGGAAGACATTTTTGTTAAATTTATTATTAGCGCAAGTACGGAAAGATAAAAACATTGCTGTGGCCGTAGCTTCCTCCGGTATAGCCACCACGCTGCTAAGCGGGGGCCGCACTGCACATTCTGTTTTAAAACTCCCTCTAAATCTAGCCCAGGAAGAATCGCCGATCTGCAACTTTAGCAAAAATAGTGCACGAGGTATAATGCTACGACAATGCAAACTTTTAGTGTGGGACGAAAGTACAATGTCGCTTAAAAAAGCTGTAGAAGCACTAAATCGAACGCTCCAGGATTTGCGCAGCAATACCGATGTAATGGGAGGAATTGTGGTTTTACTGGCTGGTGACTTTCGCCAAACTTTACCTGTCATTCAAAAGGGCACACCTGCAGATGAAATTAAAGCATGCCTCAAGTCATCTATTTTATGGAACAAGGTGACAAAATTCAGTTTATATACGAATATGAGAGTGCATTTGTATTATGATATCAATGCTGGAAACTATGCTGACACACTATTAAAAATCGGCGATGGGTGGTTGGAAACGGATGCTGAGGGCTGCGTTAAATTGACGAGAGATTTTTGTAATTTGGTACAGAGTCATTCCGAATTAATTGCGAGCGTTTATTCAGATTTAACAAACAACATGCATGAAGACAAATGGTTATGTGAAAGGGCGATTCTTGCACCAAAAAATGAGAGCGTTAACAAAATAAATTCAGATATATTAGGCGAAGTAGCAGGAGAAATAACAGAGTATTTGTCAGTAGACACAGTTATGGACACAGAACAGAGCACTTCATATCCCGTAGAGTTTCTAAATTCTCTAGAGTTGTCAGGTGTGCCCTCACATAAGCTTCAATTAAAATTAGGCGTCCCAGTCATGCTAATGTAAAATTTTGATGCTCCTCGGTTATGTAACGGGACAAGGCTGCGTGTGACACATCTTGGACGGAACATAATCGTTGCTACAATTTTAACAGGCGTAGGAAAAGGTGAAAATGTTATTATACCACGGATCCCTATAATTCCCACAGATCTTCCTTTTCAATTCAAAATGTTGCAGTTCCCTATTAAGCTCAGTTTTGCAATGACAATTAATAAAGCGCAAGGGCAAACGTTACAGGTAGCGGGGGTCAACTTAGAAAAACCGTGTTTCTCTCACGGTATGCTGTATGTAGCATGTTTGTGTGTGTCAAATGCCCAGGATCTCCACATTCTTTCCCCCTAATGGAAAATATATAACATTGTGTACATTAGCGTCTTAAAATAGTGTTCAGTTAGTTTTTTTTCCAAAATTCCCACAATCAATTAATCAGAATTCCCACAGATCTTCCCTTTCAATTCAAAATTTCCTATTTAGCTCACTTTCTTTTCAATTCCAAATGCTGCACCTCTGACGGACCTATTAAGCTTAGTTTCCTTTCGACTCAAAAGGCTGCATCTCTGACGGATCTTTTATTTGGCTCAGTTTCCTTTCAATTCAGCAAACTGCATCTCTGACGAATCAATTTAGCTCAGTTTCTTTTCAAAAGTCTGCATCCTTGACGGATAATTATGCTCAGTTTCCTTTAATTAAAAAAATCCCATTTCCATTTGGAATAAACAGGCTATTTTCATGCTTTCCTATACGCTGCGTTTCAAAACATTTAAATAGGCGGACGAATCAATTTTGCTCAGTTTCCTTTTAATGGCTGCATCACTGACAAATCCATAAAACTCAGTTTTCTTTCAATTCAAAAAGCAATGGATAGTTCATTTCCCAGTGACCATGCGGGCGAAGCCGCTAAGCCGGGTAACAGCTAGTTGCTCATAAGGAAGATTCAATAAAATTGTATCATACTTAGTTACCGTAGGTAATTTGTATTACAGTCTTCAGCATGCTTTACTGCTTTAGTCGAAACCGATTAGATATAACCCGGTATTAAAAAAATAATTCTCTTTGCTAATTTGACCAACTTAAATAAGTACTTTGTCGTGAATGTTGCAAAATTTGCAGAAAACATTAGGTTACATTTAATGCAACTTTGCATTTGATTACGCTATCTTAATCAATAGAGAAAAGTTAAAGTATTGCATGTTTTTAAAAACACCAGACAATTATAATAATACCTAAAAAAATTAATGAGAACTATCTAAGGAAGATATATTTATTAATATTATGATTGATACCTAATTGTTTGTGCTAAGAGTTGACTATTGAGAATTATTTTAATCGGAAGCAAACAAAATAAAGTAACATAAATGAAATAGAGTCAAAACGTTTGCTTAAATAATACAATAGTTTGCAATTACATTTATTATGGAAATTTGCTACCTTGTAAAAATAAGTAAGTACACGTTTATGTGCGAGTCCTGTACATGACGATTATAATATCTATAACCCTTTAGCGTGAGTATTAATATTATTGTGTTTTCAAACATTCGCAAATTTAATGAATGTCTTTTTGTTAATAATACTTTGTATCTTGATTATACAGTGTAATTTTGTACTAGGCGGTAGTTGAGAAATTTGTTTTTTTTTCTTATAGAAAAAAAGGCAAATGAGCATACGGCTTATCTGATGGTAAGTGATCACTGACAGTCTTCCATGAATATCTGCAACACCAGAAGAAATTGCAGGTACGTTGTAGTTTAGACGGAAAGAAGTGGACTCCCGGAAAAAATCCGCGTAAAATACATGGTTGTGGACCGCCAACCACGGAGATGATGTGGATGGAATTTAGAACTCTATCGCAATGTACTATGGTGGAATTCATCAATTGGCAAATATGTGATAAAATATGTACGGATGCAACGCCTCTTCGCAAGGCTAGTGGATTAAGCCGATAGGAGTGAACTTATTACTTGTTGACGATTCAAGACGCTCGCTCTCCATTGAATGTGGTCAAGTGTTAGTGTCAAGTTATTAGTTGATAGTGTTTTACAAGTTATGCCATGTGGTAGCGGCGTAAAATATTCATCGTTTAGGTTGTGTTAGAGGCAACTATAGGAAATGCCAGAAAAAAACTAAAGATAGGGTAGGGGCATAGGCAAGACAATAGACGGCGGTATATAATTATCTCGTTTACGCCAACCGTAAAATACTCCAACGTGGACTCTTAGTTCGTCTGTCACTTTAAAGCCGGTTACATACATTCGGAATTCCATTTCGAAAAACAATTTCGGAATATCGAATTGGGATTTCGAACGCAGAAAATCCATATAAAATCAAGGACCTATCAGACACGTATTTTCCGTCGGTTTTCCGTTCGCAATTTTCTCCGATTCGAAATTCCGCATAATTGCCTGTATGTTCGGAATCTCACACGAAAAAGCGTTTCCGAACGCAAGCCTTCCATACATTTTGCATTAATCACATCACATATTCGTAAATTCACACAGTGTGCGTCGCACGACTGAAGCGGGTAGGTGTGTTTATGAATGTTTTTTATATGAAATCTTATATGTGTAATTATTTTCGTAACCTTTCATCTTATTTTGTTTAGTATTTCGTCGATAGATGTTATAGACATTCATATTTTAATAAAATCTCTGGATAGGCTCTATACGTAATTTGGCTCTTTTTATATAATATTTACTACATTGCAATCTTAGGGTATTAAGAAAATGCATCGATTAATAATGATACAGCAACAATGCAATATTAATCAAAAAATTGTCAACCATATTCTCTGGCAGAGTGTCTGGACTCAATGGCTAGAGCCTCTCAACTAAGTCTTGTTATTCCAAAGGGAAATAAACGTATGTGTGTGATGTATTTACGGAATCCCGATTTTCCGAAACGGTATTTCGAAACAGAATTTTGAATGTATATAACGGTCCTAAAACCCGAACACACTTCATACAGAATTCCGTTTCGAAATTCCGGAAACGAAACGAACGGATCGGCCACACATATAAAGAATCCCGTTTTGCCCGCATAATTTGGAACGAAAAACTACTTGCTGCGTTCGGAATCCCGAATCAGAATATCATATGTATGATGTATGTGGCGGTCCTAATATTGTAAAAATAATTTTTAAACATCATTTATTAATAAAACACTACCTACATAGGTAAGTACGGTAATGGTTTACGTAACTGTCACAGTCACAGTTCCTGGATCCCAATTACTCCAATTGTCACATTGTTACAGCCAACATCTAGCTCTATCCATCCATTCATTACAGCCCACAAAGTTCACTGCTGAATATAGGCCTCCCCCATGAATTGCCTCATGGAGGGGAATATTTGGTTGCCGCGCAATGTAGGTGGGTTTGCAATCGTTGCTTGTAATTTTAGTTGTTATATCGATATATATATATATATATATATATATATATATATATATATTGAAATATATAATATATATATATAATATATATATATACTTATGATCGACAGCAATATCAAATCATAAACACTTAATTATTAAATTATTAATGGGAACTTATTTGATTATTAGATTGAAGTAAGAAGCAAAATTGCAAAATACCTCTAAGGAGAGTTTATGACATTTTTACAATAAATTAGTTATATTTGGTGGAAAATAAAAATCGCAAACTTTTTGTTTAGTATTTTATTTTTATGCCCTCAAACATAAATATATTCATTTTATGATACGGACGGAGCGCTCTGTATCGATAATTGAAGTTGATGCATGGTGCAGCACCATTCGTCTCGCACACATGCGCATTTGACTCACACCGGTACATTTCGTTTTTGGTCTCTCCTTACCCAATGCCAATCTTCTAATGTATACTATATCTATAGCCACCACTAAATATTAACTGCGTTCGTGGCCACTACACTACTTTACGATGTGCTAATGTTGTAGCAACGTCACACAATTAATATTCGATATTTAAAAGTTAAAAAATATTTACATATTACTACCAATGATATATGAAAACAGTTTGTTTTTTTGTTATGTTTTTTTAATGTAATAAAATGTAATGAAATTTTAATTAAATTTTAAGTAAAATAATTAAACTCCTTCGTAATACTCAGAATAAATAATTTTCTGATTATTAAAAAATTACAAAAATTTTGTAATAAATTTTTAGTAAATAACCCGCGTTATAAATTAGATAATTAAGAAAATAAATTTAATTGAATTCCCCTTCATTGTTATTGTACTGCAAACATATTTTTAATGTTAATTAAATGGTCATTGTGACAATTTTGGACCTTTATTGGTATGGATTTTTTTAAAGACTGCCGCCAGTCTTAGCGAGTGTCCAACTTAGATGGTCGCTATATTTATATTTAGCCGTTATTACATGATAAATGATCCGGTTTATACTTGATGGTTAAGTACAAGTTAACGACTGCGACTGCTTAGAGCATACTCGTATATGTCTGTGGTTCTTTCCACAGATGTTTTGTGCTAGTCATCAGGGTTTATTGGACTGTGTTTAAATTAACGTGTTATAGTACTTCAATAAAGTTTTTTTTAATTTTAACTTATTTTCTACAGTTTATAAGTGAAAATCAGAATTTGAATTTGTGTGCATTGTGTGTGTTAGGGCCGTATACATTTTCAGAATGAATCCGTATTTAAAAACGCAACTTCTTATAGTTTTGTGTGGTAAGAGAGCCAAAGTTAATAACTTCTTCATATTGTTTGTAGATTTGATGATAATTTCCTAGAAATAAAAATAGATTTCATTACATTATATGCATTATAAATTTATAATATTTTAATTTTTATTATTTTATACATGAAAATATTACAAAAATATGTAATATTACATATTATTTTAATAATTTAAATAATTATTAATACAGTATAGTAAATAATAATTATTAGTATAATAATATAGTAATTAAAATAAACATTTTTCAACTAATGTAAAGTTCTATTTAAGGAGTTTTTTTATATAATTATATCGCTTACTTGCAGTGAATATAGGGCAGTTTATTGATGGATATAGCGTTGGTTGGTCAGCCCCAATCATTCCAAAGTTACAAGATCCGGATCAGACACCCTTACCGGAATTAATCACGGAGCTTCAAGTTTCCTGGATTGGATCACTCCTTTATGTTGGCGCTATAGTGGGTATGTATTCTAAATTTGATTACGGAAACTTTTTTGGAATTACTTAGATATACGCCTAATGACGCGCCGGTACAGTTTTTAATACTTGACACCTTAAATTTTAGCCTAGAAATAGAGTATAGTGGGCAAATTGTAGAGATGTGTGGTACTTATACAATTGAATTTTGATTCTGAGTGGTTAGTTTCAGTGGGTAAATTATTGCGATAGGTATATTGCTTTCACTCACCCCTTTTATATGTGTTTAATATGATAAACTTCATAAAATATTGTATAATAAATATAATCTGTTCGCTAAGATCGTACATTTTATACGTGGTAGAGCCACATTGCAGCAAATTTCACGAATAGGAATATGGAGTGTTTCGTATGGTGAGTGTAGAGAACCGGAAATCCTTTTTATTGGTAACGAGGCATTCTATCTTAGTCCTCAGAGGTGGCTTCGCATTTGAATTTTGATTTATGAAGGATAAATGTAGGTTTCTATGGACCCACAGCATTCGATTAACATCAAGGTTAACATCGACAAACGAGAACACACTCAGTGTTCTTGTATGTCACCCGTACTTCTATTAAAAAAACGTTGTTAGAAGAGCACTTCCCTCCAGCAATGGTGTGCAATATCACTGCTCCTAATGTTCGTGTACGCAATTGAGTGAGGGAGACATATAGGGCACCTAGTAAGCACCTACTATAACCAAATAAGGTACTGTATTTTCTCTTTCCCACGGTGTTTAGAATTTTTTATCTTTACATCCTTAATACGTTTTGTTTGTGGCGGCGCTGTCTTCGCGCAACAAGCGAAACTCATCGAAGTCTAAATCACGTGACCAAAGTTCTAAAGTAAAACAGTATAACATATAAGAGAATACCTCCGACACGTAGCTTTTTTTATGGGATAGGGTGAAAAACAAGCACACAGTTCACCTGATGGTAAGTGGTTCCTATGGCCCGTAGACATCTACATCTATCCTCGATTACGAATCGAAATGCAGATGTGTTGTCACCCGTGAGAACTTAGATGGAATACCTCGTTTCCAGTAAAAAGGGTCTCCGGTTCTCTACACTCACCATACAAAACACAGCAGTATTAAGCTTCTATTTTACGCAGGTATTCTGTGAGAGCGTGGTCTTTCCCCGGTCGAGCCGACCCATTCGTGCTACAACTGTGCAAAAATAGAGAAATTAACAAACCAAGCCCGCACTATGTTCGTTTATAAGGCCTCTACATTATAAGTTATTAAATTAAATGCAAAAATTGGTCCTGCACCTGAGCCTCGTTCCGAGTCGGATTGCGATTTGTTGATTATGAGTAATATACAGGCTCATTTTGCAATTATTTGCTAAAGGAGGATTTTTTTTTCTATTTATTCAGGACAAAAACAAATTAAATAATAATGCTTAAACCAAATAACATTTTATAAATAATATTAGTCATAATGTATTCAGCATCGTTATCCACAAAGTAATACTAAATTGGTAACAGTAAATAATAAATGCACAAAAAACAGAGTATAAGTGAAAATGGGAAAATAAAATAAAATTGACAGTACCCAGTAACATAAAAATGAAAATGAGACAAAAGGAAAAAATGCTAACAGTACAAATTTATCTTGTAAAATATTTTAAGATACTTTTGAATATCTACCAACTTTCTTAGAACGTTCTTGCGAAATTGTAACTGTGATGAAGTGAATAGATCAATATTTGAAAAATGCATGTTATATACTTTCATAATACGTCTTAATGGGGCGCGTTCACCTGCATTGGTTTTACATAGTTTAGGCGCAAACAATTTATGTGTATACACGTCTCTAATGCGTTGAGAACGACTAGGGACACGGATATATATTTTGTTAAGTAGTTCACTACAATCTAAATCATTTCGAATTATTTTGAATAATAGTATTAGATCAAAGTATATTCTTCTTGCTTTTAAAGTATGAATTGAAAACTTTATTAATAAGTTGCGATACATGGCGTACATTGATTGGAAGATAGAATCACGTATACCATACTTGCGTTGCATATTCAGTTTGTGGTCTGATAAGTGATTCGAAAAGTTGTAAATAAGATGAGGAGCTTTTAAAAAAATTACACGTTCGTGCAACAATTCCGTACATTTGATACGCTTTATTTGTTAAATGGCTGATATGGGCATTAAAGGTTAGATTTGAATCGTAAAGGATGCCTAAATATTTTATTAATGATACTTTTTCTAAGGGACTGTTAAGAAGGGAATATATGTAATTGTAGGTTTTTACGTTTTTGGTGAAAGAAATAGATTTACATTTAGGGATACATAATTGCAATTTATTGATTAGGCAGTAGTTAGATAACCGGTCAAGATCTTCAGCACATTGGACTTTATACTTCGATAAACTTCCAGGTCATCTGCATACAACAAAAAAATGCTATTTATAAAACAAGACTGAATATCATTTATATACAATGTAAAGAGCATCGGACCTAATATAGATCCCTGTGGTACACCTGAGAATACTAATTTTTCGCTAGAGGAGAATCCATTAACCACAACTTTTTAGGTCCTAATAATAATGTACGAAGAGAACCACCGCAATAAGTTTCCACGTATACCATTGAACGCAAGTTTTTGAAGAAGGATGGAATGATCCACTTTATCGAAAGCTTTACAAAAGTCTGTGTAAACAGTATCAGTTTGTATTCGATTGTCCATATTATCAAACAGAAAGTTTGTATATAAAATAAGATTACTGATGGTCGATCGCTGTTTTACGAAACCATGTTGTTCTGGAATTAGTAAGTTGTGTAAACTCGGATAAATTGAATTATGTACTAAGCGTTCAAGGACTTTTGATAAGGCAGAAAGTAAGGAAATAGGTCTATAATTAGTCACGTCAGTTTTAGAGCCGTTTTTAAACACTGGGGTTATATTCGCAGATTTCCAGACTGTGGGCACTAAACCTTCACGCAAACTGCGGTTTTACAAATAGAACAGAGGTACGCTTATTGAGCTAGCAGTATGTTTGAGGAAAAAAGGTGAGATACCATCTGGTCCTGAACCTTTAGTGTTATCTAAGGTTTTTAGACATTGTTCTATTGTGTTTTTTGAAAATGATATATCTGAGATAATAAAGTTAGTGTTTGATGAGCAAGGAAGTGAATCTATGCCGTACGTCATCAGTGTTCTCACTAATAAAATAGTTAGAAAATTCACATATGTCCTCAGATTCGGTCATTTCCTCGTGAGACATTACGTTGGGAATACCACATTTTTTTATTGTTTACAGAAGTTCAAAATACATTTGATGTCTGTCTGCAAACTTGTTTCAATTTTACTTAAATATGAATTGAAGCACTGCGCGGAAAGTCGTTTAAATCTTTTTCGAAGTACAGAGTATTCCTCATAATCTACTTGGTTAGAATTTTTTTTCCACTTTATCCATAATTTTTCTTTATTGTTAAATATGTGTATTAGTGGGCGTGTAAACCATATTGGAAACTTTTTAGATTTGGTTGGGCGTAAAGGTACGTATTTCCTAATGATTTCATACATCTCTTCATAAAAGTGGTTGGTGGCAGTGTCTAAGGACGGCACCTCTAAAATACTTGCCCAGTCTACACGTTTAATATCTGCATATTTACCCTCGGAGAATCGGTATTTTGGTAAAGTTTTACGCGCCAATTGTATGTATTCAACGTTGAAAAGTATCTCGGCGTTAAGTGGTGGATGAAAGACGTCTATCGGAACTAAAGAGTTTAGTGGTGACTTACATGTACTTGTATCATTATTTGAAATGAAAAGATCTAAGTTGCGATTCTTATTATTTTTAATTAAATTAAATTGTTTGCAATCTACAATTGATAAAAAATTTGAAACGAGCAAAGTTATTGGATTTTTGCTGTAATTAGTATTTGGAGTACATGTACTCCCGTCATACTGCAACCACTCAATGTCAGGTAGATTAAAGTCCCCGAAAATATACATTTTGTAGTTACACATAAGCTCATTTGGAGAGAGTTGAAAAATAATTGGTAAGCAGTTAAGGGTTGATTTGTGGTATGTAAACACCGCCAACAGCGTGATATTCGTTGTGTTGCTTAGAATAAAACTTAAGTATCACATAGTCAATAGTAGATGGGACATTTATAATTTCGTCTTCACAGTGAAAAATGGGCTTTAAAATACATGGAGTGCCATTTAGCCCCATGCGCACTGCAATCAATACACCTCCACCGTCTGTTTTACCACATAACTCTCGATTTCGATCGCATCGGTACACTACATAACGCGAATCAATGAATTCACTATCTGCAATATTCGAGGTCAACCATGTTTCCGTGAGAATTATTATATCATAATGTTCCAACAATATATTATTGAATAAAGTACTCAACTTTGTCCTCAAACCTCTACAATTCTGATAGTATACCTGTATTTTATAAGCCATCTTTATAAATAGTATACGTTTTAAGAATTACTAGTAATAATTTAAAAAAAAAATAAAATATGAAAAAGTGTAAAATTCGAAATAAAATACATATGGAACTAAATATCGTAAAAATTTGATCGTGTACAAGATTGTTTAAAGGTAATATAGTCGGTAATAATTGTATTGTTATTTGTTAGAAAACGTAAATCGTGAATTGTATTAAAATGTAAACACAAAATAGTCATTCTGACGGTGGCTGCAAAAAAATATATGTGATAAAAGAAATGTCCCAGTCGTAAACAACGCATAGAGTAATGTAACACTAAGAGCTTGCAAATAAATCTTATAAGAAGACGTACCTTATTCATATTATTTTCAAATTTGTTATGTGGTATCATTATGTTTACTTTTCGATAATTGATGTTGTTATCTTTGTATAGCATAAATAGCAGATGATTCGCATGCACAAACCTATTACTAATAACTATTTCACAAGTAAAACCATCATTTAGTATCCTTTGGTTTAATTTTCGATAATATATCTTGTTCTCTTCGTATAGCAAAAATAGCAGGTTTCGCTTGTACGAACCAATACAGTTCCGCGCTTGATCCACACAAATCTATATCCGTTCTGTTTTGCAGCTTCACGAGTTTGACGAAACAAATTCTTACTTTGAATAGTTAAGTGCTCATTGATATATATATATATATTTTGAACGGCTCCATGCATATTTATTTGCTCTGTTGTGATTCCTTTTGATAGTCTTGCTGTAGAAACAAAGTTGTCACGCGTTGCTTGATTGAAAAATTTTACAATTACGTTCTTACACGTACACGTACACGATGAATTGTAACTATGTCTTTAGTAGACAGGTTTTAGGATTAGGATGGCCAAATTTCTATAGGAGCTGGACTTGACTTTTTTTCATGTCCCAAAACAAACTATAGTTAGATTGGTTTGTTTTTATGTTGTAAACACAATCACGTTTAAAAATAATATCTAAATAGCCACGATTTTTTATAATAACGTCAACAATATTTTTAAGGCTGAATCAATAAATACCTTTTACTTTTACTTTTTTTGGCCATTTTATTAAAATATAACATTGGTATGTCAAAATTACAATCAATACAAATGATATAAGATTACATTAGATTATTAAAATTACAAATCAAAATACATTTACATTATTTTTACATGTCAAGCAAGTCAGAAAATGAACATTTCATATATTCTTCTATATTATAGAAAGCGTGAATCATAAATTATGTTTCTGTCACTTGTCGAAACGATGTCTTGTTATTTCTTAAGGCAATTTATTGTATACTTTGATTTTTAACGAAAAACCTTGCTTGGACGCTTTATCCGACTGCGACGTAGCCTAATAGTGTAGTTAAAATAATTATATTACCCAATAATAGAACATCTCTCAAAGCGCACCCTACGTATGTGCACCATACTCCCTAAAATTCGATGTCAAATCAAAAAGGGCCGTCTGTCAAACCATGTCGTGAAGTTGACCGTTTCGACAACAAATTATGACCGATAATTCAATAAAAACTACACCTACATGTATTTCACTAGCTTGCACAATATGTAGTGTAAAAACAAGGATGGCGTAATTATTATAACACGAAGTCTTTCCTAAAAGATTTCAAGGCTTTTTTGTAGTTTGACCATTTTAATTCTAGCTGAAGAGAGTTAGTCGCTAGATACCTACTGTCTTTCAGTCTTCAATACTAAAGTTGCATATGTATTGAAAAATCGAGTAATGGTAGGTTACGGGAATAAATGAAGTGTAATGGTAGAATTTATAATTTAGGAGTACTTTAATGAAACAAGTAGGCTAGACAAAATTACTTTTTATTCATCATCCTCTCTTATATCTACAACATCAAGGAGTGATGTTGGCACTGGCGATATTGTCGGCTGATGCCTGGCCATCCCAAGGTACCACACAAGCGCCATTACATGTGCACATCACCCAACTGTCCTTTGATTCGACACCCTCTGTGAAACCTGACATGTTCACTATAATAGGACTTTTCCTGTTGAATCCATATGGTCCTAGTGCAAATAATATAACTTCATACATGCGACTTAAAGCTCGTTGCAGTGTTTGCTAAATAAAAATATGTGGTGGAACCATACAACAACTATTTATCACACAATAATAGGGCATCTCTCAAAGCGCACCCTACATCTGTCCTATAAATCCCAAACATCATGTATAATATCACTGCATTTATTATTCTAAAAATCGTCGGCATTTTATAAGTCCTTTCTTAAAAATAACACAGTAGATAGGTGCAGTGCGGGCCCTTTGTTTATTAAAGTATTCATTTATTAGCAAGTATAAATTCCAAACATCATTAAAATATAATGTCTAGAGATACTTACCCATTTATATAATTATAAATCAGAAGGAGATTGTGAATTAAAAGAGATAAAAAAGGGTGCCAGAGCATTAAATTCAACTTTGCTCGGCGTTTATTTATAAATTACACATATAACATAATATATAACAGAAAATAAAAGCACACAGTAAAATTGGAATAGGTAAAATAAACAACATTACAATTTTAATTGATCATTATTAATCATCATTGCGACAGTCCACTGCTCAACATAGGCCTCCTAAACTAAATATATAATGTAAAATATTACACAGGCCTTTCGTGAATTGCCACCCCGTCCCATATGGTGTTGTAAAAGTCGACAGAGTAAAATAAAAATATCAGGACATGGGCAGCGGCAACTTCCTATAGAATACTACAAAAAACTTTGGTTGCCACAAGTGTAGCAACTATGGCAAAAATCATCATTAATATAACAATATTAATACGCATTAAGGTTATAATCATCATTCTGTATTTTCAATATCATCACTTGATGGTAATATATCATATAAAAAAATGCAGGTGGATCAACCTCATCTCGATGCTATGCCCATGATAGAAACCAAACTAAAATAGCAGCTTAATGCTGCTGTGTTTCGAATGGTGAGTATAGAGAACCGGAGACCCTTTTTAATGGTAACAAGGCATTCTATCTCAGTCCTCAGGGCTGGTAACACATCAATATTTTGATTTTCAGTTGAAGATAAATGTAGATGTCTATGGGCCACAGCATCCACTTACCATCAGGTGAACTGTGTGCTCGTTTGTCACCTTATTTTTATAAAAAAAGAGAAAATTACTTTTTATTAGTCATCCTCTCATACAACTACAGCATCAAGGGATGCTGCAGGTGCTGGTATTGTCGGCTGATGCCTGGCCCACCCAAGATACCACACAAGCGTCATAACATGTGCACAGCACCCAACCTTCTTCACTTGTTCTTCCTGTTCTTCTACCAACTAAACAATTGCAGCAATACTCTATTATAGCTTCCCTTCCAGACAAATTATTTTCAATTAATATATAAACATAATATACTTTTCTCGAAATGTGTCTGGATTTGATTTTGCCTCTTATAAGTGAATTATTTCCACTTCCTCTCAAACAATACTCTGTTACATTAATGTTTTCTCTGCTTATTTCAATTCTATACCCTCCGTGAAACCTGACATGTTCACTATAATAGGACCTTGCCTGTTGAATTTGATATGTTCCTAGGGCAAATAATATAACTTCACTATATTCTAGATGGGGGAATATAATATTAGTATTGGAATGAGCTGTAATACTAGTAAAATCAGATGTTCGTCTATTCATATTCATACTGTCATAAAATAAATCGTTCTCTAATCACATTTATGATTTGCTCAACATCATTCCTGTTTTTTAATCGAACACCGAATTTATTTAAAATGCTTGCAGCTATGGAAAATATTTGCATCATATGTGGAACAGTTTTATTAAAAAAATCTTGCCGAAATATTTTAAAGTCTCATTTGAAGTACCTGTTAACAACTTCCACCACCCATCGGCATATGGTCACACAACGACTCCTGTTAGCTTGCTCAGTGATGAGCTGATGTTCACCCTCAAGCAGGGATTCTGGCATATATGTTCTGTAGCTGCAAGCCTCTAACAAACTAATTGAATCTCTAAATCCCCTGTCTAGAATAAAAACATCGTTATTTTGAAAGTATTGTCTGAGAGGAGAGTTTTCATCTCTGAAAAGAGACTTCATTATATCTGCATCAGTTGTGGTAGCTTTATATGGGCCAAAGCAGTCTAAAATGTACCCACCAGGTGTCACCAGCAAAAATGGTTTTAACAAGTTTTTGTATTTATTTAAGGAATATGTGTCCTGGAACATATAATTGGAACTTTTGTTTATAAAAATATATGTCCCATCACATATAACTATCGCATTTTCATTATTTTGATTATAAATTGCATTTGAAATCATTAAATTGTGTTGCAATAATTGCTCACGTGATACGTGTTCAATTCCCAGATTTCTAGGCACAAAATCTTGTACCAATATTTCCCTAACCTTATCCATTAACCTTTCTAATGTTCGCCTTGGAACCATTAATAACTGTGATAACCGATCATCTGATTCATCAGGTCTCACCTTCATTAGAAGAGCACCTAAACCTAAAATGCCTCTATTTGTTTCTACAAGACGGGGTGTTTCATATAGTAAAAGTTCAAATTGTTGTTTATTCATTCCGAGCCAATAATGAAACAAATGCTCATCAATTCTTTCAACACTTTCCATATTCGAGAAATCAAGAAATGTGTTGAAAGCATTTATAAAAGAAAGAGCATGTTCCACTTGTTCAGCCGTAAATGTTCTCAAACTATTTTGAGAATTGAACAACATATCCCAATCAGTACCTAAATGTATGCTCTACACAAATACGAGCATTTATAGGCAAGTAATATTTGTGTTTGCTAAGAGTTGTTGCTCTTAGAGGGTCAGAAATTCTATGCAAATCTGTGTTCTGGCAACCAAAAAAAACACAGTGTGCTGCAGTGTTTGCCGCTCGTCTATACTGCGGCAAACTAATCACCCGAGGTATTTCGTCATCTTGCTGGTCGGTATTTGGTGGGCTTTGAGGTTCTTGAGATTGAGGCTCTGGCTCCTGATCCAGCTCTGGCTCTATCTGCTGCATATTGCGTGTTGCAACTCTCTTGAGTCTCAGCCAACAGGGATGACAAACATGGTCTGTTGAAGTTGCCTGAAACAACCATACAGCTTTGTCTTAATATAAATGTATTGGCTAATTATTATTAAACCCGAGCAAACAGAGACACTTTTACAAAACAATATATAATTGCAGTGATAAATTCACTATAACATTGATACCAAGAAAAAACAAAAAAAAAGTACAAAATAAAAAGGTAATTATTACCTGCCGTGGGGCAATTCTATTTTCAACCTCAACATGTATTGCTTGTTGCAACTGAGATGGATTCTCTCTCACAACAACATCACGTTTACGAGTCCTCAGAGAACTTCCACAAAGTATGCAAACATGCTTGTGGCCACGGGAAGATGAGGCACCAGGTTCATTAGGTAACCCGAAGTTGACATGCTGTGTTGCCAATTGCTGACGGCATCCATACGTACATGAAAGAATTAGAGTTGTATTATGATGATGTTATGTTAGTGTAATAAAATAAGTAGCTATGTAAATACGTACTATTATTGAAGAATTCCACTCGCAGATCTTAGAAATTACTCTTGTATCAAGCTCAAAAACGAGATGGTAGCGAAGTTTATCAATGCATATGTTACAATTAACACAAAGCAATCGCACACCTAGTTGTCTTTGTTGTGTTTGCATGATGTTTCTCACAATTATCCAAGATGTGAAAAAATCAGTCTGTAAAAAATACCGAGGTCAAAACAACAGAAGGAAATAAGAAATAACAATTTAACAATAATACTGGCGCGAATCGATGATCACAGAGTAAGCGATGACAAATGACGTTCCGTTGTACATATGTAATTGAACAAAACGTTAAGCTTACTATGACTTACATAATTATTTTTATGACAAGAATCCAGTACATAATAAATCAGCATAGTAGTATGATTTGATGTCTACATACTAATTGAATTGAATTAAAATTAACAACTATTCATAAAAACGTGAATAATTATAGTCTTTGAATACCCTTTCACACACACGAAATGAATCGTCATTAGGTGCGTTCTGAAACTATAGTTTGAAATAATTTTGAACAGTTACAAAAATAGAAATAAATGGATAACTTTTTTGTGGCTACCTAAGAGAGGTATTTCTAGTGTGTTTTAAGACCTTAAACAATAAGGGTATTTTCATAAATATTTCATAATGGGACGCTATCATTTCGTTATCTGGTACGATTTGGCCATCCTCCTTTGCAGAGAAGGGTCAAAATATTATAGTATACAATTTTTCGTTCATATTTTATAGACACTGTACTAAAACTATCTTTTTTATTAAAATCTATTGACTAAATTGTATGTTTTTCATTTTATTTCGAATTTTCCTTAGCTAGGTCTTATTACCCGCGGGTACCTTACATCGATTCAATAAATAATCACTGTTTACGTTTCTTTTACAATAGTAAGTTTTTACTACTCAATTTTCATATGCCGTTAAGTCTCGTGCTATCTCTATCACTTTAAGTTAAAGGGACTGTGAAAACACGAGACTTAACGAGATCTTAAAATTGAGTAGCGTTTGAGTTTTTTTTATAGGAAAGGGTGACAAACGAGCACAGTCCACCTGATGGTAAGTGCTTGCTGTGGCCCATAGACATCTACATCTATCCACGATTACGAAACAAAATGCAGATACGTTGTCACCCATGAGGACTTAGGTGGAATGCCTTATTTCTAGTAAAAAGGGTCTCCGGTTCTCTACCCTCACCATACGAAACACAGCAGCATTAAGCTACTATTTGGCGCTGGTATTCTGTGAGAGTGTGGTTCCTCCCCGGTCGAGCCGACCCTTTCGTGCTACAACTATACTATTAATATAACTGTAGCATGCAGCCTTTAAACAGCAATTGCGTCGGTAAGACCTGAAATATTTCCGTCGTCAAGTTTAACTTAAATTAGTAATTAAATAATTTTTAATAGACTACTTTTAAGAAATAATTGCTTACTTTTATTTTTATTTACAACTATGTATTACAAGCATATTTATTTGTAATTGCATTAGAAAACTTATAAGTTTTAATTAATCTATGAATTATATAAATGAGTTAAGTTTATTTCGCATTATGTCAATCGATTCTCACTTATTGTATATCCTCGTGGAGAGAAGCTTTTAAAACTTTCTTTCTCTTAAATCCTCTAATGTCCTCTCAGTGCGCCAGTTGTTCGTTATGTTATATTATATATTATATTACTAAAACAGCACTTATAATTGGTCTACAGGAAAGAGAGGCCACTGATAAAAGGAGCAAAGATAACATTGGAATAAGGCATTACATAATGCATAGGTTTTTTACATTCCTTGGGCGTTTTCTGTACAATTAACTCAATGTAATTTTGTACATATATGCATTAAAAATGGCAGATTGTAAAAACGTAATTCGAACATGGGTAAAAAAGTTTGTCATACGATAATAGGTACGGTAAAGTTGATGATTGTTTTAAGTTAGTTAATAGTGTAAGTAAATTAATGATAATAATTATATATTTTAGCGAAATTAACACTAATTAGTTTATATGTTATTTATTGATTTTATGTAAGAAACAAAAATATTTGTTAGCGTTTATCTATACCTAAGCACATTTACCTGAGATACAGGTTTAATCCTAGTTCAAGTACCTACGTGCTAATCTAGACTATTTTAAAATTAAGGCATTGATTGAGTTAACTGTGCAGTTTGTTGAAATAAAATAATTACAACATTTAATAAATTGAAACGAATCATTATATAATGTAAATTTAATCAGGCATATTAAGATAATTAACAAGTAAATAAGTAATTTAAATTAAATAAACAGTGATTAAAAGTTAATTTGTAGTCAACCGAATTATCTTTCGTACCGTTTCCATTTGATTAAGGCATTTCGACTGCTACCCCCATCCCCATCCCCCAGCTCGACTATGATTTAATGTTTATTTATTAATTTAAATCCTTTATTGCACATAAAGTGTACAATAGGTGGATAGGCATTCTTAACCGCAACCACGAGCTAAGCAGATAACACTTATATCATATTACAAATAACTAAAATATACTCTATATCTGACAAATAACATACGCATTTTTAATTAATACATATTACACACATTAATTTAATATGCTTAATACGCACATTAATAAGGTATTTACATTTAATTTATGTAACTTTAAATACTTATCTTATGTGTGTAGCACGAATGGGTCGGCTAGATCGGGGAAGGACCACGCTCTGACTGAATACCATCTCAATGGTGTTGTGTTACGTATGGTAAGAATAGATTTCCGGAGAACCATTTCCTGGTTATGAGGCACTTAATCTTAATTCTCAAGGCGACAGCGCATCTGCATTATGATTCTTAATCGAGGATGGTTGTAGGAGTCTATGGGCCACAGCACCCACTTACCATGAGGTGGGCTCGTTTGTCACCCTAATTAAATGAAAATACCTAAGTTTTAAACCTTGTTTGATTCATTACAATATTTTGATGAAAGCTTATAATAACAAACAACAAATATTTTTTGCTTAGCTTCAGTTAATATTTGTACCATAAATTATTCTGTCATTATTTTTTTCTAACGTCCTATTGTTTAACCGCTTTTAAATAAGTATGTACCCAAATTATATTTCATACCCTAAGTTTTGATTAAATACGTGTTTATTTATATTTTATACATAGTTTTTGTGTATAATATTTATTGACATCCCAATGAGTTAACTAAACTTTTTTCTTTTAGATTTTTATCTACATACATATAGTAGATTACATATTTGAAAAATAGTCCAGGAGTTGGTAAAAAAAATCGCGGACATACACAAACACAATTACGTGTTTTTATTATTATTCACGTGTCACTCTGAACTAGAAGAAGAATATAGCGAAGCAAAGTTAACACATTATATATTCATACAATCCTTCATTCATCTTATCGAAAATCCTCTGCTGAACATGACTCCCCCCCATAGATTACACTGTATATTTTTTCATTATATGCGAGCAGCTATGCAGGTCTAGGTAAAGAGACCAGTATCACTGCGACTTAAAAGATCTATTGTGATCGCTACTATGGCTATAGTTACGGCTATAGTATTCAATGAATCGAAGGAGTTGCTTAGCCGTGAGCAATTTCACTTCTTCTGGGCGGAGAAGATAGTGTCCCAGATGAGTGTTACGTTTGTGCATTAAGGGTTCGCAATCGGTTAGGATGTGTAGAGGCGTTTCTTCCGTTATGGAACAGAACCGACACATCCTTGAGTTGCTTAGTCCCAGGATGGACATGTGCTTTTTAAGACAACAGTGTCCAGTTAGGGCTCTTGCCAGAATGCGCAATTTATTTTTACTTAATCCCAGGGCTTCTGAAGCGAATTTACGATCAAAGGCCCGGATTAAGTTTTTAGAATGTTTTAAGCCTGGTGTGTCAGACCAGATCTTAAGTGATTTATTGTGATAAAGAGTTTCAAGGGTCAATCGGGCTAGGCTTCTTGAGATTCCACAAAATAGCTCGGGTCCAAATTGTGTGCACTTTGAGTCCTCCCGTGCAAGTTTGTCGGCAAATTAGTTGCCTACAATACGCGGAACCCATCTTAAAATGACCCTGTTGTTACAACCCAGGGCGTTTAAACGGTTCACGCAGTCTCCAACTAGCTTTGAGTTCACTAAGTTTGATCTCAGTAGATTACCCTGTAGAGGGATATTTGCCACAGTCGCCACGTTTGTAAAACGAGTTGGTAACCGCATTTTTTTATAGGCAGGAAGTTGCGGCTGCCTGTCATCTGTTTCATTTTTTTACGTCACCTCTGTATGCACAGTACGCTATGCACTTGATTATATGTGGTAGTGGAGCCTGATACATTGTCACTGCATGATATACCTACTTATATACTAAAGAAAAAATATTTTATTACATACAAGCTAGCTGATACCCGCTCGTTACGCTGGGCCCACGGTAATATTTAAATGAGGAACATATTAATTTTGTTTTTGATGGGACTATCGTAACATCCGTTCTTAGTTTACATTGCGAAATGAGTAACTATACTAAATTTGAAGTCAATCGGGTGTATAGTTGTAGATATATCGTGATGAGTCGATTATTAAGTGGTCTTCCTAATAACGACTAAAAATAAAAGCTGTGGTTGCAAACCGGTTGCAAAACGTGGCCAAACGTATGCCAAACATCCCCCTTATAAGGCACTCTATGGGGGGGGGGTATGTTCATCAGTGGACTTTAATAGGCTTTAACGGAACGGATAACGGATATAATATTTACGTAATTTTTTTTAGACTTTGAACTGGTTATTTAGAGTGTTACGAAATGTAATAGCTTTACAGTGTGTACAACTAAGTTCTTGAAAAATTAAATTAAAAAAGAAGTTAGAGCAGAATTCATAAAACTAAGAGGAATAAAACAATTTCACATTCTGAAATCGGTACTAAGACTTAGAAAAATAAGATCCCCGATAGAACTTCAGATTGTGTATTTATTTTTTCTATTTATTCTATATTGTTCTATATAATTGGATTTCACTTTTTATTAAAAAAATTTTTTTTGTAATTTTGAATGGATTAAGAAGTATTACAGTCTCATACTGTCTCGCAATATGTTGTCACTCTTCAGGGTGTCATTTTTTCAAAATAATTATAGAACCACTTCTAAAACATAACATATTTGATGACATAAGAATCATCAAAATGGTTTCACAATTGACGTAGATGTGATATATTTCTGGTCACTGATCTCTTGTTTAACTATTATGTCAGTGCTTGATCTCACCTGATGATAAGTGGTGAAGTAGCCGAAGATGGTGCAAAGCACTGAGTTAGCTTAACAAATGCTATTCACTCGTCCCTTAATACAACAACATTGCTAGTAAATTATGCAACTTCTTTGTTATACGCAATATAAATGACGAAGCAACCAGTTTGGTTCGAATACGTGTTATGTCGATAAGAAAGGGTTGAAGACAAGCTAAATACCAACCGTGCGTAGCTACCTAAATCGCCTAAAGACTGTCGTCTTGCTAGTACATACTTGTAAGTTGTTCTCGTAGTGCAGATATTGTGTAATATACATACAAAAGCATTTATGTAGTCGAAATCCTCCTCCGTTTTTAAAGTGATAGCTCAAACGGTTAGCGCTCGCTGTAAATTTCACAGTATTCGAGCAACCCGGGTTTTATCCGCGCCGGCACCAATGAAATTGTTAATTGGGATTTTAAGTGCTGATTTACCATGTGCTCGGCGGTGAACGAAAACATCGTGAAGAAAGCTGCATGTCTGAGTAATAACAAAAAAAAAATTCAAAGATATGTTAACTTTGCCAACACGCATTGCGGCATCGTGACGGACACTTCCTTGCCCTTTTTAGAAATCAGAAGAGGCCTGTGCCCAACAGTGGAACGTACACTTTTACTTTAATCTTTATTATGTTATTAAACCATGTATAGTATTTAAATTAAAATCAATATTTTAATTAACTAGTGGTATGTATGTTGTTTGATAAATATTGCTTTACATATTATGTCAATGACCTTTGTGCTTGAAACACAAGTCTAAAAATATATGGCCTGAATTCCACTCAAACAGGTTAAAAAACAACCTTTGCCTTACACAACCATCTTTTTATTGACGGACTGACTGACTGAGAACAAGAATGTTAACTAAGGATATATACGTATATATTAATGATTCTATAAGTAGAGTATGGGAAATTACACGAAGATTGTGGTTTGCGATATATTATGCTAGAGTTAGGGTTAAAGTTAGTTATTAAAATATACGCGTAGTGGTTAAAGTAGCTATTAAAAATCGTATCAATGCATGTATTAAGAACATTAAGTATCCTCAAGTACTAAAAACGGATATTGTAAGATGTAAACACAAGAAGGGCAGCAAGTTTGACTACAATAACTAAAGGCCAATTACTATATTACCTACTAATTATACTATTACTACTAATAGCTTAGAGGTATGTTAGCAGACAAATTTATAATTTTAATGATGAAAATAATATACTGACTCATAAAAAGGTTGGCTTTCAACCTAACAAAAATACCACTTAGCTTTTAATGGCATTTACTAACAGTATCTACAAACACCTAGATGAGAAAAAATACATATCGGTAGTATTTATAAAGTAAGGCTTTCGATACACTTAAACATGATCAACTTGTAGATAGTCTGAACGATAATGGTATCAGAGGACCACTGCCGACGCGATCTAAAGTACCTTATCGATATAAAATGTATATGTGGTAAAAGCGGGTGATTCAATTAGCAACTTAGTAAATATATCTATAAGGACGGCACATGGTCGGGACCTTTAGAGTCTTTGCACTACATTATCTATATTAATAGTCTGGTAAAAAATATTAGACGATTTGAAATATACCAGTATGCTATTGATATTTGTTTCTTCGCGGCTGGGAGCAATATCAACGACACTTTTAACTGTCTACAATTCGATTTTGATATTCTTATTAAGTGGTAACATTATAAAGAAAAGTCTTAAATATTGCTAAGACCAAGTTAATATATCAGCTCTGGACAAAATAGAAGTAAGGTTATTGAAAGGAACATACTGAGCATGTGTGTGATAAACTATATAGTATGCTTGCAAAATTTTCTATTTTTAAATTTAAAATTTCGTATAAAATTCTTACACAACTATATAAATCACTGGTGGCAGTAAAAGTATCGTGTGAACGTAGAACGTACAGATAACGTTTAGAATACATTATTTACTGCAGTTACGTATTTTAAAAACTGTAGTTCCTATTAAAAATAATATACGAGGGTGGATTGAAAAGTACTCGGCCTAACCAAGAAAATAAACACATACTAAATCAGTTATTTTTTTATTTTTCTACATAATCACCATCAAGTTCAATACACTTTTGCCACCTCCCCTACCAAGCATTTAGACCGTTGAAAAAAAAATGATTCTTCCTTAGAGTCAAAATATGCGTCTACAGCTGCTTTGACCTCGTCGTTTGTCGAAAATCTTTGACCTCCCAAGTGCTTTTTTAGGTTACGGAACAGAAAGAAGTCTCATGGTGCCAGATCAGGTGAATACGGCGGATGCGGTAACAGTTCAAAGCTACAGTTGTGAATTTCAGCCATTGACTGTACTGACGTGTGAACACGGGCGTTATCTTGATGAAACAGGACTTTTCTTCTGAGCATTCCTCGACGTTTTTCTTTTATTTCCTCTCGTAAATGACGTAGTAAGGTGCAGTAGTAATCAAAGTTTATAGTCCGACCCCTTTCAAGATAATCAATCATAATCACACCTTTCGAGTCCCAGAATACTGAAGCCATCACCTTATTTGCCGACAAAATCGACTTAGCCTTTTTTAGGGGGTGGTAAACCAGGTCTTCTCCACTGTTTTGATTGTTGTTTTGTTTCCGGTGTACAGTAATGAACCCATGTTTCGTCCATAGTAACAAAACGATTCAAAAAATCATCTGCATCGGCTTCAAATAACTCCAAACAGTCGCGTGAAATAGTCAATCGCGTCCTTTTTTGTTCAACTGAAAGCAGTCGCGGAACCCACCTCGCAGACACCTTGTGGAAACCCAACTCGTTGACAATGATGTTTTGAGTTCGTTCATAAGAGATGCCTATAATCTCGGCTATCTCTCTAATTTTTAATCTGCGGTCTCCCATTATTAAATCAAGTACTTTTTTAATATTTTCGTCAGTAGTTGACGTCGAAGGCCTTCCAGAGCGGGGTTCATCTTTCACACTCTCTCTACCACGCTTAAATTCTGCTATCCATTTTTTGACGGATGAATATGACAGAGCACAATCGCCTAATGTACTGACCATGTCATCATGGATGGCTTTTGATGATAGCCCCTTCTTATGGGAGTACTTAATGACGGCACGCTGCTCGATTTGCTCCATTCGCGGAAATTATGTCCGATTACTTTGTTAATAAATTTATAAAATCACAACTAATTATCGCACACGTTTCGAACTTCACACAATGAACTAGTCTGAACTGAACTAAATAATGTGAGTAGATTTGATTTTTAGAATTGAATGGATCTGTGTTAGGCCGAGTACTTTTCAATCCACCCTCGTAATGAATCAGATTACCATAATCTTTGTAGACACTGCAAAATTATACCGATACGTGAAAAAGTAAAGTTCACCCTTCTTGTTGAAGAATTTTTAATCAGCTGTCAAATATTCCCCTTACCCATTTTTTTATAGGAAAAAAGTGACAAGTGAGCACACAGTCCACCTGATGGTAAGTGGTGGCTGTGGCTCATAGACATCTACATCTATCTTCGTTTGCGAATCAAAATGCAGATGCGTCGTCAGCCTCGAGGACTAAGATAGAATGCCTCTTTTCCAGTAGAAAGGGTCTCCGGTTCTCTACACTCATTATACGAAACACAGCAGCATTAAGCTGCTATTTGACGCTGGTATTCTGTGAGAGCGTGGTCCTTCCCCGGCCGACCCATTCGTGATACAAATATACAATTAATATAGCTGCAGCGTGGCTCTACCACATACCTTGCCCATAATTACCAAAAATCGTAGCTCGGGAAAAACTAAATTAGCCTTCCCTAAATATAGTAATTAAAAATTTACTGTGGAGTATATAGCCCCTTAGGTTAGTTTAACCAGGTACCATTATCTATAAAAACTGAACTGACTTAAAAGAATATTATGTTCAAGGAGGTGAACGAAATTGGGTGTTTGACGTTGTTCCAAACAGTTATACAAAACCACTACGTTAAAATAGTTTTTCTGTATTTTGTTTATGACAATTGATAATGAACGCTATTTTTATAATAAAGTAGCCTTTATTACTATAAAAATCATAATGTTGAACCATAAGGCGAATCTGTAGAGATTAATATTGAACAAAAGAAATATATTTAGAAAATAGATTGAATAGGCCATATTGTTAAAGTAAAAAAAAAAAATATTTGACTATTTAGCACTACTGAATAGGTCGTTTGGTCGTTGATCGTTGCCTGTTTCGAAGGAGACTTAACTTGGTAAGTTCAAGTTTGAAGTTGTCATTCGTAGACTAGTATATAGTAATCTGTGCTTGTCATGCGCATTTGGCATTGTGGAGAGAGTTTTGGCGGGAACTTGGCCGTCAATGGATTGTCGCTCCTGTTTTGTCGCTTATTATTCATGGTTTGAAGTAGATTTTGATTCGTAAAAGTGGTGCGATTTTGTGAATTAAGTTTCTGCGCGTGTGAACTATTAGAGAAAACGACGAAAAAAATGCTTTGATGTCGATATAAACCTCAAGTTATTTTGATCGCTTGGGCGCCTTATGAACTTGAGTGGCTGTCGTCATCAACTGTCCGCTGGGTTGAGCTGTCGTCAAAATCTCCCAAAAACTTCGTATTTTCGAAACATCGATCCGAAAACGATTCTCGCTCTTCAAAGATTATAATATAATCAATACGGTCTATGGCTATAAAAAAATTGATCCGTTGCTCCGACGATACGGGAAAAAAGGACAAACCAACGAATAACTTTTCGCATCTATGACACACCAACAGCCTTTCATATACAACAGTATTACATAGCTATATACGCATGCCAGCAGGTAGGTGCAACGTTCGCTTGCAAGCTTGCAACAAATATATTGATACTTTTTAGGTAAGGTATATAATAATATAATTTTAAGCTAGAAGCTACTGTGAATTTTGCATGAATAAGGTAATAATTTTATATAACAATTATTATTATATTTTAATACTTACATATCGAAATTGACTTACTTTTTTTAGAGTTTATGATAAAATGACTAATACACTTGCATTTTTTTCATACTAAAACATTTATTTTTCAGAAGCTTTATAACTCTCTGCGGCCATATCCTAGGCTAGTACTTAGTATTTTAATATAAATCCATCAGTAGCCATAAATATAAAGAAAAAAATATTATGTTCTCGTTAATGCAGATAATAAAGTGAATATACACATGACTTTTTCATACAATACGCTTTATCCAATAAAATGGTCTAATTTTGACTATATTCTTACGTAGTAGAGCCACGTTGCAGCTATTATGGTGGTAGCATGAATGGGTCGGCTCGACCGGGCAAGGACCACGCTCTCACAGAAGCGTAATCAGATTTCGGTTTATCGGTTTAATTACCTATATCGATCTGTTTAAGTATAAGTGCGTGAAAAGTATATAAAATTACGATGCCTCTGTTAGCAAATTAACTAGTTCAATCGACAACACATTCCATTACATTCTAACAAACAATAACATAAAATAATTTGTTTTTAAAATTGTAAGATTACAATATTCTCTTCCTTCTTTCTAACTCCGAGAAATAGGTGTACTTTCTGCTTTGGTGCGATTTAAAGAGTCAGAAAAATCACTTTACTGACACATTTGAAATATAAATTTACATAATGATTTAAATAATACTAGTTTTTACGGATTTTAGCGCTCATTTTTTAACGCTCACTTTTCAAGATACTATAAGTTCATATTGTGTGGGTTGGAACAAAAATTAATAAATTTAATCTGTGGATAACCGCGGTTAACTATGATATCTGGATATTTAACACCTCAGTCCCTCCCCCCCCTCCCCAGTGACCATGGGTGCTGTAAAATGATCGAAACGTCGGGAATATGAAAAAGTTAATATACGCGCTAATCCGTAAAAACTTATTAAATTTAGGCTATTGAAGGTGATTTAACTTTTGATTACACGGGACTAAAATCCTATGAAGCGCTGGTTTTCAGGCACTCCTTCATCCCTGTGATGTTACATGGGTGTCGTCAGAATGGAGCATGAATGAATAAATTTAATTAATAAATTGGAACAAAAATTAATAAATTTAATCTGTGGATAACCGCGGTTAACTATGATATCTGGATATTTAACATCTCAGTCCCTCCCCCCCCCCTCCCCAGTGACCATGGGTGCTGTAAAGTGCTCGAAACGTCGAGAATATGAAAAAGTTAATATACGCGCTAATCCGTAAAAACTTATTAAATTTAGGCTATTGAAGGTGACTTAACTTTTGATTACATGGGACTAAAATCCTGAAGCGCTGGTTTTCAGGCACTCCTTCATCCCTGTGATGTTACATGGGTGTCGTCAGAATGGGGTATGAATGAATAAATTTAATTAATAAAATATACTTTATTATACACCAAAAATATTTAAAGGTAAATTGCAGAGGGTATAGTAATCTGTGAGAAAGTGTAAGGGTGTACGCAAGTTGTTAGAAAATACACACGATATGAAATATAATTATATACTCAATAAATACATTTCAATTACAAAAATATAGAAATACATATACAAGAACATAAAGGAGTAAACATCTAAGTGAAATAAAAGTCTATTCGTAAGGAAAAATATGTAGTAATTTTTGTGGGCTCCCCAATCACCGTCTCATATTGCAATTTTACAGTTATTGTAAATATAATTTTTCCATCTATGAGCGTAACGTATGTGATTATGTCTATTTTTAGTATGTATTACAACAATTTAAAATTTCACCAATACTGATTTATGTATTTGGCTTTGAAGCAGATGCAATATATTCCGTGCTCATATTATCTCGCAGAAGAGCGGGCAAATCGTTACATATTCTTGCTCTATTACCTATTGACAGTACACGCGTAATGAAACTCGCTTTTAGCACTCCTGATATTCATTCTTTCATTAAATTAAGCCTATAATAGTCCACAGCTATACGTGGTAGAGCCGCGCTGCAGATATATTATGGTTGTCGCAATAATGGGTCGGCTAGATCGGGGTAGGACCACGCTCTCACAGAATACCAGCGTAAAATAGCGGCTCGGTACTATGTTACGTATCGTGAGTGTAGGGAACCGTGAACCCTTATTATTGGATTCGAGGCATCCGACCTTAATTCTTAGGGGTGATAACGCATCTGCATTTTGATTCTTAATCGAGGATAGTTGTAAGTGTCTATGAGCCACAGCATCCACTTATCACAAGGTTGAATGTGTGCTTGCTTGTCACTTTTATTCCATTAAAAAAAAACTGAACATAGGACTCCCGCAGATTGGCTGATATGAGGTTTGGGTTTTCTCATACCTGTTATGCTTGGCAAACGGGTAAACAACAGAAGTTTTTGATTTTCTTATTTTTATTGATTAAGCCATTTCCGAAAAGAAATCGATGAACATATATAAAAGAATACGCATCGAATACAGAATCTTCTCTTCTTCATTCTTCACCTCGGTTAATTACAAACTTTTTAAAACTGTAAGTTTATTTTTATTTATTTATACTTTCATGCACAAAGTAGTACATATGGCGGACTTAATGCCATAGGGTATTCTCTCTCAGTCAACCATTAGGTTAAACAGAGATAGACATTTTGGAGGCGGTGCAGCAATAATGTAATAGAAAGGATATTATTATTTATATACATACATTTATGAATAATTTTGAACCTTGACTAGATATCATGAATATTAATGAGATAGGAAAAAGTTTCTAGAATTATTAAACGTCAATCTGATACTTGTTGCCTAGAAAAATATCTAACAATTAAATACTTTTTTTTTGTTTTTTACTTTACTTGTTTTTTTTTTTTCTCTAATCTGGTTACGTTACATGACTTTCAAAATGGTTAAAACAGTAATTTAAAAAACCCAACTGCTTGAGAAAACAACCTTCCCTTTTTGTATTTGTTGATGCGATATACGGATATTGTATAGCCTATGTCACTCCCACAATCACGGAAAATCTAACTACAACTCGTATGTTAAAATCAAATGTTAAAATCAAAGCGTTAAGAGAGCGTGCTAAAAATATATACATGTCGTCGAATAACATTACCCTCTTTCTAAAGCAGTCGGGTACTACAACAGTAGAAATCTTGCAATTTAATTATCATTTTGACTTCAGTCTTCATTTGAGATCAGGAACCCTGACGGTTAGTGGATGCTGAGGCACCGAGAACTAACATGGGACTCCTCGTTTCTAGTAAAAAGGGTCTCCGGTTCTCTACACTCACTACTCACAGCAGTAATAAGCTTTGCGCTGGTATACTATGAAAGCGTGGTCCTACCCCGGTCAAGTCGATCCATTCATACTACAACTAATATAGCTGCGGCGTGGATCTACCACGTACTGGCTATGAGGCACTTTATTTTAGTCTTCAGAGGTAACAACGTGACCTTCTTTATTTGAAAATAACAGTAGTTATTTACCGGTATGTGGACTATAAGCTCGTAGCTGTAATAACACACCCATCTTATTAAACCAAAATTTACTCGCGACTACCTCGTAAGTAAATTTACAAATGTCTTCAATACTGCCGACACAGAAACCCAAACCCCGTATTTATTTATAATGTTTACTGCCAGTAACACCAATTTGCAGCCAGCGCGAAGCTCAAAACCTACCACGACTTTACTTACTTACAGTACCTATTAGAAAATGCAAATTTTTATTCTTTTTATAAACAAGTCATGAGTGTCATCTGTGATAACTTGTTTTGTTGTTTTTCGGCCATTCACAGCAGACATAAATGTTAAACTTGTTTATACTAGTAAGGCTGCAATAATATGTTTTTTTTTTATAGGATAGGGTGACAAACGAGCACACAGTCCACCTAATGGTAAGAGATTGCTGTGGCCCATAGACATCTATATTTATCCTCGATTACAAATCAAAATGCAGGTACGTTATCACCCGTGAGAACCATGATGGAATGCCTCGTTTCCAGTAAAAAGGGTCTCCGGTTCTCTACACTCACGATGCGAAACACATCAGCATTAAGCTATTATTTTACGCTGGTATTCTGTGAGAGCGTGGTCCCTCCCTGGTCGAGCCGACCCATTTGTGCTACAACTATACTACTAATACAACTGCAGCATGGCTCTACCACGTAAAATGATACTTGAATCATTAGGTTTTCTGGGCGTAGTTGCTTATAGTTGCATTTTAGTTATTTTTTGCTGGAATAAAACATGACTAAATGCTACCTATATAAACAACATCCATAGACTGGTCGTATATATAGATCGGGACTCCGCACTCTTGTTATATCCATTATAAGCTTGCCTGCTTCAACTTAGGCTTTGTACGGCGGTGGAGGTCACATTACGTTTGAAGTTACACAACGCAATACGCACTATTAGGACAGTAATCCGATGGAGACGCTGTGGCTGTAGCTGCATATTATTCTTAGTGAGATTAACGAGTTTTTTTTCTATTATTGCAACCTCTAATTTTTGGAAGATTGTCAAAAGAATTAAAACCAATAGTTGCGCTAGTACAGTAAAAATATGTTGTATAGATCAGATATTGGACACGAGTCTTCAATAAACCACGGCCAAACACACGATAAAGTAGCTCTGGAACAACTGTCAAATTTACTAGACGTAAAGATAGACCCTTGTAGTCTATTCACGGACAATAATCATCCATTTTTTGGAGCGATCCCTGACGGTGTTATAGGAACACCCTGTTTGAAATCACGTGTCCCATAATTGCATACAAGGTCGGTATTGACGAAGGCACAATGCAAGGAAAAATGCATTTCTGACGGGTAAATAAAAAAAGTGGTGAGATCCAGGTGAACAAAAATTTTGATTGGATTCATGCAAGTTCAAGGACAGATGCATATTTACGAACTATCTAAAAGCTTATTGGCAAATTGGTAATAAAATAAAAGTGGAAACAATAGTAAAGGATGGGCAATTTTGGAAGGATAAAATGGAGCCAAAATTACTTTAATTTTATTTTCACTGCTTGCTACAGGGATTGGTAGAACCGCAACTTACTCGTAATAAACAAATTCGGGGTCCAAATTATATATCAAAAAAAAAAAATTTAATGTGCGTTATGCCCCTTAAAAAAAGAGGAATAAATATTCAGTCACAAACATAGTTACAAATTCTGTTCTACAATATAATCAGTTTTAAAAATTATGACTTAATATTTCTATAAATAAATAAATATAAACTTTGTGATTTCTCTTTTAATAAACTAGCATGACGACAACAATAATGACAAATACAGCTACATGTTATTATACAACAAGACAATAAATGATGCAAAATACTCAGATGAAGCTTTTTTACTTCATCTAAGGCATAATATTAAAAACGTTACAAAAATAGTGTGTCGCGACTCCGACGCTTGCTTGTTTCTTTTTGTTTACCGCACGTTGACCTCCGATTGAGCATTTGGCGCGAATTTAAAATTTTAGGAATCGAGTAACGAGTATCGCTAGCGAGGCGCAGGGTGGAATAGGCGAAGGCATTTTAAGCGCTTTGATTATATACCTGTCTATCAAAGTTTAAGCGTTTATTTTCGATTTGTCCTCTTACGTATTGGCGGACTTTATGCAGTTTTTCTCACGATATATTATTGCCTACTGACAAAATATTAAGATATAAGGTAGAAAGTTACCAGAATATCAGAATTGTGTTTTTTCGTTATTAGTTCTAACTAATATGAACAATGAAATACATAATTTTGGCGATGAGTCAAAATCTTACCGTCGATGTCGACCTTTTTATTATGTCACTACCAAACTCTACCAAAGAAGACGTTTTATTTATCTGCATGATCGCGACTCCATAGACTGTCCGCGTATTGCATCTGGTCGTTACTTCAACTAGTGACCCCTCCCCCCCGGTAGCGCGGAACAAAACCCGTCTATTATTGTGTGCTCTGAAAGCCTGGTGATTCAGGATGATGATGGTTGAGGTTGAAAATATGAAACTGAGCTTAAGAATTATTGTTCCAGGTCCATACATACCAAGCTACCTCTCGAATATAATTGGACGGAAGCCATGCCTATTCTTTGGAGGTATTTTGAACTTGACGGCTATCATTCTTATAGTCACAACGAAGAACGTTGCGATGGTATTCGCAATCAGAATAATAAGCGGATTGGGCATGGGGATGGTCACCGTCAGCAATCTAGTCTATGTTGGTGAAATTGCGTGAGTATTGTATTAGATAATTACTATTTTGCTTCTTTTGGCTTGATCTATTTTTATTAATAAGTTTGGTATGTCTGAATGCTTATTTCAGTTTTACCGTCCAATCCATACATTTTATAGAGATGGTTCGAATATTCGTTTCGTATTCGGTATTCTGCATATTCGGCAGCTTTACCGAATATTCGTATTTGGCCGAACATTTGGCTAAATTGCCGAACGTTCGTTAAAGTGATATTCAGTGTCCACTTTATTGAAATGTACGAATTGATTAATGCCATGTCTTTCATAATTTTAAAGTTGAAAGTATTATAATAAATATTATAAATATTAAGTTTCATGAACGTCAGTATAATTTGTTTCGCCGAATCTTATTATGTATTTTGCAATATTCAATATAATGTCTAAAGTTACTTGAAATAACAGGAAACAAAGGTTGTCGTATAACTTATTTTCATCAACGTCAGCATAATTTGTTCTAGAGAATCTTATTATATATTTTACAATATTCAATATAATGTATAAAGCTACTTGGAAACAACAGGAAACAAAGGTTCTCGTATAACTTATTTCCATGAACGTCAGCCTAATAATTAGTTGAAGATACCCTTATTATGTATTTTGCAATATTTAATATAATGTATAAAACTACTTGGAAACAACAGGAAACAAAGATTCTCGTATAAATTATTTCCATGAACGTCAGCCTAATAATTAGTTGAAGAGACCCTTATTATGTATTTTGCAATATTCAATATAATGTATAAAGCTACTTGGAAACAACAGGAAACAAAGATTCTTGTATAAATTATTTCCATGAACGTCAGCCTAATAATTAGTTGAAGAGACCCTTATTATGTATTTTGCAATATTCAATATAATGTATAAAGCTACTTGGAAACAACAGGAAACAAAAGGTTCTTGTATAACTTATTTCCATGAACGTCAGCCTAATAATTAGTTGAAGAGACCCTTATTATGTATTTTGCAATATTCAATATAATGTATAAAGCTACTTGGAAACAACAGGAAACAAAGGTTCTCGTATAACTTATTTCCATGAACGTCAGCCTAATAATTAGTTGAAGAGACCCTTATTATGTATTTTGCAATATTCAATATAATGTCTAAATTTATTCGGAAACAACAGGAAACAAAGGTTGTCGTATAACTTATTTTCATCAACGTCAGTATAATTTGTTCTAGAGAATCTTATTGATTAGTTGTTAAGTTGACGTCTGGCACTAGCGCCATCTGGTGTCAGGTAACAGAGCGAGGAGAGCTTTCCAGAAAATGACATGACTAATCTTTCAACCAACAGCGCCATCTAGTATCGAATTGAAGAACTAAGCTTTCTAGAAAATTCTAATTAATTGAGACCTTACAAAAAGGGTTTAGAAAAGCAAACATCGAGATTAAAAATGTTCCTAAAATAGAAAAAGAGACAAAAGATGATCTGACTAAACTGGTCACCCGCTTATCCACCACTGTGGGACCTAGCATTACAAAATCGGATATCTAGGACATATATAGAGTTCGAGGGAAAAAAGAGAGTGTTGCTAATGTAACTATTGTTGTAGAAATGAATTCTACCCTGCTAAAGACTGACATAATTACTAAAAGTAAGGCCTTCAATAGAAGTAACAAAGAAAAACTTCGAGCAAAACACCTGGGATTTGTGAAGAATGAAGAAACCCCTGTTTTCGTGTCCGAGCAACTGACACCCAGAGCTTCAAGCCTGAATTTTCTTGCGCGGGATTTAATTAAATCAATATCTTTTACCTTCTGCTGGACTGCCTACGGTAATGTATATGTTAGAAAGAACGAGAACTCTCGTTCTTTCTACTCGTAACATATACATTACAATACAATTCAATTGTAACTAGAAGGCTGGAAGAAAACAACATGCCCGTAGAATATGCAGTATTACTCAGACACTGCCTTACATCTGGCTGCCTATTGTGGAAGGAGGAGTTCTACAAGCAAGTAGATGGTGTGGCGATGGGCTCACTTGTATCTCCCATTGTCGCCGACATATTCATGGAAGACTTTGAGGAGAAAGCCCTGCTTAGTTCTCCCATAAATCCAAGGTTCTACAAGCGGTACGTAGACGACACTTTCACAATTCTACCTTTAGATAAAGTAACTGCATTTTTAGACCATCTTAACTCTATAAATTCTTAAATTCAGTTCACAATGGAGTTAGAGGCAAACAATTCCTTAACTTTTCTAGATGTGTTAGTAATTCGGAATCCTGATAACACCTTGAGCCATACTGTGTATAGAAAAAAGACCCATACAGATAGATATTTAAACGGTGATTCTTACCACCATCCTTCACAGTTAGCTACCGTGGGTAAATCTTTGTTTCAGAGAGCACGAGGGATCTGTGACAGTAAACACCTGGCTGCAGAGCTCCACCATGTCAAGCAAGTTTTGCGTGACAACAAGCTTCGAGTCCCGGGCCTACGTCACAGTGAACGAGTGAAGCCGGCCACAGTCAAGCGTGTACCTGCGGTACTGCCATATGTTAGAGGAGTCACTGACAAGATTGGCTACATGGCGCGCTTCCATCAAAACATACTTCAAGCCGCTGAAGAAGATTGGTCATTTTTTACCATCGGTCAAGTGTAATGTCCCTCTGCAAGATGCAGGAGTGTACAAGCTTGATTGTGAATGTGGTCTCTCCTACATAGGACAAACTAAAAGATCAATAAAAACCCGCGTTAAAGCACATATAGCTGATATGAAGAATCGACGCTCCGGGAAGTCTGCAGTCTGTGAACACGTACAGGATCGCCCCCGTCACTACATCAGATTTGATAGACCGCAGATCCTCGCTAAAGAACACCGATTCCTTCCAAGGACGATTCGCGAGGCTATTGAAATCAAAAAACATCCTAATTTCAATAGAGAAGATGGATGGGTGCTACCATCTGCTTGAGATCCTATTATAAATAAAATTAAATCCCAAGCGAAGCATACTACTGCTTGACTTCAAGATAGCTTAAGTTCATACTGCATAGATCGGAACAAAAGTTAAATTTTAATCTATGGTAACCGCGGTTAACTATGACATATGGACGTTGAACATCTTAGTCCTGCCCGTGACCATGAGTCCTGTAAAGCGTTCGAAACGTCGGGTAATTAAAAAGTTAAATACACGCGATAAATTCCGTAAAAACTAGTATTATTTCAATGTGTAGTATTCGCGTAAATATAAGAAAACATCACCTTGATAACGCCTCGTGTATACAGCTGAATGTTTGTGGGTGTGCAGTATTTGGTATTTACCGATCACCGTCACAAAAGAACGCATCTAATTTTATTGCCCCATTGAATAATTTACTGGAAACGTTAAAATGTAATAGAAATATTATAATTTCTGGCGATATAAATATAAACTTAATTAGGAAAGATAACGAAACATCTTACGAGTGTAATAATCAGGCCTATTACCTTGACATGCTCTCATCACATAGTCTCTTACCTGGACACGTACTTCCTACACGAGAAATTGGTTGCCTTGACCACTTTATCTTAAAAATTGATAACACTAAACTGTCAGCTAGTATAGCAGTCTTAAACACTTCAACAACTGATCATACTTCAGTCTTAATGAGCATCGCTAAAGTAAAAAATAGCTACCATTTTGCAACTATCAAAACCTTTATTGACTTTGAAGAAGCTGCTGATAGACTTATAAACAAAAATCTATCCAATCTGTCTTTTAGTGAAGACCCTAACTTTGTAATTGAACATCTTATTAATAAACTCAAATCATCCCTTGATGAGAGTGTTAGAGTTAAGAGGATCTCGAGTAAACAACGCATTATTAAACCTTGGATCACCAACGGTTTACTACGCTGTATAAGGAACAAAAACAGAATGCAACTTATGTTAAGGTCTGACCCGTATAATGCAATACTCAAAATAACATTTAGTAGGTACCGTAATTACTGTAATAAATTAATTAAAAAACTAAAACGCAAATATGAATCTAAACAACTAAAAGCTAATATTAAAAACCCTAAAGCCTTATGGCAATCAATCAAAGAAATAGCGTATCTTAACTTATCTAAAACTACAAGCTGTGAATTACTTAATTCTCGAGGTTCTCCCATAGAGTCAGTAAATTATGCAAATTATTTCTTTGCGAACGTCGGTAAGCGACTCGCTGCTGACATCCATAGTAGGTGCCCACAACCGGATGGTATCTTAATAGCTACCCCAAAAACACAACTATCTTCTTTTGTTCTTCTGGAGACTGACCCCATGGAAGTCGACTTCGTTATCTCAAACTTGAAGACTGACAGTGCTTCCGGCTGGGACGGTATAAAAACAAAATTCATAAAAATTGTTAAACCCCTAGTTGTCCCCATTATTAGTCATCTAGCCAACCTCTGCTACAGAAAAGGGATATTTCCGACCCTGCTTAAAAAATCTATAGTTACACCCGTCTTCAAGGGTGGTGACAAAAAAGTTATAACTAATTATCGACCGATTTCGGTCTTGTCGGTTATTTCTAAAGTTATCGAGAGACTAATAAATTCACGCCTTATTAACTACCTTGAAAAATTTAATATTTTATCCAGTTTCCAATTTGGTTTCAGAAAAACAAAGTCTACAGAAGACGCCATTTCAGGCTTAACCTCCTTAGTAACCCAGTATTTAGATCCTGGAAAAAAGTGCCTGACAGTCTTCTTAGATTAAAAAAAAAGCTTTCGACACGGTGTCGGTCCCCACCCTTGTAAGAAAAATGGAAAGTATTGGCATTAGGGGAATGCCACTAAAACTCCTAACCTTAGAGGCCGCTCCCAATGCGTAAAAATTGACAATTACAATAGTACTGACACTACAATTGAGTACGGTGTTCTCCAAGGTAGTGTCTTAGGTCCTACATTATTCTTAATATACCTCAATGAACTAACTAATCTCAAAATTGAGGGAGGGCACGTATTCTCATACGCAGATGACACAGCCATAGTATTTAATGGTATATCCTGGAAATCTGTTTTTGCGGCTGCCGAGCACGGTCTCCACAGGGTTGCAATGTGGCTCAAATCCGCTCTTCTTACCCTGAACATCGCCAAAACTAACTTTATTTGCTTCGCAATCGATAAGCGTACTTTACCGCCCCCAAATCTGACCTTAAGAATTCACACCTGTGATGGGCACATTCAAAATTCAAGATTAACACTTGTAATGGGCAATGTGGGTGCGATGAGATTGAGCGTGTTAAATGTACTAAATACCTTGGAGTAACTCTGGACCATCGACTATCTTGGCACCCTCAAATTGATGCTATAAATAATAGGATCCGTAAACACACATGGGTCTTTAAAACGTTGAGACATGTAACTTCTCAAGAACTTTTAAAATATATATTCATTGCATTGTTCCAATCTATTATGAGTTATTGCATTCTTATCTGGGGTGGCGCCACCAAAACTAAATTCCTCGAGGCAGAAAGAGCCCAGAGATGCCTACTTAAGAGAATCTTTTTCAATTTTAGATTTCCTACCGATGAACTATATCTACATCATAAAATATTGTCATTAAGAAAACTCTATATTATCAAGTCTGTCCTTAAATTACATAAGTCCTTGCCGTATGAACAGAAAGTTCAAACAGGTAGAAGGAAGTGTAAAGTAGCTCCTATTACTCCATGTAGAACTCTTTTTGCCAGACGTCAGTTTCAAGCTAACTCTGCCTATCTCTACAATAAGCTTCACAACAAATATTCAATATATAATCTTCAACTATATAAATGTGAAAAAAAAAACAATAGTTCACTGGCTAAAGACGATAGGGTACCATGACGTGGAGGACTTTTTATTTAAATACGAATCGTAGACAATACAAATTTTAATGATTTATCATCACACAGGCAGTCATTCTCAGAAACATGCACACACACTCTTTCTCTCTCTTTCTCTCCCTCTCACACACACACACCCACACACGCATGCACATACTTACACACACACACACACAAACACACACACACACACACACACACACACACACACACACACATTTGACATAAAATATAGTGGTTATTAACCGATCCCAAGATTTTTTTTATCGCAGTTTTGGCACAATGTAATATCTGAAATTTATCATTCATTTAGTATTCTAGCCCTTGATATAATGTAAAATCTATAGATTAGTTTAGTTATTAAAAACACTAAAAATAAATATTGTATTCTCGGTCCAATGGAAGAGCAGAGTCACCCAACACAAGTTACAAGAAATAAACAATTTTTATTATTATTATTATTATTAGAAGCCCCCACACTCGAACTTTCGGCGCCTGGTGCTGGATGTTTCGGGGGTAGTTAAGGGCGCTGCAATACGCGATCGGGGCAGTATTGAATTTGGCGAGACAAGCGAAGCTTCGGAGCGAAATAAAGTGAATCAGTGTGATTAATTATTAATGTCTTTTAAGTTTTAATTAGTGTAAAGTGAATTAAAGTGTAAATTTTGGTAATTAAATCGGCACTTTTTACTGTCACGAACCTCAAGCTCGTAACATTATTATGTATTTTACAATATTCAATATGATGTATAAAGCTACTTGGAAACAACAGGAAACAAAGGTTGTCGTATAACTTATTCCCATCAACGTCAGCATAATTAGTTCCAGAATATTTGCAATATTTTACACACGTATAAAGAAAATGCTGAGTCAGCTCCTTCATCTTGTTGCTATGCTTTACTTTGAGCTGACAAAGCATATTTCTACAGGCTGAGTATCTTTAACTCATTCCATCTTAGTCCTCAGGGGCGACAACGCATCTGCATTTAATTTAATAATCGACGATAAATGTAGTTGTTTATGGGCCACAGCTATTTACCATCACGTGGACTGTGTGCTGGTTTCACTCCTTAAAAAACAACAAATAACAAACAAACTAAGATGGGCAGTAGGTTCAATAAACTCCTGTTGCCAACCCGTCTGCCAAACGTCACTTCTATGGCAAATATCTATGTTTAGCAATGGACTTTTTTTCCTTCAAGAAGAATATTAAAAATGCTATAAACATGACTAATATTCCCCTTAACCACTCGTGGTAAGCTTAAATTGCTTGTGTTACGAGTGGTTCACGCCAGTAGTCAAATGGCGGATTCGAACCCACGACCTTTTTGAGTTCGTGGTTTGCGCCCTGCCATTAGGCTACTATCGCTTCAATTTGCTAGGCTGTAATAAATTTCAATACGTAAATGCTTCTATTGGATGATAGTAACCTCTGGGTATGAGGTAGTTACATATGCTTACTGAGAGCCTGCAAGCAATCTGGAAGTTTCCTACCTTACAGCACCGCCTGCTAAGCAAATAACAGAACGTCTTCAAAGACGTGACTCAATTTACTTAGATGACTTAATAATATTCAACATAGTTTAATCCTATACCTTTAAACGAGGAATTCTTGTATATATATATATTAGAAAATGTCTTTGTCTGTGTTTTTAGGCAATGAATTGGGCTGTCACAAAATCGTATCGTTCGACTCCAGACCGACCGACCGACTTTTTTTAATTTTTTTTCAAGTTCCTTTCTTTTTTGAAAAAAAAAATTATTTTTTCGAGCCCTGTTTTAGCATTTTTTTAAAAACACGAAAATTTAAATTAAACTAATTGCGCTCATGATTTTTTATTCAAATAACCAATTCAGTTTTTTCTATTATGTCGCTAAGATCAAAAAATATTATTCGTATTTCATCAGTATGTAATTTGTATCTAAATATAATTTCCAAAAACACACGAATTAAAAAAAAACCGAGCGAAAAATACCGAGCAAAGCTCGGTCAACCAGGTATTATATATTTAAGAATATAGTTAACCTAACCCTAATTAATTATCTAACCTATCATTGTAATTATCAAAGGATCTGAAATGGTATACGAGGATCAATGAAATTAGGTGATGGGAATAGTGGAATCAAGAAAGCAACACACGAACTATTCTAGTGCACTCACATGAACTCCATCTAGTTACTCAGCTCCTCCGGTCCTGGTAAAATGGTTGGGACCCCTTTTTGTTTCTGCCGCAGGTCCGTACAATATCTTACCGACTACCGAATGCACCATTTGCGTTTGCGGCAGCTTAGGGAGGTTTGAAGTGGAAGGAGACGAAGACTTTTTCATATACTACTTTTATTTCTAACTTACAAGCTAACTTTACTACTGTGACAATGTGAGTACACAGGAATACTGGACTACCTAACTCACAAAGTAACTTTTAAGCCTTAGTTTTTATACTATGTTGAATATCTGCTCTGCTTTTTCTGACCGAGACGCAGTTGTCGTCTCCGGCTGATGTATCGTATCTCTCCTACCCGGGGTACAAACTGGAACACTCGTTTGTGCCTAGGGCTGGAGTTTGCGTTTACGTCAGAGAGGACATCTCGACGCCTCGGCAGTCTTGTAGATTCGGACCTGTCTATCCTTTGGCTACGCGTAGATAGCGACGACCATCCGTGCGTCTACGGATGCCTCTATAGGTCCCATAGTGGTAATGCCGAAACAGACCGACTCTTCGACCACGTCCAAATGGCTACAGATTCGTTGCTACAGCAGATCCCCTCCGCAGAGATCGTGATCCTCGGCGACTTTAACGCCCATCACGCCGAATGGCTTGGTTCACGCTTAACCGATCATGCGGGGAGATCTGTTCATGATTTTGCTTTGGCATATGGTCTGATACAACTGGTTACTTCGCCTACGCGGATTCCAGATGTGGAGGATCATGCACCTTCCCTGTTGGACCTTCTGCTGACCTCTCACCCGGACGGATATCAGATTTCCGTTGACGCCCCTTTAGGCTACTCGGACCATTGTCTTGTCCGGAGTGTGGTGACACTCACGCAGAAATCGCAGTTGCATTCTGCAGACTGCCGCCGTGTTTGTCATAAGTCAGCCGATTGGGATGGGATGCGGTCTTTCTTTGCATCCTACCCTTGGGGGCGGGTTTGCTTCTCGCCAGACGATCCCAACGTTGTTGATCGTCCGCAGTAGAACCAGAGTTACCGACGTAGCCCAACGGGTTAGTAAGCTGAAGTGGCAATGGGCCGGCCTTATAGCTCGAAGAACCGACAACTGTTGGGGAAAAAAGGTTCTCGAGTGGCAACCTCGTACCGGTAGGCGAAGTGTAGGGTGACCCCCACTAGATGGAGTGACGACCTGGTAAGACATGCAGGAAGTCGATGCGGATGCGGGTCGCTCAAGACCGTGCTTTGTGGCGTACCTTGGGGTAGGCCTATGTTCAGCAGTGGACTTGTGAAGGGCTGTAATGATGATGATGATAACTATATTCCAGATTTACCATCCTACATTCCAGGGCTTCTAGAGATCGGGAGCCTGAATTACGACAGGCCTGCTGACAGATAGTAGATTACAATGGAGATATTTTTTTGATCAACTACTTAGTTCCGATATGACCCAAAGCCCTGACAAGGTATTTAAAGCCATACAGGTTATCCCAGAGTTTGATGGGAGTCCCGACAGTTGGTTGGGTATTAGGACAGTTTTAATTAAGCACGGAAATCCATCGTCTAGTAACTACTTTAAGACTTGCGAAATGCATGTTAATCAATGTGCAGGCATTGACACCGATTATAATGCTTACTATAGTATTAATACTGACCTAGACTCAGATTACAATTATAGTAATGTCTATTCCGCCGATTCTACTTACGAACCAACTTATTATTATGATGCTTAAAAGCAATGAGGGTAAGATGGTAGAGTTCAATAATCTTAGTTTCTAAACCTAACATTTAGAGAGTACCATGACATCATCGATCCAGCATATTAGAAACAATTGTATTCGTATTTAAATTTCACATAATTTCTAAATTCCCATAATCTTAAACTAGTTATAGTACCCAATAGGAGTGCCCAGGCTCCTATGCCTACTTTCCCATTCATTGCAACCACATAGAACTCATTCTTATATATAGGGGCAGAATGCCCTAAGATCAGCACTTGGTATCTATGCGAGAAGACATTTTCGTTGAATGTGCTGCAATAGTCGCCGCGCTGTGGGTGGAGAAGTTACATATCCCTACCGAGACCCTGCAAGCAATTAGGAAGTCACCTACCATACAGCACCAACTGCTAAGCAAATAACAGTACGTCTTCAAAGACGTGACGCATTTTACTTACAACATAATATAAAAATCAAGGCAACTATTGTGATTGCCCCAATCCATACTTCATATTATAAATGCGAAAGTGTGTTGTTTGTTTATTTGTTTGTCCTTCTTTCACGTCACAACAGAGCGTCGGCATGGCATGATTTTTTGTATGGGGATAGTTCGGTGGCTGTAGAGTGACATAGGTTACTTTTTTCCGCGGAAAATCATTTCATTCCCGTGGGAAAATAGAATATGTTGCTAAAGTTTGTCCTTCTTTCACGTCGCAACAGCGCGTCGGCATGGAATGATTTTTGGTACGGGGATAGTTCGGTGGCTGTAGAGTTACATAGGCTACTTTTTCCGGAGAAAAACATCTCATTCCCGTGGGAAAATCAAATATGTTGCACTAGTTTGTCCTTCTTTCACGTCGCAACACAGAGTAGGCATGACATGATTTTTTGTATGGAGATAGTTCGGTGGCTGTAGAGTGACATAGGCTACTTTTTTCAGCGGAAAAACATATCATTCCCGTGGGAAAATCGAATATGTTGCAAAATTAAATTCAGCTAGGTGGCGCCACCGTGATTCTACAAGACAGACGACGATACGATGGACGAACACAGAGGGTCAGAATATTGGAATTATTACGTCTTTTTACCAAAATTAAGATAAAAAATGTATGGATCTGTATTTTCCACGCAGGACCGGGAAGAGAGCGATAAAAAACACAAAATTCACCAGATGATTTTCTTCAAAAGTTTTGGTGCATTGTAGTTCACAGAATAGGCGATAACCTCGCAGATGATATTAAGTAATCCGTTGATGCTCTTAACAGGCGTGATTATAAATATGGATCAGAAATACTATCACCACCTGTCACGGTTTCATCCTTAACTATTACTTAACTGTGGTAGAAACAGTTCTTAGTAAGCCTTATTAATAAGCCTCAGTAATATTTATTGAACGGAAATGAATACAGTTCTTATATGTGGTTATGTATGAATCGGTATTACAATAAGAAAAATTGTGCAAAATTATAAGAAAAATATTTTTGAGAGTTCTTATTAACTACCGTATACATAGTTTAAATTGATTCCGCTAGATGTCGTTACTAGGTTTTTTAAAACGCGGTAACGAAATGTTTCCTGACATGTACTTAACTCCCGCCGTTGAGCCGCGCGTCAACTTATAGTGCATACGGTACCTATACGCTTAAATTGTTTCTATTTCGTAACTTATTCGACTACCTGCTTTCGATTTCGGTTGTTTGTTATTTGCTTTGTGATTTGGTTAAGGTTGAATGGATTTATATTGGCTTTCATTTTCGGATTTGTGTAATTTCTTGGATCGGTTTTGTTGATTTGGTTGATATTCCTTTATACAAATTTAGACTCTGGCTTTGATTTTGGATTTTGTTTATTTAGAATCGTGAATTGGTTTTCGTTGGTTTAGGTTGTTTAACAATATTTCAAAGGAATATTAGTAGTATAGATAGCGTATACGGTACCTATACACTTACTTCTTTTTTCGTTGGATATATTTATATTGACTACTGCTTTCGATTTCAGTTTTCTGCGATTTGTTTTGTGATTTGGTTTAAGTTGATTCGATTTATTTAGGCTATCGTTTTCGGATTCGTGTTATGTCTTGAATTGGTTTTATTGTTTTGATTTTAAAAAATATTTAAAAAGAATATTTATTCCTTTTAGATATTTTGGATTTGCTTTTATAAAAAAAAATATTTAAAAGGAAATTTAATTCCTTTTAGGTATTTTAACGTTTTTTTTATAATTTCTTTTAAAAATGGTTTTATGTTACTTCATAATGCCTCGCAAAAGTAAGTCCAGCCTTTCAAGAGTATCTTCTCAGAGACAAGCGAAAAGATTAGCTCCATCGCTAGAATCTTTAAAAGATGCTGAACTGAGAAGGCAAGAACAAGCAGAGCGTCAGGCTGCTTTTAGAGCGTCTGAGACACCTTCTCAACGTTAGCAAAGGTGTCTTGAACAGACAGAGCGTCAGGCTGCTTTAAGAGCTTCTGAAACACCTTCTCAAAGTCAGGAAAGGCGTCTTGAACAGGCAGAGCGTCAAGCTACTTTAAGAGCTACTGAAATACCTGATCAAAGTCAGCAAAGGCGTCTTGAACAGGCACAGCGTCAATCTACTTTAAGAGCTACTGAAACACCTGCTCAAAGTCAGCAAAGGCTATTCGAACAAGCGGAATATCAGGCCGCCTTAAGAACCGCGGAAACACCTGATGAAACTCAACACAGACTCATTGAGCAAGCTGAACGTCAATCTACTATAGGGGTATCTGAACCACCAGAACAAACACAGGCGCGAAGAGATGCAAATGCACAGGTCCAAGCTAAACGTAGACAAAATTTTCAAAAAACAATTGGTCGGTTTTTAATGATGGAGCATTCAATTATGATCCGTTGATTGATTATAAAAATCACAGGTTAGTTGTTATCGGACTGATGGACAAGGCGTGTCGATTTTGCAGCACTTTAAAATGGAAATATGAGACCGCAGGCATGTGCTGTTCCAATGGCAAAGTGTTTCTGACGTTACTTGGGGAACCATAAAAATTGAAAATAAAGTAATGGCAATGGTAGGCAAAGAATTAAGCGACTTTAGAATGATAAGCCCTCAGCGAACAACCGAAAATTATATTTGAAACAAACTACGATATATACCAGCTTTGCAGCAGCAAGTAGCCGAATTTGTACCCCGCTTGCTTCCCGAACAAAAACGAGTTTTTGACAAAGTATTAGGACAAATTGAATCTGGAAATGGTGCACTTTTCTTTTTAGATGCCCCTGGAGGAACTGGGAAGACGTTTTTGTTAAATTTATTATTAGCGCAAGTACGGAAAGATAAAAACATTGCTGTGGCCGTAGCTTCCTCCGGTATAGCCGCCACGCTGCTAAGCGGGGGCCTCACTGCACATTCTGTTTTAAAACTCCCTCTAAATCTAGCGCAGGAAGAATCGCCGATCTGCAGATTTAGCAAAAATAGTGCACGAGGTATAATGCTACGACAATGCAAACCTTTAGTGTGGGACGAAAGTACAATGTCGCATAAAAAAGCTGTAGAAGCACTAAATCGAACGCTCCAGGATTTGCGCAGCAATACCGATGTAATGGGAGGAATGGTGGTTCTACTGGCTGGTGACTTTCGCCAAACTTTACCTATCATTCAAAAGGGCACACCTGCAGATGAAATTAAAGCATGCCTCAATTCGTCTATTTTATGGAACAAGATGACAAAATTCAGTTTAACTACGAATATGAGAGTGCATTTGTATAGTGATATCAATGCTGGAAACTATGCTGACACACTATTAAAAATTGGCGATGGGCGGTTGGAAACGGATGCTGAGGGCTGCGTTAAATTGACTTTTGTAATTTAGTACAGAGTCATTCCGAATTAATTGAAAGAAATGCATTTCCCAGTGACCATGTGGGCGAAGCCGCGGGTAACAGCTAGTTGTTTGATACTTAGGTACCTACTCTAGTATTCCTGTGAAGTCGCATTGTCATAGTAGTTAGCTTGTAATTTAATTCTCGTCTTCGTCCTTCGTATCTTTCGACGTAAATCCACCCTAAGCTGCCGCAAACGTAAGTAGGTGGCGCTACAAAGCTATTTCTGTTTTTTTTTATTATTGTTACTTTTAATCTCAGATGAAATAAAAACTCTTTATTTCGTCTGAGGTTTTAATAGTGTTTTATTTTTCAAAAAAAATCTCGCTTTCTTGCTGTTTTTCCCCAGCATAGGTATTTTGCGTTTATAACTTTCAATAAGTCGATAAGAAGTTTCGCTTCGTACATATGTGCACAATTACACACACATTTTTTAAAAAACTTAAGCAAAAATTTAAAATATTTCAAACAAAAATACTCTCGTCTTAAATTAAAAATCAATTTAGTGCAATTACCAATTTAAGAAGAAGACTTAAATTTACTATATATCAAAAATAAAGCTTATCGCAATCATATTTAACAAGTATTCGTATTTTAATTAGTCATCATTAAAATTTTATTACGATCAGGTAAAAAATTAATTGTAATTAACCTATATATTGTTTTACCAGAATAGCAAAACATTCATAAACATTAAAAATGACCGTGACGTGCGGGGATGTTGAAATGACACGACAGCTTTGTGACTGCTCCATAACTTACAATGAATATTTATTTATATTAACCTTCTTACTCCACTACACTGTTCTTTGGATGCAAATGGACATCAACACACTGAGAATATAAAAAACACTGCGCAATTATATTATTAATATCCAGTAAAATTAAAATAGATTTGTCTTTTCTTTTCCTTCACTTTTGATAAAGATGAATTAATTGACAACTCATTTGGTAAAATCTATTGCTACAGTGAAATAGCTGTAGCAAACATACATATGTATGTACATAAAATGACAAGCATACAATCCTTTTTTGCATCGCCGTAATCGGTTAAAATATAGGTTGAAAGTGACAACCCTTGGTTGTAGCAAAACATGGTAAAGCAACCGTCACATCATGACATCACTTGTATGTCTTGTGCCAAGTCAGTTTTATAGATAAATATTAAGAGTACCACGTTAAAAATAAATTATAACGTTTTCTAACCATTAATATAACCTTATTTAATATATATAGATACCGGCATTTAGTATTTCCAACAAAATCAACAGAAGTTCTGGAGCACTGAAAAAAGCGGTTACATCGCCGTCACGATTTAGCGTTAAAATAAAATGCCATAATTAACTGTCATGTAGCCATATCGAAAATAATGCTATTAATTAGTTATTAAATTTTTATCCAAAAATGTCATATCTCGAAAAACGTTACATTGTCCATGTTAATCGTAATTTTGTACCTGTACATCCCTAGGGGCAAAATTAACTTCCATTGCTAAAGTTGTCAGTCTTGACTACAATACATGACAGACTTGAAAATAAACAATTTGTGTTTTTCTAAATTCTTTTTATAGGAAAAGAGTGTCAAACGAACGTACAGTTGGAGTTCTCGATATAAATCGATATATCATAAAATATCGATATATACATTTGCTATATCGAATTGATCCGATATTATCGAATCATCTGATATCGATACGAATATCGATATATTTCATCCGATATATCGTACAGAATTAAAAGTACACTCTTCCTACATTTACTTTGAACATAATTTATTTATATCTAGATGAATTTATAGAAAATAAATTCAGAGTTGTTTTAGGAAATTAAAAGTCCAATGTATGTGGTACTTTTTAAAGGTCGGTAACGGTAATCATTACGTCAACCATGCGTAGTGTCCTCTTAGTAGTCTGTTATTTTAATTAACTTAATCTATTGTCGCCTAAAGAAATGGCTGCTGAGCGTAGACCGTAGACATGGGTCCTACTTAAAAAACCGAGTACCAGGGCTTCCAAGTACGTCCATCTTCAGATACCAGCGCCAAAAAGCAGGGCTCGAAATACTTTCTAAGTATTTTCTTTCTGCATCGTAATTTTATCCGTAGGATCATACAAATAAGGAGTGCAATCGCATAAGCTAAAATAGTAAACTTTCAAGCCTTGCTGGAAGAAAAATACTCGCATAGAACATTGATCCGTAAGTTTATATAAATAAGAAGAAGAATTACGTTCACAAAAAATAATTCCAATCCTTTAAAGCAAATGTAGGTACCTTGATAGAACATTGATCCGTAACAGAAAATAAATAAAGAGCAGAATCGCGTCAAATGTCGACAGAGCGCGAATATTCAAATACTTTGAATTCTTGTGACTATTTTGGGTCGGCACTTGGTTGGCGTACTTGCAAGTAAATACCAGGTGTAAAACCCGAGCAGGAGGTACATAAATACACGGAAATTCCACCCAAGGTTTAAAAAAATACATTGAAGACCCGTTAACTTGCGCAAATGCCGTAAGTAAAATTAAAGATCTCATAAGAAAGATCAGCAAGGAGAAGAGTTATGTCCTACTGCCAGTTTGGACTCGGATAGTTCAGAAAAAATTTGTCAGTCAGACTTTAGCCTCTGGAGTGATCATCATACTGTTTTTTTTATAGAAGAGGGGGCAAACGAGCATGCAGCTCACCTGATGTTAAGTGACTACCGCCGCCCATGATCAACCGCAACACCAGGGGAATCGCAGGTGCGTTGCCGGCCCTTTAGAAAGGAGTAAGCTCTTTTCTTGAAGGTCCCCAGATCGTATCGGTCGGTACGCGGAAGAAAACTCCTTTTGAAACGTACAGTGGTGGACCGCCAAGCATCCAGATGGTGTGGATGGTATCGAGACGTTTGCCGCGTAGTGCGTTCACGAAATTTGGCGGCTGGGATTAATCCGAACAATTCCTAAGAGCACTCCCCATGGTATATACGAAAGAATGCAAAGAGATGCAACATCTCTTCGCAATGCCAGTGAATCGAGCCGAATGGAAAGCACTCGGTCATCGACAATTCGTCGACGGCCGCTCTGCGCTGGATTCGGTCAAGTGGAAGGAGCTGGTACTGGGGAGCCTCAGCCCAGAGATGGGAACAGTATTCCATGTGCGGCCGAACTTGTGCCTTGTAAAGTTGCAGGCGGTGTGCCGGCATGAAATACTGTCCCGCTCTGCTGAGCACTCCAAGAGGCCAGTTCGGCCTTCTCTTCCAAGTGACCACGAAACTGCACGTCACTCGATGTGTCGACGACGAGGATTCCGATACTGGCTGAGGCAACAAGGGGAGTGCCTTGAAACTGAGGAGATACGACAAAGGGGTTCTTTTTAGCGGTTTACGCGCAAACTTGTGTCTTCTGGGGGTTAAACTGGACTAGATTTAGTCGCCCCCAATCCGAGACTCTGTTCAGCAAAGACTCGACTTCAGACACAAGTTTGTCCCGGTACTCGGAGACGTCTCCCCGAGAAACATTGGCACAGCCGGTGTAAAGAACATCACCAGTGCTCTCATATGCATAGCAGTGAATGTTACGGGATAGCAACATATCATTGATATGCAGAAGAAACATCGTTGGCGATAGCATGCAGCCTTGTGGAACACTAGCATTAATAGGCTTGTAATCGGAGCTTGCACCGTCTACAACGACCTTGATGCTACGATCTGCAAGAAAGCTGGTGATCCAATCGCACAATTTCTCGGGTAGCCCATAGGAAGGGAGCTTCGAAAGAAGCGCTATTTGCCAAACCCGATCGAAGGCCTTCGCAATGTCCAAACTAACGGCCAATGCCTCCCCCTTGGACTGTACTGCCTGCGCCCATCTGTGAGTTAGGTAGACCGAAAGATCATCAGCTGACCGACCACGGCGAAAATCGTATTGGCGATCACTAATCAGCTGGTGATATTCAAGGTACCTCATGAGCTGGCAGTTAACAATAGACTCCATTGTTTTGTAGAACAAGGAGGTGATGGCTATAGGCCGATAGTTGGACGGGTCTGAGCGCTCGCCTTTTTTAGGAATCGGGTGGACGAAAGCCGTCTTCTATGATTTTGGGACTACGCCTAGGCAGTAGGAGTACCGGAAAAGACGCGTTAAAACCGGTGCCAACTCTGGAGCACACGTCCTCAGCACAACTGGGGGGATTCCGTCAGGCCCACTCAACTTGTGGATATCTAGGGAGAGGAGTGCTTTGCGAACCGAGCGCTGTGTGAACTGCACTTCCGGCATGGAGCACTCACACCGCGGGATGGTCGGTGGCGTACTCCCCCTGTCATCGAGAGTTGAGTTGGACGCAAAGAAATAGCCTAGCAGATCGGCTTTCTCTTTTGCGGTATGGACCAGTGAGTCGTCCTCCCTGTGCAGAGATGGAAGAGATGGCTGACAGAAATTCCCCTGGATAGCCTTGGCGAGAGATCAGAATGCACGGGTTCCAAAAGGAAGGCGAACTAGTTTCTCGCCAATTCTGCATATGTGCTCTGACTTTGCCTTGGCAATGACTCTTTTGAAGGACCTAGAGGCGGAATTATACTTCTTTTTTAAAGCGCTGGTGTTTACATCCCGGGACGCTGATGGGTCAGCCCAGGCTTGGCAGCACTCCTGCTTATAGCATGATGCTATTTTACAGGAGCGACCAAACCATGGCTGAGATTTGCCTCCAATGGGCACCACAGAGAAAGGAATAAAAAGTTCCATACCCTGAAGTACCACATCAGCGACAGAATCCGCAACAATGTTGGGATCATCCGGCGAGAAGCAAACCCACCCCCAAGGGTAGGATGCAAAGAAAGACCGCATCCCATCCCAATCGGCTGACCTATAGTGCCAAACACGGCGGCAGCCTGCAGAATGCAACTGCGATTTCAGCGTAAGTGGCACCACACTCCGGACAAGACAATGGTCCGAGGAGCCTAAAGGGGCGTCGACGGAAATCTATACGACGAATATCCGTCCGGGAGAGAGGTCAGTAGAAGGTCCAACGGGGACGGTGCATGATCTTCCACATCTGAAATCCGCGTAGGCGAAGTAACCAGTTGTGTCAGACCATATGTCAAGGCAAAATCATGAACAGATCTCCCCGCATGAGCGGTTAAACGTGAACCAAGCCATTCGGCGTGGTGGGCGTTAAAGTGGTCGAGGATCACGATCTCTGCGGAGGGGATCTGCTGTAGCAACGAACCTGTCGCCATTTGGACGTAGTCGAAGAGTCGGTCTGTTTCGGCATTACCACTATGGGACCTATAGAAGCACCCGTAGACGCGCGGATGGTCGTCGCTGTCTACGCGTAGACAAAGGATGGACAGGTCCGAACCTTCAAGACTGCCGAGGTGTCGAGAACAGATGTCCTCTATGACGTAAACTAACTCCAGCCCGAAGCACAAAGGAGTGTTCTAGTTCGTACCTCGGGTATGAGAGATACGAGACATCAGCCGGAGAGGACACCTGATTCTCAGTCAGAAAGAGCTGAGCCGGCCTCGCTGTCTCGAGATGGTAGTGGACGGTTGGTTTAGGTTAGAGTGAAGTCCTGATATTGCAGAAATTCACGGATAGCGTGGCAGGGATCGCCTTGGTCTTGTTGCTCCGTTTGCCCCGAGCAGTTGTAGTCTTGAGCAGAATTTTGCCCCCCCTCCCAAATACGCGGGACAGCCTGAGCACCCACGCTCAGGAGTGGAGAAACATGGTCGTGGATGCTCAGCGAGGGATACTCAAGGGGGTGCTGGTACCCTCCTGGGGTCCACTTCACGTCGGTATTCTGTGAGGTCGTGGTACCACCCCGGTTTGAGTCGGCCCATACGTGCAACATCAAAACTGCCGCGTGGCTCTACCACTGTTAAAAGTCTTGAAAATCTTGAATTTGCTTGCTCAAAAACACGGTTGTATAATTTTGACTCGATCATAATTTTTTGCGAAAACACCTCAAAAAATCTGAACTATAGTTGAAATTACAACGAAATTACTTATTCTGATATGCTTGGGAATTACTGTAATATATTCATAATATCAATATTTATAATTTATTTGCTCATTATTTTGATTACTTAAATAATTTTTTTTAAATACATATTTTAAGATTCTCACAGTTTCTAAGCGGTTTTAATCGTCGCGGGCGCTACGCAATTTTGGACCTTATGACGGTATCTTTTAAAGTTTTTATAGAAATTACCTATGTATTCACTCGAATCAGTACGGCGTTAGCCCGGAGCCACTTTTGTGATGTGTCATCTTATCACCCGTGAAGCCTAAGATGGAATACCTCGTTTACAGTAAAAGGGTCTCCGGTTCTCTACACTTACCATACGAAGCAAAGCAGCTTCGAGCTGTTATTTTACGCTGGTATTATGTGATCTGTGATCTGGTCTTTCATCAGTGAATTTCACAAAATCTCGCCACAATACTGAAACGTTAGAAACTCAACACAATCTGTTTAATGGAATCACTTTTTTTTTCTTTTTCAGATCAACAAATATCCGAGGCATTTTATTAACGTCCACATCCATAGTGGGTATTTTTGGAACCTTAGCAGCGTACAGCATTGGCCCGTTCGTATCGTATGTGGCAACTGGTTATTTCGCCTTAGCGATTAATTTAATACACGTTGCAGGTATACTGTTCATACCGGAGTCTCCAGTTTATTACGCTATAAAAGGTATGAGCTTGTTTCTTTAAATAACTTTCCTTATGGTTTTAGATTCTATTTTGAAATAATTATTTTTTTCTATTATGAATTTACAGTTACTGAGCATTTTTCTTTTACTCATTACAGCCTGTGGCGACTAATTTACTGATTACAAGCCATTAAAAGTCTACTGCTGAACACGGGCCTCCTACATAGATTGCATCAAGGGGGGATATTTGCCATATTTGCCACGCATGACATTTTGAGTCGTTATCAGAAATATGCCGCTGTTTATATTCTGTTTTAGTTTCCCGTTGTTGCCTCCTACGAAACCCTCGGGATGCTATGGTAATGGATTCTCATACGGCGCTACTACTCAGCCCTGGTTGAGCTTGCGGTCTATCTGATAGTAATTTTTCATAGCAGTCTATGGACATCCGCAATCAGCTTGAAATAAAGAAGGCTTTTGGTTTTATCACGGTTTCTACATTTATTATGCATGCACATCACATTGCATCGGTTTGCAGACATATTTATAAACGAAATGCATTTGTATTCAACATGGCTGACTTTTATTACACATTGAATAATTTTATGAGTTTCTTTAATTTCGTAATTAATGTTTTAATTTTAATTTTGTTATAATCGGGAAATAAAAACATAAGTTAAATAAGATTATTTGCTGTGAAGCATGTTGTCTTGGAGTTGTGTTTCGCTAGCAACGCAAAGTCAGGAGTTTGCATTTAGAAAAAGCCAAAATTAGGGGCTTTTTAAGTGCTAATTAGGTGCCAAGTTTAAAAATTAGGTGGAACTGTTGAAATTTTCGTTGCTAGCAAAACGTATCGCTAGCAACGCAGTGGCGATGATAGATATACGATGAATATTAATAGCAAAGAATTAATTATCGAGACCCGATGCAGACCTTCATTACATTACCATAAGCTATAAACAAAATTTTTTGTTCTTTATCAGTGCCCATAATTTGAAAATAAATTCATAGCAAATGAACTGACAAATATACGAAAATAAAATAATAACATTAGTGTCAAAAAGCAAAATTATCACGGATTCGAACCCAGCGATTTGCAATAGCATAAACGAGGTAGTAAGCAAAACATAAAATTAGCTATCGAATTATGTGCTGTTTTAATCATTATTATGTTTTCGAAACTGTTAATAAATGTATTTTCCATAATATACATATAAATTACTTTGAATAAAACTTATACAATTATTTCGCCCTAAAACTAAATATACCAAACAATAAACAGCAACTATTTAAACATAATATACCGAAAAATATGGCAACTTTGCCTACTAAGGTATCTTTGCCCAAAAAGCAATTTATAAACAAATCTGTTATTAAGGGAAAATGTTTTATAATTATAAAAAAATTGATTAGTTGAGTGGATATTTGTTAAAGCACGAAGTATTGCATTTGTTTCTTATTTCACTCAGGAACTTGGCAGAACTTGTTAATTGTGGTGCTTGTTGCAAAATTTCTCTTGTAAAGTGTTTTAAATTGTACTTACAAGGTATGTTTTATAAAATTTCAACTGTAGAGTACTTTAATCATAGTTTTAGTACTAAATAGTTCATAAATCAAAACTTGTGATGGTGGGCAAAGTTACCCCATAATGTTCAGACCCAAGCATGTCAACATTGTCCGCTATCAAAAAATACTAAGGGATGTCACTTGTTTTATTTTTTAGATTGATTTTTACGATTTTTCATTATTTTCTCGTTTTACGTATTTTTTAACTTATAAAGAATTGAAGTCGTTAACAATTTTTTAATTACACTCATATCAGATGTACTGACCTAACATGGGCAATGTTGGCAAAAAGTTCAGATAATTTAAAAATGTTAACTTACAACAGTTTTAACAAAGCAAACACGTGCACAAGACCATAAAGTTTTAGCAAATATTAAAATTTACTAATGTATATAAAAGATTAATTAAATTAAAAAAATATATTTAAAACTTTTATTGATAATTAAAATAAAAAATATTGTATATTTTCATATTTTTATATACCTTGTCTTACCTAAATGATTTCTCGGAAACTGACCTCACGTATGATTTGGGTGAAATTTGGTACTGATTTAAAATAAAAACAGTGCACCTAGGGTTGCCAGGCCTCTAAACCGAAAAGCCGGACAAACCAGCGAGCTTAGCTGGACATTTTGTTAAAAAGGTCGGACACACTTAATTTTTTAATCTTAGCAAAATTACATTTTTTAAAGTAAAACAATTTTTTTATCATTTACCATTTGATAATTGTAATTGTCTAATTGTAATGAAATAACAACAATTGAATAAATTAGTCTTCTTTCTTATTAATCATTAAATATTCTTTAGAATATTAATTTCAATGATTGCTATAATATGTAAATACATGAAAAATGTAAAGAAATGATCAAATTCAAAAAGCCTGACAAAAGCCGGACAGGCCGGACACCGTCTAATGTCCTCGGACACGCAACCAAAAAGTCTGACTGTGTCCGGCTTTATCCGACCGCCTGGCAACGCTAAGTACACCCAAATACTAAATAACCTATACTATTCCTCATGCATCTGGCTATAATACAAAAAGAATTTTTCAAATTGGATTAGTAGTTCTAGAGATTAGCATGTTTAAACAAACAAAAGAACACTTCCGCTTCATTATATTAGTATAGGTATAAATCGAAATCCTTTATCGATATTAAAATATCGAAAAACACCAATTACCTATTGGTATAATTTGCCACCTATACCTATTGGTACTTTATTGAACGAATAAAACTAGTTTTTAAGAATTTTATTATTTTTAGTATGTTTGGGCACCTGTCATAATATTTTAGCTAAACTTAATTTTCGCATAACTGTGCTATTAATATATTTTGCATTACATCTTTTAATTACCTACTTTTTTAAGGCCGAATACGAAGAGAACTGGCGAAAATTAATGTATTTCTCTTGACTAGAACTTTGACCTAAAGTAATTCTAAGCTTTAAAACATTTTTGTAGGTTTGTTCGGGTCCTTCACAAGGTCACCGTCATTTTAAAATTTTAAAATAAATGAATATACCAACAAATAAAAAAATGTTAAAAAATGATATATAAAATTATTGTTCTTTCAAAACTCTGTGAATTTTAATTTAGGAATAATTCTTTTACGTAAAAATGTTTGTATTGTGATACCGAAGGTACCTGCTATCTTTATTTTCGATACAAAATATTATTTATTAACATAATTCGTTTTAATTAAAAACACCTAATAATAATATCGTATATTGCCAGATAAAAGTTTGCCGTAATAAATTACCAGGCGCTTCGACGTGTGACGTAAGGTAATAACAGTCGATGTGTCTATAGCGAAAATCGTTAATTTAGTGTTTTATACGCGTTTAAGTGTCTATAAATGTTAATATAGGTAGGAAAAGAAATAAATGTTACCTAAGTGGTAAAACAAAGAGAGTTTATCGCATGAACGCTGCTCGAATGTTGTATTTTGAGGTTAATACTTATATTTTTGTAAGGCAATTTTTTGTTTGAGGCTGCCTAATAGGTTGCATTTTTACTCATTTACATTCGCCAAACTGATCATTTATACTTTACTAGTTTCAAGTGAGAAACACTTAAAATGTAAAATATCAAGACCCAGTCGGAAAAGAATGTACAGAGTAGTGCAAGCACAGAGACCGCAAATAATGTCAGTCAATGTATTGTCCGAAAGCATGGGATAAGTACATAATTAAGAAAAACCGAAATACTTCGTATGTTAAATTTATAAAATTTATGTTGCAGAAGTGAATGGCAGAGTCAGAAAGGGACGTCCTAGGCGAAAATGTATCGACCAAATTGGCGATTTATTGAAAACGGGCCAAATTAGGAGTACCCTTAACCGACGAGCATGCATGCGTAGGTGTATGGATGTGAAGGAGAGAGGTGTGTCAGGATCGTGCCAAATGGAAGTCTGTAGTCTCTGCCTACCCCTCTGGGTGACAGGCGTGAGTGTTTATGTATATGTATGTATGTACTTCGGATGTGAAGTGATTGACCAGTCGGAGTAGTCTTGTGAGAATTTAGATACACAGTACCTATCCACATATGGGGCAATCACCGACTTTTTAGTTTTTTTTTCTTTATTATTTATGCAATTTGCATTACGGCATCTTGTAAGACTCACAAGAACAAACATTTTCAGTTATATGAGGTTCTTTACGTACGATGCGCCAATAAAGAAAAAAATCGTTATCAATTCAATAACTTTTCGAACAATATTTTATAACGAATAAAGTACAGAATTTATAATCTATAGGAACTAATATTATAAGTAAGAAAAATTTATTTAAGAAGTAAGCAATGCTCTCTGTGTTGTTCATTACTCTGCATCTGAGCTAGTTCGTCAAATATAATCAAAGCCCGTACGGCTTTGATTATAGGTATTATACATGTCTATATAAACAAAGCGTAGGTACTGGCGGCGCGTGGTTCGCTGCGAAACGAGCAAGGTCATTCGCGTCGTATTCGGCCTTAAGGTATATTTACTTTTTATGCATTAAACGTAAATTTGTAGGCAAAGTGAAACATTAGCTATATTAAAACTAACATAGATAATTTTTTACTTTACCTACAAATTTACGTTTAATGCACTCTTACCCAGAAAATTATTTTATTCATAATCCTTATTTTTAAAATTCATTTAGTTGTAGGCCATCTACCGTTTACTATACGTACCACCTTGAGAGTCCATCGATTTTGATTCGATAAAATGACTAGAACTATAGAAAAGGATGTAGATGGCGCTATTATTACAAAGAAAGAAAATATTTTTTGATTTAATACACTAAAATTTAAGCTTCACATGTGTAAAAATAAGGATTGTAACATTTATTTGCTATAGAATTAAACTTTGATCTTATATGTAATGCAAGTGCGGCATATTATATGAGATGGATAAAAAAAAGTAACAGTACTGGAACTAGTTGATTTCTCAAATGATTTCAACACAGTTGATCATGAATCCTTCTGTTCATACTGCCTCATCAAAATTTTGGCCCTAATGCTTTGAAATAGTTGGCATCTTATCTTCGCAGTCGATAGTAGTCGGTCTGTGTGCAAATTACTTCAGCCTGGGCTGATGTGGAAGCTCGTGTGCCGAAAGGCGGTATTCTTTCTCCTATATTTTTTTCAATTTTTATAAACTCCATCTTCAATTGCTCGTACCATATATATGCCGATTATCTTCGGTTATACGTGCAAGTTGAAATTGGGGACATCAATTATGGGATTAAAAAAATTAAACGACAACTTATCAGCTATCAAATATTGGTCTACACGTTGTGGAATGTGTCAATCCTTTAAAATGCCAAGCTATACTTGTGGGTAGCTCAAGGATGCTAGCCAAGATCAATCTTGTAGACTTACCTCCTATTTATTATAATGGGATTACTATTACTTTCAGTATGTCTGTAAATCGAGCAAGTAGATGAGTTTGTATATTTAGGCTCCGTATTTAGCAGAGATGGGAGATATGATAAGGATATAGAACGACGAGTGAATGTGGGAAATAGAGTAAATGGGGCCCTGCACTCTATTGTGAAGAGTCAAAATGTGTCGAAAAAGGCACGTATGGCAATTCACAATGCTGTGTTGGTCCCTACTTTTACGTATGGTAGTGAAAGTTGGGTGTGGCAGAAGAAGCACGAGAGTAGAATGAACGCAGTAGAAATGCGGTTGTTAAGGAGTATGTTAGGGCTGAATCTGAATGACAGGGTAAGAAATTGTGTAATAAGAGAAGAGTGTGGTTTGCAAGATGATGTTGTGACCAGGATTAAGAAAGGAATGCTTCGGTGGTTTGGTCATGTGGAAAGAATGAACGAGGAAAGAGTGACAAAGAAAATGTATGTTGCAGAAGTGAATGGCAGAGTCGGAAAGGGACGTCCTAGGCGAAAATTTATCGACCAAATTAGCGATTTATTGAAAACGGGCCAAATTAGGAGTACCCTTAACCGACGAGTATTTATGAGTAAGTGTATGGATGTGAAGGAGGCGAGAGAGGTGTGTCAGGATCGTGCCAAATGGAAGTCTGTAGTATCTGCCTACCCCTCTGGGTGACAGGCGTGAGTGTTTTTTGTATCAACATATGGAAAAGTTTTTTTCTTTATTATTTATGCAATTTGCATTACGGCATCTTTAAGACTCAAAGAACAAACATTTTCAGTTATATGAGTAACAAGAAAAAATCGTTATCAATTCAATAACTTTTCGAACAATATTATGTATGTATGTATGTATGTATGTATGTATGTAAATAATATTGGCCTACACATCGACAGCACGCTGAATTCTGGTTTCAGAAGTGAGTCGTATAGTCATTGCTATGTTACGTTCTCGTTATCGCTTAAAACATTTTCATCCCGAAGACCTTGCTTGTACAATCGCTCTTACTACCCATAATTGATTATGCAGATGTTTGTTATCCGGATATGGCCCAGGATTTTCTGAACAAGTTGAAACGCCTTATCACCTGTATAAGATTTATTTTTTGGCTTCGTAAGTATGACCATATTTCGTAATAAAGATTTAAGCATAATTGGCTTACAATCTGGCAGAGGCTCAATTACAGAATAATACTTGTTCTTTTTCCATATTAAATGACCCATTTTCACCTTCTTATATTAAGAATAAATTTCATTACCTCATCTCCCGTAGTACCCTATCAAGGGCACTACGTTCTTCTTAATATATATATATATATATATATATATATATATATATATATATATATATATATATATATATATATATATATATATATATATATATATATATAGCTTCCACAGTACAACATCTTTAATTCCGAATAAATGTAGCACTTAATTCATATTTCTCAGATTCCCCGAAAAACTTTAATGTAATTCATATAAATGCCCAAAGCATTCCGGCTCATTATCCCGACATGCTTGCGTCCTTTGAATCCCTTAACATTCACGCCATTCTAGTCTCTGAATCTTGGTTGAAACCATGCTTGCCATCCACTTCTTATTCATTACCAGGATTCCATCTTATTCGCAACGACCGTATTGGAAGGGGGGGTGGAGGTGTGGCAATCTATCTCCGTTCTTATTTACCTTTTGCGGTAGTAAGCTTGTCCCCCCAACCATCTCCTTCTAATGCGGCTGAGCATTCATTGAAGTAACCCTATCCAATACGAAAATTCTTCTTGGCGTTTGTTACAGTCCTTCTCTTCATATTGACTATTTCTCTTCTTTCGAATATTTATTAGAAAATTTAATCCCATTATATACTCACACTATAATCATGGGTGACTTTAACACATGCCTACTCAAGGGTGACCATCGGTGTGAAAAGCTAAAATCATTAAGCGAAGCATGTAATCTACATATATTACCACTATCTGCTACGCATAAAATGCCTGACTGTACTCCATCCATCCTCTCCAGATTTTGTCCTGAAGCATGGCCAGCATGACGCTGATCTCTTCTCTCATCATGATCTCTTGTTTCTTACATACAAAGTCCGTCCTCCTAAAGCAAAATCGAGAATCCTTCTGCAACGTAATTTTGGTGGAATGGACAAAGAACGTCTTCTGGAAGATGCTAGTCGCATGGACTGGTCAGCTGTTGAAAATGCTTCAACAGTCGACTTGAAAGTCGAGTTATTTAACTCCTTTCTTATCCAACTTTATGACATCCATGCCCCAGTAAAACCAATAAAAATGAAACATTTAATGATTTCTTAAATTTACGCGAACACTACACATTGAATAAAACTAAATATTATACCGTCAAAAATAATTAAACCGGAGTCCTGCCATACATGGTATTCCCCAGCATTAAAGAGAGCAATTAAAGAAAAACATAAGTATCTTCGTAAATTCAGGACCTACGGTAATAGATCCGATGAAGAATCGTATAAAATACTACGCACTCGTGTCAAATATTTGGAAGATATGTGTCATAAAAACTGCATATCAACCGTTGAAAGTTCAATAGAAAAAAATCCGAAATATTTCTGGTCATATGTTAAACGTAAATCAAAAACTCACTCTATTCCCAGTAGTCTCAATTTAGGTAGTGTAATCTACAACACAGGTCAGTCTATTAGTGACGCGTTTGCAACTTATTTCAAGTCAAATTTTTTATACCAGGGCGCTCAATCAACTTTTCCAAATATTTCTAATGTGGCATCAACATCAACCGCAAATATATCAAAAATAGAGGTTAACCCTAAATACGTATGTCGGTTGTTGAAGGCTCTTGATCCATCTAAATCTGCTGGACCTGATAATCTACCAGCCATTTTTCTTATTAATTGTGCAAAGACGATAGCACTACCAATAAGTTTGCTATTTCGTAAATCGTTGGATGAATGCTCAGTTCCTAATATTTGGAATATTAATTTTAACAACCGCATTTCTACTGCGTTCATTCTACTCTCGTGCTTCTTCTGCCACACCCAACTTTCACTACCATACGTAAAAGTAGGGACCAACACAGCATTGTGAATTGCCATACGTGCCTTTTTCGACACATTTTGACTCTTCACAATAGAGTGCAGGGCCCCATTTACTCTATTTCCCACATTCACTCGTCGTTCTATATCCTTATCATATCTCCCATCTCTGCTAAATACGGAGCCTAAATATACAAACTCATCTACTTGCTCGATTTACAGACATACTGAAAGTAATAGTAATCCCATTATAATAAATAGGAGGTAAGTCTACAAGATTGATCTTGGCTAGCATCCTTGAGCTACCCACAAGTATAGCTTGGCATTTTAAAGGATTGACACACTCCACAACGTGTAGACCAATATTTGATAGCTGATAAGTTGTCGTTTAATTTTTTTAATCCCATAATTGATGTCCCCAATTTCAACTTGCACGTATAACCGAAGATAATCGGCATATATATGGTACGAGCAATTGAAGATGGAGTTTATAAAAATTGAAAAAAAATATAGGAGAAAGAATACCGCCTTTCGGCACACGAGCTTCCACATCAGCCCAGGCTGAAGTAATTTGCACACAGACCGACTACTATCGACTGCGAAGATAAGATGCCAACTATTTCAAAGCATTAGGGCCAAAATTTTGATGAGGCAGTATGAACAGAAGGATTCATGATCAACTGTGTTGAAATCATTTGAGAAATCAACTAGTTCCAGTACTGTTACTTTTTTTTATCCATCTCATATAATATGCCGCACTTGCATTACATATAAGATCAAAGTTTAATTTTACAGCAAATAAATGTTACAATCCTTATTTTTACACATGTGAAGCTTAAATTTTAGTGTATTAAATCAAAAAATATTTTCTTTCTTTGTAATAATAGCGCCATCTACATCCTTTTCTATAGTTCTAGTCATTTTATCGAATCAAAATCGATGGACTCTCAAGGTGGTACGTATAGTAAACGGTAGATGGCCTACAACTAAATGAATTTTAAAAATAAGGATTATGAATAAAATAATTTTCTGGGTAAGAGTGCATTAAACGTAAATTTGTAGGTAAAGTAAAAAATTATCTATGTTAGTTTTAATATAGCTAATGTTTCACTTTGCCTACAAATTTACGTTTAATGCATAAAAAGTAAATATACCTTAAGGCCGAATACGACGCGAATGACCTCATTTCTATGAGGTTAGGGCAAAGAATTGTCCACCGCGTTACCCGGTGCGTGTTGGCGGATTTAACATGTCTTGGAAATATTTATTTTTAATGTCCCAGACATCCAAGATTCCTCACGATCGACGAACTACGAACTTCGCCGCTGACAAAAATGTACTAAAAACTTCATTGGTGCTTGCTGGGTTAGAACTCGCGTAATGTGACAATTACAGTGAGCGCTTAGCCCTTGAGCTATCATGGTTAACTAAGAACTAATATTTTGTTTTAGGTAAACAGACGGAAGCAAAGAAAACTCTACGTTTTCTTGGTCGTCTTGATGATTTGGACAATGTGTTTGAGTCAGTACGTGGGACGAACCCCAACGAAGGACACAGCTGGAAGGCCTGGATCAAAATATTCACAGTGAAAGCTAATAGATGGTCTCTTTTCATCACACTGAGTCTATGCACGTTGCAACAGCTGAGTGGGGTGGCTGCGGTTTTGTTTTTCGCTACGACTATCTTCCAGATGGCAGGATCCTCTATAAGGTTCGAATTCATTTTGTCATAGTTGCAAATAGCTAGTTTTTTTATATTATAGGGAACAAACGAGCATGGAACTCGCCTGATAGTGACTACCGCAGCCCATGAAAAACTGTAACACTAAGGTAATTGCAGATGTTTTTCTGACCTCGTGAAAAATAAGAAAAGAGTCTACCTCTTTTCTTGAAGGTCCCTTAGTCGTATCGGTCCGGCAAAATCGCTGGTGGTAGTCGATCCCATGAGTAAGTATGTGCCAGGAAAATAACTTATAGTAAATCGTATAGAGATAGACTGCCAATCATCCAGATGGTATGGTTGGTATCGCGAGTAGAGCATTAAGCTCGCCCTTTGTATTCTTATGTAATTGGGAACGCAATATATAAATAAATAAGTAAAGATATTAATAGTTACTTTGCAACCATCCGGTAAATTAAATAATATGATATGTCTTTCCTAGTTTGAAGAGCACCTCCCGCCCTCCCTCAATTGCGTGCACTAATCCCGTCACTACCAATCCTAGCACCACTACTCCCAACACCACTATTCTAGAAAAGACACACCATCGACGATAATACGAGAATTGTTTCGGCTCTACACGAGGCATCTTCAGGTGATGTTGACTCCCTAAACTTAGAGGTCAGCCGCTGTAGATTCAAACTAGGGAAGACACATCATTTTATTTAATTTAGCGGATGGTTGCAAAGTAACTATTAATATCTTTATTATAATGGATTTCCGCAAAGTAACGCCTGATTCTATTAATTAAATAAATAAGTGTTAACATATTTACATAACAGACAGTTTGAAAATTTTAAAACTCTTTTTACCAGGCCCGATTTGGCGACAATAATAATTGGTGCCACTCGGCTGGTTGCCAGTTTGATTGCGCCAGCGCTCGTGGAGAGGGCTGGCCGCAGGATATTGCTTCTCGTGTCAACAGCTTGCTGCGCTATGAGCCTAGTGAGTTGTTGTAATTGTCTTTATAATCTTAAGTATAATATTAAATATATTCTATCATTAATTATAATACATGTATATCGTATTGGGGCAATCGTATGATTGTCAATCCTGTAATGATAGTAGTAACTTAAAGTAATAAATAAATAATAAATACTTGATGTCTCGGTTGTTCCATGGCTAACCATTTGGCTAAGATGATGTGGGTTGAATTTTTATACAAGTAAGAATGAAAAATGAGCAGACCGTCCACTTGGTCGCTATTTCTTTTACAGCGCATCTGATGGTAAATGGATACTGTAGCCTATCAACACCCGCAATCAAGTTCAAATGAGTACTAAGAGGGAATTCTTCACAGAATGTAATTATACGAGCTCTCTATACCCTTCAGGCCAGAACACGGTAGAGAAAGAACTGCTGTTTGACCACAGTATTAGAGTGGTAATTATTTTCGAATACGAATTAAAATGCAGATGCGTTGTCACCCATGAGGATTAAGATGGAATGCCTTATTTCCAGTAAGAAGTGTCTCCGGTTCTCTACACTCACCATATGAAACACAGCAGCGTTAATATTACGGCTATTTTACGCTGGTATTCTGTGAGAGCGTGGTCTTTCCATGGTCGAGCCTACTCATTTGTGCTACAACTATACTACTAATATACCTACAGCGTGGCTCTACCACGTATAAAAAAATGGCTATATATTGAAATGGCTCGTTTGCAGTAAAAAGGGAGCAAGCTCGTAACAATTGGTGTCACAAGTGGGATAAAATCATGCCAATTTTACCTAGGGACGAAATGGAGGGTGTCCGTACCTGAAGTCAACGCCAGCAGGAGACGGACCTGAGACGATTTGGTGGTACAACGCCGCAGACGTCAGAGGGCCAATTGCCAGCAACGGAGGCTGGCCCGTCAGCAGCTCCTACACCTGCAGCACCTGACTTAGGTGCTCTGATGGTGATGCTGCAGGAGCAGGCTCGCCGACAGGAGGAACAGGTCCGTCGGTTGGAAGAGCAGCTGCGGGGCGGACAGGATGAACAGACCCGCCGACAGGAGGAACAGGTCCGTCGGTTGGAAGAGCAGCTGCGGGGCGGACAGGATGAACAGGCCCGCCGACAGGAGGAACAGGTCCGTCGGTTGGAAGAGCAGCTGCGGGGCGGACAGGATGAACAGGCCCGCCGACAAGAGGAACAGGTCCGTCAACAGAAGGAACAGGTCCGTCGTTTGGAAGAGCAGCTGCGATGTGGACAAGAGGAACAGGCCCGTCGGTTGGAAGAGCAGATGCACCTCAAGAAAGACTTTCACGCTACCTTCGGGAAGGAGATAAAGGAGGTGAAGCATAGGGTTGCTCAGCATGACAACCGCCTGTCGGAAGCTGAAACCCAAATCGCGAAAGCTGAAACCCGAATCGAGAAAGTGTAAATTTTGGTAATACAATCGGCAGTTTTTATTGTCACGAACCTCAAGTTCGTAACAATTGGTTGGCTCACAAGCGAACTTTATTTGTGTTTAAATTAATTTTATTTTACAATATGCCAACATATTCTTTTTATTTTATTTTAAAATATGGCAACGTAATCTTCTTATTTTATTTATTATATTTTATTTTACAATATGGCAACATTTACTTCATATTTTCTTCGTCGTCGTCGTATCGATTCGTTTCGTAAAAGCCCACTGCTGAACATGGACCTCTCCCGTTGTAAGGCGAATTTGTCTTATTCGTTATACTTGCCATCCATCACCATCACAGTAGCACTCGCCTTGCATATTTGGCGCTAAAGGGGCGTCCATCAATTGCAGTGTTTAGCGGGAGGAGAGGGTTGATCCGAATCTCACCCAATCTCATGTGGGGGAGAGGGAGGGTCTCGGCACATATCACGTAATTTTTTCCTGCAAGAAACAGCGCAAAATTTCGAGAATTTTGGGTTAAATCAAGTAAAATGTTTCTAATTACATATTGACATAATTTAAAAATAATTATACAAATTATGTTTTTTTTATTAAACAAACCCAACACAACCATACGCAGATTAAAGTGATTGCACTTAAATACACATTTTGAAAAATCTCGCTTGAGATTTATGGGTGAGGGTTTCGAGCTATATCTCTCGTTCTCGACATCTTAGCAGGGGGAGGAAGAGAATAGTAAAATCGCCAAAATCGCCTTAAGTTAGATATTCTAAGTTTGGCGTAAATGAGAATAACGCCATCTATCGACAGCCATATTAGATAAGATTTAATTTTTATCTACAGATTTTCCCATCATTTTCCATACATAGGCTGCACTAAAAGTATCGGGAATGGAATATTTCCACTGTTCCTGTCATAATAAAATCTTTTTAATTGAAAACTCCTTGGTTTTAAAAATCGAATACCAATTATTTATTTAAAGAAAAGATTCTCGGTCTTGTCACAAGGTTTTGTCAAACTTGTTTAGTCTAGCGGTGGGTTAGGCTTTTTTGAGTAACGAAACGAAACTATCTATCGAATATCAATAGCGCTTTTGAAACACTCTATTTTAATAGAAGGCGGCTTCAATAGTGTTTCACGACGTGTTTAATAGAAAAACGTTGCGAATGAAACTATGACCGTTTCACGAGAAAACTTGTTTGTTACCGTTTCGTATAGAATTAGACATGGTGTTAATGGTTAAATTTATTTATTTGTTTAATCATTTCGCACAGTTTGATAAAAATATCACTTGAAAAGATTTAACGGCAAACGATTTACTTAATAATTACGATTATGACAAATTCACCCACAAGTTCAGCATAAAATATTGAATATAAGTTTGATTTTATAGCACATAATTATTACAATGCTTATTTTTAGACATCTCAAGCCTACATTTTTATGTAATAAATCAAATGAATACATGTATTGATGTTTTTATAGAATATTGGCCTTCATTGTTGTAGTATCTTTTGTAAAAAAGTCCTTGTAAAAATGCCAGTGTGGCATTATTTCGAGATATTTTTGATAACACACAGAAGAGTATTATTTTTACACTTAGTTACTTACACTAATTACTGTACAATTATTATTATTAACACTAATATATACAATTGTATTTAGTTCTTATTTTACTAAATATATTATATTATGTAAAAAAGAAAACAAAAATATTAACAAACGCGCCTAAAAAGTAAAAACAAACCGTGTCATTAAACTTAAACACAAGACTAATTTAAACCGGGCCAAGGTCACTTAAATAATGGAATTTGAACTATTTTTTGTTAAAAACATGCACACTTACTTTCTCATTTCTAATATCGCATCTATACGAAGGGAATAGAGTCATAGGTCAAATGCAAAAGCACCCACGCTCACTCGACATTCGACGACCGGTGGTACTTCTACCACAGCCTAAAGAGTCGGTTTCTTTACTCATGTGCTTCTACTTCAACAGCCGAAGCCGTCGCCGATGCGTCGCAAAAATAGCCGAATAAACGTTTTGTTACTGATCGCTCGTGATTCGTGAAACGTGAATCGTGTTACTGAGTAAAACATCTACTGTAATAGATAGTTTCGTTGCACTGCAATAACCCGCTACCCGCTATTGTGTGAATAGATAGTTTCAGTAACTAGTTACGTTTTGTAACGACCACTCCTAGTTTAGTCGTTGAGAAAATGGAATTGACTCAAGAAAATTCAAGAGCGATGATTTATTATGACTTTCGAAGTGGTTTAACACAAAAACAGTGTGTTGACCGGATGATTTCTGCATTTGGTGATGAAGCCCCATCCAAAACCACAATTTATCGCTGGTTTGCTGAATTTCAACGTCGACGTGTCAAGCTCAGTGATGATCCCCGTCAAGCTCGTCCAAAAACTGCAGTCACCCAAGAAAACGTTGATGCTATGCGTAAGCTGATTGAAGAAGATCGACATGTGACATACCGCGAAATTCAGGCAACTTTAGACATTGGCAATAGTCAAATACAAATAATCTTGCATGAACAATTAGGTGTAAAAAGTTATACCGCATTCGCTCTGTGAAGAGCAAAAAGCGGCTCGCGTTACTTGGTGCGTCAGAACTCTCGAAAGATTACTAGATATTACTAAGATTATTAGATATACAACATCACCTCTATCCTGAATAATTCACTGAATTCTTCTTTTTTCCCTTCAGCTTGGAAAGACGCATTTGTAGTTCCTCTTCCGAAAAAGTCAAATCCCCCTAGTATTTCTGATTATAGAACTATCTCTATTTTGCCTTTCTTTTCCAAAGCTCTAGAACGTCTTGTGCACAATCAATTAAGCACCTATCTTTTAAAACACAATCCTTTAAATCCCTTGCAATCCGGTTTCCGTACTGGCCATAGTACGACTACTGCACTTTTACAAATCACTGATGATATTCGGTATGGAATGGAGAAACAAAAGCTTACCATTCTCACGTTACTTGATTTTAGTAACGCATTTAATACAGTAGATTTTGATATCTTGTTAAGCATCCTACACTCTCTCAACATATCTCCAACTGTAGTTGACTGGTTTCGAAGTTACTTGTTTGGTCGCCGACAGCGAATTCAGGTGCAAGAGTTTTTTTCCATCTGGACTACTACAGCTGCTGGTGTACCACAAGGTGGCGTGTTGTCTCCTCTCCTTTTTGCAATTTTCATTAACTCTATAAGTCATAATTTGTCCTCTTCCTAACACTTGTATGCTGATGATCTCCACATCTATACTCAGTTCTCTCTTGAAGATCTATCTAAAGTGCAGTTGACACTATTAACGCTGATCTGAATTGTATTTCGAATTGGAGTAAATGTTATGGTTTAACGATTAATCCTAATAAAACTCAGGCCATTGTCATCGGTAGTTCTAGATTAATTGGTAAAATTGACTGGTCTTCCCTACCCTCTATTATACATGACTGCACTCTAATCCCTTACAGTAACAAGGTCAAAAACCTGGGGTTGTATCTTGACTCCTGTATGTCTTGGACCTCACAGGTTAACGAGGTCAGTAGAAAAATGTTTGCTGCGTTAAGCTCTTTACGTAGATTACGTAATTTTCTTCCCACAGCAACTAAATTAACGCTCGCCGAGTCTCTACATCTGCCTATCCTTGACTATGCTGATATTTGCTATCTTGACATTACCGAGGAGCAGCTTAATAAGCTTGAGCGCATTCAAAATTTATGCATTAGATTTATATTTGGGCTTCCCAAATATGATCATATCTCCGAATTTCACAAACAGCTCAAATGGCTCCCGATCCGCCTTCGCAGATATACTCACATTCTCTCCGCATTGTATAGTGTGCTGTTTGATCCTTCTACTCCTCTTTATTTAAAAAAAAACCGTTTCCAGTATCTTTCTCTTACCCATAATCGGTTCCTTCGATCCTCCGTCAATCTTTCTCTCTGTACACCTTTGCACTCTTCTGCCTTTTTCAAGAAATCCTTCACCGTAACCGCTGTGCGATTGTGGAACTCCTTACCTCTCCATATTCTTCGTGCTAAATCTCTTCACTCAAAAGTTTCAAAATTCTTGTTAAATCTTATTATTTAGAACGCTATTAGATAAATTACTTTACCTTTCTCGTACTCGTTTCATTTAATTTACTGTATGATATTTTATATATAACTTTCACTTATTTTTACTTGTATGTATTATTGTATTTTTATTATTATTATTTTGTATGCCCCCCTCTATTTGTAACTTTTGTTTGCAACATTCCTCTACGCAAAGATTGTCTGGAAGAAATCACTTTCAGTGATAAGACCGCCTATTGTACATATTTTAATTAGTTTTAACTATATTGATGTTTCTGTATTGTGCTGTACAAAAAAGAATAAATAAATAAATAAATAAATAAACATCGTATCAGGTGACGAATCCTGGATATACACGTACGAACCCGAAACAAAAAACCAGTCACGAGATTGGGTGTTCGAAAATGAGTTAAAGCCAACAAAAATTGTTCGTTCACGAGTGTTGCAAAAACAATGGTGGCCACGTTTGTCTCCAAAACCGGCTACGTTACGACTATTCCTCTTGAGGGACAAAGAACGGTTAATGCAGAATGGTATGCTAGCATTTGTTTGCCACAGGTCGTTTCTGAACTCCGTAAAGATAACTGCAACCTCCGCATCATCCTCCGTCACGACAATGCGAGTTCTCACACCGCACACAGAACAAAAGAGTTTTTAGAGCAAGAAAACATAGAATTATTAGACCATCCGCCGTACAGACCCGACCTAAGCCCTAATGATTTCTATACTTTCCCTAAAATAAAGAATAAATTGCGTGGACAGAGATTTTCATCACCTGAAGAAGCTGTGGACGCCTACAAAACGGCCATTTTGGAGACCCCAAATTCCGAATGGAATGGTTGCTTCAATGATTGGTTCCATCGTATGGAAAAATGTGTCAAAATTCGCGGAGAATACTTCGAAAAGTAATAAATACATTTTTAAGTAGTAATGTTGTGTCACTTCCTTGATTCCCGAAATTTTCAGTGCCGCCCTCGTAGTCGTTTTTTATGAAACAGACAGGATAATATGGGATGATAGATTATCTTACGTCGCCACCACTCGACTAACTCATTATTTAATCCTTATTTTTATTACCAATTTTGCAGCAATATTTTTACAGGCTATAATAATAGACGAATCTACCGACTTAAATACACTCGTTTGGAATTTCGAAACGGAATCCCGAAACGGAATTTCGAATGTCTTTAGGAGGTTATGTTTGTATAACAATAACATATTTTTGATGATATGGTGTTAATCTAGATTGATCTGTTGCAATAAAACCTAATTAATACTGGGTTTTAAGGCTACTACGGCCCTATAAAATTAATTTTTGACGCGCCCTAACTCAATATTTTTTTTCAGTCAATTCTTGGCGCATTCTTCTACTTGTCTCGAGTTAAGAATCCAGTTGTTGCAGACATCGGATGGCTGCCATTAATGGCCCTCATCATGTACTTCTTTTCATACGAAACTGGTAAATCTCTTTTTTTTATCAGTCCGTTCCGTTCATAGATTTAGTATATACTTACGTTACGTTGATTGCCCCGTTGGTCTAGTGGTTGCAATAGTGCGACTACTGATTATGAGGTGCTGGGTTTGAATCCCGGGACGGACCAAAAAATTAATTATTGAGTTTTTCTGTCAAGAAATTCTCAGTAGCTACCCGGAGTCACGAAGTCGGCGGTGTCTCACCCCCGTGCCTCGGAAAGCACGTAAAGCGGTTGTCCTGCACCTGATCTCTCTCTCTGGTTGTGTTGGTTTACCGTCCCATCAGATTACGAGAGTGAGGGAATAGAGAGTGCACCTGTGCTTACGCATACACTTGGGTAATATAATCCTGTCCTGCGCCGATGGCTAGCCTCCGTTGAGGCAGGCCGCCGTGGCCGAAATTCGGTCTGGAGGACATTATTATATACTTACGTTAGATTGGCAATGTAAAAGAGAAAGGGCATAGCATATCTTACGTTAGAACGAGATAGAACTGCTAGACCATACACGTACACGCTATAGACCTATATCGGGCTGACGTCAATCGTTAACGAAACAAATCCCGCTTATTTTCGAGATATCTTTGATTTCGAAGCATTAATAAGTTTTTAAAAGGTGTGATTAAATATGGTGACGTGTACAGTACCTGAATACAGTTAATCGAGAAAAGAAAATTCACAAAATTAAGCATTTCCCACGTAAGTGCAATTAAAATGTTTAGCACTGTAAATACAATATCTTAGCTCTGGTACATATGTTTTATACAAAAACGTATAAGGAAAAATTTCGCATTTTATTACGATAATACTCTAAATGCGTAAGAATTATAATAAAATTTTTAACAAATACGTGAATACCCGCTATTTCCGATCTAATTTTTGTAGAGATTTACACTATCGATGTCATCTTATCGATAATATGTTTTTAACAGGCAAAGTCATATCTGCGGATGCAGCCTCTTTTAACTTCGTATTTTTTTTTAATTTTCAATATTTAATTTTTGGCTGTATAGTTAATACTTTAGTGAGATAAATTAAAGTCTTACAATGTTTCGGATTTCCAACTATTCACTGAGGTTAAACAAAAATGGTTAAAAATGATAAATAGAGAAGACTGGTTTCCAAAAAAAATATACAACTATATGTAGCATGCACTTTGAACAAAAATGTTTTTCTCATAGAAGTGCACAAAGAGTAAAGCTGCGTTCTGGTTCAATACCCACATTATTTATGCCCATGCGCAGTTTCTTAATTATATGTATTTACACTATATGTATGTACATATGTTCATTTTGTTTGCGCATGTTCAAATGTGTACAAATTGTTGTTGTCATCTTTGTGATGTACATTGATTTTTTTTAAATGAAAGTAACAAACGAACTTACAAGATCACTTGATGGAAGCGGCTACTGCAGAACATGGTCACCTACAGTCAGCTTCAAACAAAGAAAGCTATAAATGTGTTTTTACCCCTGAAGTTTAAGATAAAATGCCTTACAGCTTATAATTATACAGGTTCTCTATACTCAACAGACCGGAATGCGCCAATCACAGAAATCTAAATAATAAGACAATAGAAATGCCTTCTACTGTCTTTTAATATCGGGACGCGTGTCGCCAGGTCGTAGCTCTCACACATAGACAAACAATAAATACACAATTACGCCTACAAATACCTCTAGCATTAATGCAACAAAGGTTAATTTATAAACTATTGCGTTAAGGAATATTTTATAAAAACGAGAAATCTCAGGAGGCGTAGCCACTCGTTCCAATAATTAAAGTGTGGGAAAAACAGAGAATCACATTGCGAGCTCACTCTCACTTGAGCATAGTGCAGCGCAACGCACGTTTCGATAACATTCTATTAAGAGTCATTGATCTTCCAGAGTCTCACACCAAGATATAACTAATTAACTGAAATTGTCTCAGTAATAGGCGATTTTAGTCTTAGCTTTAGCTTTTAGACGTTTTATAATAAGAAAAAAGGGGATATAATAATACGTTAAGAATAAATATATCCATACCAAAAAAAGAACCAAAACAAAGTTATCTTTAATAACCGGATCTTTTGGAAACTTGTAATAAAAGCATTGTATTAAATAAACAGATGTATAAATAAAATGAATACAACGTTATACAACCAGCAAACGAATAAATATATGTATGGGTGACATATTTATCATTTTTTATTAGTTTTAAAGATCTATAACTGACTTTCTGTTGTATGCTACTTTTCAGTTTCCCGGCTTCTTACAGATCGAGTTAAGACCACTATCCTTACAATATAATTACTTATCCTTACAATATAATTTATTAAAAATTTATCAAGTAATTTAAAAGTAAAAACAAACAGATAATTGCCGATAAACGGTTAACGGTATAAAATAGTTAGAAAGAAAAATAAATAGAAAGGTAAAAATAAATATTTAACGAAAAATCACATTTAACTCCTGTTTCGTTAAAACTAGGTAAGCGAAAAATAATAAATTATGGATACAAAATAGTTTTGTCACGTAACTGACTCGCATTCGACTCCTGCGGCCATGTTCTAGGAAATTTACGTACGCAACAATTTTGTTTATTGCCCATACTATAAATCCATCGCTGATTTTAGCTGTCGTACTCGTAGATATGAACTAGCTTAGGAAACAATGGATATTGAAGTGTGAAAACAATTAAAATTTCGGAGATAATAATAGTACTGGAAGTGGATAATTTTATTTAAGTATATTTCATTAAACACAACATTATTTAAAACACTAAGTACTTATTTATGAAGTGTTATCCCTTTATTTGAAAATTTGCAAGTTGTGGAGGTATTTCCGCAGTTGGATATGCTTCAAAACACCTTTTTTACGTCTCTGCGTCCGAAACAGTACTGGTGACCAAAAAAAAACGCTCCTCGTGCGCTTGAGGCCTACGAGTCACATGTGCGGCGACAAGGTCACGCGTTTCTTTTTTTGCGCCCGAAGCAATATGGGCAACCCTCCGGAAAGCGGGGGAGGGAGGCGGTGAATGCTCATAGCATACCACGCAGCCGGCTGCATGGTTATGTGGAGACTTTTACCCACTAAACACCGCCTTTATGGATTGGCTTACCGACCTGACGAGAGATCTCTAAGCCGTATACGAACGCGACACTCTTTGGCAGAAAGGAGGACGCAAGCGGCGAAAAGCCGCTTAGAAGTGTGCCTAACTAAGGTAGATTAAGGGATGTGTTATGTAGGCTGGGCCTGAGCCGCCAGAAAGCAGTTCAGGTCAGCCGAAAGCTTGTTGGGGGGGGGGTCCGAGAGAGAGTTTCTCGATCTGCGCACACTATAGCGAGTGTAGATAGGGGCTGCATAGGCAGCTGTCTCACGAATGAGATGATTTGGGTGGGACTCTGAGGCTTTGAAAAATCTCTCAAAGAGTGATTTAAGGAACTGCTGGATTGTTGGGAGCTCTAAGTCTCGGTGTAGGTCGGCATTACGGATATAATAGGGCGATTTAGTGGCCCTACGACAGAATAGATTTTGAACTATTTGAAGTTCATTTATAACTTTGGGCTTAGCATATGCGAAAATGGGGGCCGCGTAGGTCATGACAGGTCGTATGCAGACCTTATATACTCGTAGGGTTCGCTTGTTGCGGAGGGACATTTTACTGTGTCTGCCCAACATGCTGTTGAGCCTACCCATGTAAAATCGTGCGGTGCGAGTTACCTTCTTGATATGGGGCTCGAAAGTGAGCCTTGCATCAAGGGTGACGCCTAAATATTTGGCTTTTGTTTGCCATGGGACAGGGGTTCCTAACATCCTGATTGGCGGAGTGGTGGTGAGACGGCGTCGTTTATATTCGAAGCAAACGGCGGAGCTTTTCTTCGGATTTACGTGGATACGCCATTTTTGGAACCAAGCTCCTAAATCGTTAACTGACTTTTGGATCTTGTTCCGAATCTGTGGCAGTGAGTTGCCTTTAGAGTAAAGGGCTGTGTCATTTGCGAAGAGGGCTAGTTTAACACCGTTCGACGGGATAGGGATGTCGTTGGTGAATAGTATATATAGGAGAGGGGCAAGCACAGAGCTTTGAGGGACACCGGCTTTGATTTGACGAGTAGAGGATAGCGTGCCTTCGTGTCTACGAGGCGGATGAGACGGTCAGGAAGGGCTAAGTCGTACAATTTGTAGATAAGGCCCTCGTGCCAGACTCTTTCGAATGCCTTGGCAATGTCGACAAAGACGGCGATGGTTTTTTGACGACGAGGATAAAAACCACTATGCTGTGAACTTGCTGGAGGCACGAGTGTTTGGCTCGAAACCCGAATTGTTGAGGGATGACAAGAGGGTCGCCGTCTGTGGGAAACAAATGGCGCCTCATGCGCACGAGAATAACTCGTTCGAAGAGTTTGCCCATGGCCTTGAGGAGGTTGATGGGACGGTGATTGGAGGGGAGGTTGTGAGGTTTGCCTGGCTTGGGAATGCCAATGACAGTTGCCTCTTTCCAAGAGGAGGGAAAGTAACTGAATTCGAAGCAGGCGTTGAAGATTATGGCCAATAAGGCGATCACCTGCTCCGGAAAGTGTTCGAGGGCTTGGTTGGAGATGCCATCCGCACCCGGTTCTTTTTTGGGCCTAAGTCCTTTGATGGTAGATGAAATCTCATCTTTGGTTACAGTAATAGGGTCAGAGGCGGTGGGAGGCGAGTTCCGGCGACGGACTTCGTCCTCCACTAGTTTGATATGTAGGGTGTCAGTGGGTTGTGAGCTGGGAGAGCATTTAGCGGCGACGCTGTCAGCGAAACTCAGCCTTTTCTTCGTCCTCGAAGGCAATAGAGCCATCGGGACGAGACAGAGGGGGAGTATATATGCGTGATAGAGTCTATCCGGAGGGCTCTCGCCATCTGGTAGTACGCTGTGTGAGAGGGGGAGATTTTCTCCATGAGATTGCCCCTTTCGAGGTCGCTGTAATCTTTGAGGCGGTAACGGAGTTTGCGTTGAAGGCGGTGGGCCGCAAGTCTATACTCGGGAGTGGGATAGCGTCGCCAAATGCAAGGATGGCTTCGAAATCACTCTTAACAGGGAGGATTCCGCTAGGGATATAGCAAGAGGCTGTAATGATAGACTGGTGTCCAGTCATGGCTAATCTAGTAATAGTGGCTTCCATACTGGTAAGCGTCGGAGTGGGGATGTGGGAGCAATGAAGGGACATTTTGTAATTAGTGGCAGTACCGCCGCCTTTGCGGTAGGGTCTGTCATTACGTAGAAGTGAATAATTTTTAATAGAGAGGTCTTTAGAGACATTAGGGCTGAGGTGGGTCTCCTGAAGGAGGAGGAGGTCGGCTTCGCGATCTCGAAAAAATAGCCTAAGCTCTGGGAGGTTATTTCGCAAACCGCGGATACTGAGCGAAACAAGCGACAAACCCCTTGGTTTGATACGACCGTGCGATATTGCGGGAGCAGAGGGCTCCGGCATAGTGTTGTTACAATGACCTTAGTATTTCGATGTGCAACGGTGAGACGGTCAATGTGAGACGGTCCTGAGGGGACTGAGTAGCGCTCAGTTTACGCGCAAGGATAGAGATTTCCCCTATATTGATCTTATTCGTAGTGTTAGACACTAGGATTAGATCATCTACTATAGGGTCTGCCTGTTTTTGTGGGTCGGCGGAGGGCTGGCCTGTTTGTCCGCATAGGACACATGCGGGTGGGGATTCGACGTTTTTGGGCCGGGGGCACTCTTTCGAGTGATGGGGTTCTAGGCACTTAACACACCTGGGTGGGGCTTAGCAGTTGGCTGCCGCGTGCCCATAGAGTTGGCAGTGGTGGCACTGCGCTGGGTAAACGCGCCGGTGTAGGGCTTCGACCTTTACACGCGACAGGCCGCACACAGTGCGTACCTCGCGGAAGATGGCCTTAGCCTCCGGCACATTGGTAAGAACGAGGAGGGCGAGGTTAAATCTCTCGCCCCTGCTGCTGTGCATCTTGTGCACAGCCTCTATGGGCCTAAGCCTTGGGACTTAAGGTCTTCCAGAATGTCCTCGTTTGCGAGTTCATAAGCAACTCCGCGGAGGACCGCCTTGATTTTCCTTTCTTCGGCGAGAGCGTATGTGTGATAGGACACACGCTCGGCCGTGTAGAGACGGGTTATATTCCGGAAGTCTTCTATGGACGTTGGCATGATTTTGAAGGCCTCGCCGACATTGGTGGCTTGATCATATTTGAAACCATTATCGTAGAGGGTTTTGGACAGCTGTGTAAATTTCGCCTTGTCTCTGAGAAAGACAGGGGACAAGGCTTGGCTTTTAGCCAGTTTGGGAGCGCAGCGTGTTGCTGGCTTGGCGGTAGTGTCTTTCGACTGAGATGCGGCAGCGTTAGGGGCTGCGGAAGCAGGGGCAAGAATGGGGGCTGCAAAGGTTAAGGCAGCGGCGGAAGGTGCGCGGGCGGCGGTGGCGGCCACCGGGGCGGGGGGAGTGCGGGGAGTCTCGGCGCGCTTCGGGCCGCGCTTTGATTTCACTAGCGTAAATTGTGCTGAATCGGTGACCGTTCCTTCGGAGTCGGATGACTCCGAGGAGCCGGTGGAGCTGTGGACGGTCCTCTTCCGGGAGGAGGAGGTGATGGACGTGGTGTCCGAGTGCTCCATATCGGAGTCGGGAGACGCGGGTGAGTCGGTCTGCGGGGCATTCGCTTGTGTCGCGAGGAAGGCCGCGATGGCTGGCGGGGGATGCGTTCCCCCGGGGGCCTTAGGGGCAGCGGGGAAAATGGCGTTGGCGAGAAGGGTCTCGTCAATTTGGTTGGGTATGGGTAGTCCTGCAGCTTGGACGAATTGGGCGATGATGGCCACAAGTTGGCTCGTGAGATTGCTTATGTCTATGGAAGACATGTTTATTTGGACAGGGGGAGGTGACGATTTTAGTCTAAGAACCTAGAGGTCCCTGCTCTGAGAAGAACGGGGCCTGGGTGGCAGGTGGGGGGGGACTGACGCTCTATTCCCAGAGCGGGGTCCCTATGTTCTGACAAGAACAAGGGCTCGGTCTGAGAAGAGCAAGAACGATCTTCCTAGAACAGTAACAAACAACAAAAGTAACAGTATAACAATAAAACAATAACAGAAAAATTAAAAATAAAACAACAAACAAAACAATAAAAGTAAAGCGCGCTCGAACCTCCCCGCCGAAGCGAGGGGGCAAGAACGATGCGAAACAAAAGAACTCATCGATAGCGTCTGCTCGGCTGGTGTGAGCCGGAGAGAGCGGGGCGCGCGGGCGAGAGTTTGCACTACCGCACGAGGACGGAGCGCGGACTGTATGCACTACCGCTTGGGAGCGGAGCGCAAATGGAACTTGAGGTCACGCGCTTTTACGACTTCTATTTATATTTAGATTTCTGTGGCGCCAATGTAAGCACTGCTGCTTAGCGGAAGAAATATGTAAAAGGGTAATTAAAACCTTATTTTATTCGTTTTAATCATAGAGTACATAATATTTACACAAATTATATTTGTTTGTAGGTTGTATTGAAGCCGAAATGCAAAGCATCATCATATGTCTACAGAGATATAACCCCAGTACCCAGTAGCTCTACTGCAAACGTTTTTGTTATAGACAATTTCCCGAGAAAGAAAAAAGGAAGAAAACTATTGATATTCTTCGGAGATGCCTAGATATGAAACAAAAAAAAAGAAAAATATAAGAGCATAAAAAACGGGCTAATGAAAAAGTGGAAAAGGTGTCTCAAGTGATAAAAAATCTTGAAAGGCTTCCCTCACTTCAAAATAACGTTAGTACTGTAATGGTGTCAAGTTCAAACGATTTGTTGCAGTATCTCCTCGAAAGGGTGATTAAGAAAAAACAAAATAAAAAAATAAACAAGAGTATGATACGCAACTAAAAACATTTGCCCTTACTTTACACTTTTATAGCCCTAGGGCTTACAACTACATGAGAACGAAATTTGACCTGTACCACATCCTCGAATACTAAGAATCTGGTACCAAAATGTAGGCTGTAAACCTTGCGTCACTAAGGAAGCCATAGAAACCGTAAATGTTATAAGAAAAGAAAAAAAGATTTGGTCATCACCCTTACGTTCGACGAAATGTCTATCCATGAGCACATTAAATTTGACGGTCAATCGTTATGGCTATGTTGACGTAGATAATGGTATTTACGGAGATCAAGTAGACAAGGCTAAAGATGTATTAGTAATCATGGCAGTGGCAATTAATTATTTTTGGAAAATCCCAATTGCTTATTTTTTGAAGAGGATTTACTGCTTCACAGAAAGCAACACTTCTAAAACAGTGTATTGCTTCATTATCAGATTTTGTAAAAGTTTCTTCCGTCACTTTTGATGGAATAGCATCTAATATAAATATGGCACAAATACTTGAAGCTTATATGAGCACCGCTCCATTTAGGCCGTACGCTTACTATATATGACAAAAATATTATATATTATTAGATGCATGTCTTTTACTAAAGTTGGTTAGAAATACTTTTGCAGAATACGAAAATTTTTATCGTCATAATGATAATATTAAATACGAATATATTGAAAACCTCTGCCAACTTCAACACGACGTCGGCTTGAATTTGGCAAATAAGGTTTCCAAAAAACATGACAATTTTTAAATCACAAAATGAATGTATGGTTAGCAGCGCACCTGTTAAGTAATTCTGTTGCAACCAGCTTAGAGTTCATCAAAGACGTATTAAAATTCCAGAAATTTTCACAGTTACGCATCTAAGAAGGTCTTAAATGCAAAGAATGTTGAAAATGTTGCAGCTAAATAAATAAAAAAATTTAAAATAAAACAACCAAGCTTTGATGAAGAGTCGAATAAAACTTGGTTTTATCGGTTTTTTGGCGAATTTAATAGCTTTAAAGTGGCTATATGTCGATTTTATAGTTCGGAAAATTAAAGTTTCTTCCGACCTATAAACTCTCTCAAGATCAATGCGAATCCTGTGTAAATGTACTTTATGGTGAAGTTAGGGAAGATTCACTTATAAACATGAAGGATGTAGGTGGCCTCGTTTATCTCTCTCAAGACTTTTATGAGGTAGGTATTCATTTGAACGCGTTTTTCAAAAATATATGAAAAGAAAAAATGTAAACGAAAATATGTTTCGAAAATTAGTAAACGAATGCCTTGTCTCCTAAAAAAATATTTTGACATACTCGACATATGTATGATTCGCCAGCAATATCAAACCATAAACACTTAACTATTAAATCAATAATGGAAACTTATTTGATTATTAGATTGAAGTATGAAGCGAAATTGCAAAATACCTCTAAGGAGAGCTTACTACATTTTTACAATAAATAAGTTATTTTTGGAGAAAAATTTAAATCACAAATTTTTTGTTTATTGTTTTATTTTTATGTCCTCAAACATAAAGATATTCATTTTATAATATCGATACAGATCGCTCTGTATCGATAATTGAAGTTGATGCATGGCGCAACATTATTCGTCTCGAACACGTGCGCATTTCATTCACGCCGGTACATTTCGTTTTTGGTCTCACCCTAAACTAATGCATACTATATCTATGGTTACGTTTCAAAACGTTTCAAAACACAGACTTTATGAATGCGATAATAGCCTAATGGACTACCCATTGGCCGTAATCGCCGCGTAGTGGCGTAAAAATATCCACTACCCCGTATCGACCCGTAGGTAACGGGCGACACGAGAAAACAAAAAATTACTTAAAAGATTAAGTTGCAAAAAACCCGCAAAAAAAGCAATAAAACCCCTTAGTTAATATATGTGGAGGCCTATTCAGCAGTAATCTGCCTGTGAACTCAAAAGTCGTGCATTCGAACCCACCATTCGATAGTCATGACAACTATATATAATGATTCCCGACATTTAGGGCACTTTCCAGCGCCCATGGTCAACGGGGGGGGGTAGGACTGAGGTGCATGATGTCCTGACGTCATAGTTACCGAAGACTACATTCAACTCTCACTTAATTAATTAAATATTAATTTTTAAAAAATAGTATGAAGCGTAGGTCTGGTTTTGTACGAGTAGGAAAATAAATTAAAATAATATATTATATTATTAGGTCATTCAAATGCACGAATTTGCCTTTAATTGCTATTAATATTTTATTTTTACCAAAAACTGCAACACTAATTGCGAATTGATATCGTTTTGACGTTAGCTGTTAAATGTCCTGAGGTGACTGATCAATTCATTGACAGATATTTCAATTCTGAAGTGGTGTTTTTCAAATGCGTATCTTTCTTTACGTCAGGTACGTAAAGAAAGATACGCATTTCTAGTGATTTAAAATGTGATTCGATATCAACAAAATCAAAATCTTGCGTAAATCATGAAATCCATTAAACAAAAGCCGAGTCAAACAAGTAATAACAGGATTAAATTCGAAATAAAAATACCAAATCTCCAAAGAAATCCAAAATGAACACAATAAACCTATGCATGAGTTCACAACTACACAAACAAGTTCGGAATAAATAAAAAAATATCACACTACCTACATTATTTCATGACTCAAGTCACTTGTCAGACATGACATTTGACATGTAATTTTATGACTGGAAGGGTGCCATCTTATAAAATAATCAAAAATTGGAATTGCATTTTTATTTTTAGCAAGTCATTTAGTTTGATTTATTGTCTTATTTTAGTTTTAGTAAAATCTCTGTATTTATTGCTTTTTTAGGGTATAGTGTACATAGACTGAGCCTGAAATGGACCGTCTCCTTTGGATGTTTTTTTTTTAATTTCAATAGCCTCGCGAATCATTCTTGGTAGGAATCGGTGTTCTTATGCGAGGATTTGTAGTCTATCAAATCTGATAATGGTTGGGACGGTACTGAATATGTTGAAATATTGCAGATTTCCCGGAGCGTCAGTACTTTACAACCACCCACTGTTACCAGCCTGCTTCTCTGAGCTTATACATATAGTACGAACCCCTACCCTACCTTAGTATCGTGCTGTTGTAAAAAGTGTCCTATTTTCTATTTCAAGACATATTCAACTTATATATATGTCAAGCTATATTAGAATCCATCGAGACGATCAAACATGATACTTTCACATTATTATAATATTAATAACATTTCCAAATTTCCTTTCCAGGTTTCGGAACAATGCCTAGTGCATTAGTTGGAGAAATGTTCCGTGGTAATGCACGAAGCACTGGATCAGCTATCGCCATGACAACGGCTTGGCTCATCGGTTTCGGAGTAGCCACGGGTTTCGGTCCCATGGTCAGAGTACTGGGTGGAGACGTCACATTTTGGATGTTCTCCTTTTCATGTATTGTCGCCTTTCTGTTCACAATCAAGTTTGTACCTGAAACTAAAGGGAGGACATTAGGCGAGATCCAAGAGCTTTTAGGAAGACAATAACTTAATGTGTATTATATATTGTAAGAATTTATTCTTTTGAGGAACAAATTAAGAAGAAGGATAAAAGAAGAAATACTAAAATTTAAAATAAAGCACAAAACAAAATCAGAAGTCGAATTTATTACATGCTGATTTTCCAATTGCTCGGCGGTGAATGAAAACATTATGATTAAACATAAATTGAAGATGTTAATTGCTTCATTACCATTTCAGAAATGCAAGAAGGGCTGAGCCCCGCTGCAGGATGTATATTTTAGACTATATCTTATAAATTTATTATGATAATTTTTAATTAAATTACCTTTTCTTTGCTTGATATAAATTGAAGCACAACCGTGCCATAAAATACATTAAACTTTAATTACCAGGAAAAGGAAGTTGTAACCGGAATTCTGTTCTCCTTATCAAGAGTGCAATAAGTGCGGTTGACATCTTTGCCGCCTAAAGTTTAAACTGCATTTTGAAATAACTTATTGTATTACTAATTTTGAATGGGATATTTAAAGTTATTGTCAATTAAATAAAGATCTAATTATTGGGTTAGAGACAAGGATTCCAAATGCTTAAACTCTATACCTAATGATACAAAAATTACTTACTGCATCCTTGGGTAGATCGGCAGAGTTACAACATTAGATGTGACATTTTAATATATAAATTAAAAATAAATATTTAAAGATGTTGTGATTTAAGCCTAAAATAAATTAATAATAGGAGTTATTGAACACACAAGACTATATTATTTCTGTCTTAGAATATGTAGACCCATTATACAATAATTATCCTTATCATGGGTTTTTGCAAAACATGTTTAATGAAAGGATACGGACAGCAGCATTTTCCGTATAATAGCTGGAAATAATAGTTTTAGAAAACTACGGAAAAATCAGAATGCAATGTATAGGGAAAGCCTATTGCTAACAGTGAACATTTGATAGGCTAGTTTGATTTTGATAGCCTTCTTTGTTAGGATTTGTAATTGATGAATGTATGAACAGTATACAATGAAATAGTATCTGACTCGATATTCACACAGTATGCGATATTTGTGTTCACTTTTTACGATTTAATCATTATTTTTTTTTATATAATAAGGATGACAAATAAGCGCACAGGCCACCTATAAGTGGATGCTGTGTCCCGAAAACGTCTACATCCATCAGCCATTAAGTATCAAAATGCAGAAAGTTGTCACCCCTGAGGGTTGAAGGATTGTCTCATTTCCAGTAAAAAGGGTCTCCGGTTCTTTAAACTCACTAGAAAAAACGTTGCATGCGTTAAGAGTCCTCTTAAATTTAGGCGTTACGCAAATTTAGGTATTTTACGCCCCGAGCGGGCGACGACCTACGCGAGTGATACTTTATTTCATAATATCTGTCCACTCGATCGCACTATGATACTGTAAGTATAGCGAGTAAAAGATCTTGATCTCTCATTATACAAGTTTTCTTAGGGAGTTCAGTGGATGGAAAATTTTTGGTGTGTCATTTTTATGTTATCTAATTAATTTATTATAATCTATTTGATATATTTTATATTATTTATAAACCTTAATGTTGAAATAAGTACACATAAATATTTTAATTGTTTAACAGTAATCGATTGTTAACTGATGTAATAATCGATTATATCTACTAACGGTAGCATAGTGGTATAAATAAAAAGTACGGTTGCAACCAGTTTTAATAAATATAATAACCAACTGTTGTTAATACTTTTTAATCGATACTTACAATCAATTACCATATTTTTTCTTATAAAAATATTTTCCGCAACGGGATTGACCAACCTTATTTCGAGTCAATAATTTCATGCAGTACACACTTTTTATAAAACGCTTGTAACTTGGTAACATATTGAAAATCCAAAATTTGTCGTCTTTCTATGTATAATTTTAGTACTTTTACTGCATAATATGGCCCAGATTATCCAAATGGCAAGCATGCGGACATTCTTATTCTCCATTATTACTTTTCCAGAGATATGATATTTCTTTTTTTACGTTTAGTGACGCATTGATACTTATATTTATTTTTCTCTATTCCGACTGGTAATAAATCTCGGCTACAATCAAAACAACTGTAATGAATTAACTATCTGGTAAAATAATAATGTACGAACTTTATACTAATTGAAAAATACGAAAGCAAAATACTTCCAACGATCAAAAACTGCGGTCGAAGTTGACGATACTCTAGCACAAAACAGCTGCGCCTATATGGCAATCGACGCACACCACGATAATATCGAAACGAGACGAACCGCGCGAAATAAAGTACACAGGTCCAAACTCGAAAACCGCTCCCGCGGTAATGACTAATGATTTCAGATGACCGGCGCAGGGAAATATATGTAGTTTTATTAAATTATTTAAAAAATAATATTAACGATTTAAAAAAGTAAAAATCATATTATTCTAAATGCTAGGATTAACTATGGAGATATTGGGGCTTGTGTCGAAGCTTTTTCGATGGTCAATTGAATTATGTCGATTTTTTTTCCTTACGTGAAAGGTATATAACGAAAATGTATTCTATCATTATTAAAGTATAGGATACTAGGGAGATAAAGTTAGAGCTCCCAAATCATGTCCTTCAGAGTTTTGGCTAAAACATGCATCGGGAGAATTATTATTACTAAATGAATAAATAAGTTATCTAAAATTTACTCAGAGCTTATTGTAGTAGAGAAAACGAGCTTTTATTAACGAGTAATTGTTTTTTCAAGCAACGGACGGAAAACATCTAATTTCAACGAAGAAACCTTGTAATTTCGCCTTTTTTTGTAATACTGCTCTTAAGCTGCAATTTTACGCTGGTATTCTGAGAGAGCGTAGTCCTGTTCCGGTCGAGTTTACCCATTTGTGCTACAACCATAATATAATTGCGGCATGACACTATCACGCAGTAAATATATCAATACATATCTACGATTCTGACATATATTTATAAAATTTAAATGACTAACGAACTTACAGTCAAATTGATGGTAAGTGGCTATTGCTCTATTGTAGATGCGTTGTGTTCTCTGTGAAGTAAAAAACTTAGATAAGCGAGCTATGCTCATTAATACTCTAAGAGAAAACAAAAACTCGCTCCTGCGATGAATAAAATTTATTTCGATGGGACTCAAGTCCGCCAGCAGCTCTAGGATAGTGCACCGGGTTTTTTGTCGACTTCATATCCAGTGGGACAGATGTAAGAAAGCGCTACTTTTACTAATAAATACCTAGGTGGATTGAAAAGTACTCGGCCTAACACAGATCCATTCAATTCTAAAAATCAAATCTACCCACATTATTTAGTTCAGTTCAGACTAGTTCATTGTGTGAAGTTCGAAACGTGTGCGATAATTAGTTGTGATTTTATAAATTTATTAACAAAGTAATCGGACATAATTTCCGCGAATGGAGCAAATCGAGCAGCGTGCCGTCATTAAGTACCTCCATAAGAAGGGGCTATCATCAAAAGCCATCCATGATGACATGGTCAGTACATTAGGCGATTGTGCTCTGTCATATTCATCCGTCAAAAAATGGATAGCAGAATTTAAGCGTAGTAGAGAGAGTGTGAAAGATGAACCCCGCTCTGGAAGGCCTTCGACGTCAACTACTGACGAAAATATTAAAAAAGTACTTGATTTAATAATGGGAGACCGCAGATTAAAAATTAGAGAGATAGAGATTATAGGCATCTCTTATGAACGAACTCAAAACATCATTGTCAACGAGTTGGGTTTCCACAAGGTGTCTGCGAGGTGGGTTCCGCGACTGCTTTCAGTTGAACAAAAAAGGACGCGATTGACTATTTCACGCGACTGTTTTGAGTTATTTGAAGCCGATGCAGATGATTTTTTGAATCGTTTTGTTACTATGGACGAAACATGGGTTCATTACTGTACACCGGAAACAAAACAACAATCAAAACAGTGGAGAAGACCTGGTTCACCACCCCCAAAAAGGCTAAGTCGATTTTGTCGGCAAATAAGGTGATGGCTTCAGTATTCTGGGACTCGAAAGGTGTGATTATGATTGATTATCTTGAAAGGGATCAGACTATAAACTCTGATTACTAATGCACCTTACTACGTCGTTTACGAGAGGAAATAAAAGAAAAACGTCGAGGAATGCTCAGAAGAAAAGTCCTGTTTCATCAAGATAACGCCCGTGTTCACACGTCAGTACAGTCAATGGCTGAAATTCACAACTGTGGCTTTGAACTGTTACCGCATCCGCCGTATTCACCTGATCTGGCACCATCAGACTTCTTTCTGTTCCCTAACCTAAAAAAGCACTTGGGAGGTCAAAGATTTTCGACAAACGACGAGGTCAAAGCAGCTGTAGACGCATATTTTGACTCTAAGGAAGAATCATTTTTTTAACGGTCTAAATGCTTGGAAGGGGAGGTGGCAAAAGTGTATTGAACTTGATGGTGATTATGTAGAAAAATAAAAATATAACTGATTTAGTATGCGTTTATTTTCTTGGTTAGGCCGAGTACTTTTCAATCCACCCTCGTATAAAATGCTGATGCTATAAGATTTTTCCATTAAACTAACTTGTACAATGTTATAGGGCTAATATATTATATAAAGATAATTATTTTAGAACTAGGTATATCATACCTATATATATATATATATATATATATATATATATATATATATATATAAGCGAATTCCTCTGACTGACTGTTTCAGCACGAAATCTCTAAAACTATACACCAGATTGACTTGAAATTTAGTGTTTAGTTAGTTTAGTTGTAAATTTTTTGATATTTTATTATTATATTATTACATCTAGGTTCCTTAATAAAATATTATCGTGTACCCAGCGAAGCGAGCGGGTATCAGCTGGTATTATTATGTAACAAAATATCTAGATTCAGTCTTTATTTTTGTAAAAAACGTACATAAAACTCAAATGTTGAAAAAAATACTGTTTTAAATTATGATTTCTGAAATAATTTTATTCAATGTTTTAAATTATATTGAAAAAACATTTCCTGTATAAAACTAGTTCTATATCACTCAAATAAATATTTTTGTCAGTGTATTATGTAGTTTTCTTACTCCTTTAACTTAAACTTTAGTTAAACAAAAGTTTTTGCAAAATAATGCAATTGTTGAGAATGTACGGAAATTCAAATAGATAATAGTTAGTATGTAAATCGAAATAAAACAGTTTTATTATCCTTATCATCCTTTAAGAATGCACTACTGGTCATGAACTTCTCTCGTCGCGTAAGCTTTGTTATAATCGGCCTTTATACGGCTCTATAGTGGAGTTTCTGAGCGCTACGTCAAAGCGCTGTAGAGCCGCTGTGCGGGTTCGAATCCCGCGCGCAGTTTAATTACAGGCATTCCATCTAGGTCCTCAGATGTGACATGTCTGTAGCATTTTTGTTTGAAGTTGGCTGCAGGTGGCCATGGTTACATTAGCTACTTACCATCTGGTGGTCTGTGAGTTTTTTGCTCTTCAGTTTAAAAAAAATTATAAACATTTTTCAATATTGAGCTAATTTCTGCCCATCCCAATATATCTATCTATTTTCAGGAACTTTGTTGTAAAGGCGTATACATTGCGCCATGAATCAATTACTAAAGCTGTGGATGTTTTATATAATAAGTGCGATATACGAACATACCGACAACTTGATGGATGCTGTGGCCCATAGGCATCCGCATTCTAACCTCGATTAAGAATCAAAATACAGATGCATTGTCACCTCGAGGTCAAATATAGAATAGAAGAAGTTTAATTTAGCTGCTATTTTAAGATAATATTCTGCGAGTGCGTGGGTTTTCTTAGTAGAGTCGACTTATTCGTGCTACAACCATAATATAGCTGTAGCATGTCGCTACTACGTATAAAACCTGTACATTACTCAGTACAGCACCTGGTATCTCTTGCCTGTGTTTTGTGCCTGCTATTTTTAGAATGTTTGTCACTTTTATAATCAAAACCTCATTTGTTTTTCTGAACATAAATATATTAAATACGCATTTCTATTTGAGATTATAGTCACTATAGTGACCAACCTAATTTTAAGTGGATACAAAAGGCAACAGACGCATTATCACCTATAAGGTCTTAAATATTCATTTCATAATCTTTCCAACCTGTAATTGGACTGCCTCTCCATAGTCTTATGACAGGAAAACAGCAACAGATGCACTTACTTGGCGACTGAAATAGGTAAGAAATTATCATCAAATAGGACTCCTAGTAAAGTAAACCTATGATAATGTATGAACTATTCAAAGAATTAATCGTTCTACTTTCAACCAGTACGTAATAACGTACGTATTCATTTGTAAGGTGTCCTTTTGCATTAACTTCTAAAGTCTCGCGTAGAGGGAGGAGTTACTGATCGATTGTACTACGAGACGTCTCGTTTAGACACTTCTTCCCATCGTCGGTTAGATTATAATACTACTTGATACATCTATCCATCAGAATCGGCCCTTAAATCTATCCTTTAATATCGTCACCACTTACGACTTTCTCGAAACGAAATAAATAATTTGAACGATTTTCTTAGGCCGCGCACCCCCACCACTCTTTACGCAAAGTAAAATATCACATTCATATTATGTTGAACGTGCAAATTTACTAACTAAGAGTCAATCAAACAGTGTATGGACGTATAGCGTGACCACTTGGTCAATTAGTAACCAGAAAGAGATAAAATAAACCAACTATCGAAGGTATGAAGAAAGAAATCAAACTGAAGTTAGTGTTAGCAACGTAAGAAAATCCCTCACTTCGTTGGGTGACAAACGAGCACACAGTCCACCTGATAGTAAGTGGATGCTGCGCCCCATAGACATCCAAATTTATCCTCAATTAACAATCGAAATGCAAATACGTTGTCACCCCTGAGGACTAAGATGGAATGCCTTGATTCCAATAAAAAGGGTCTCCGGTTCTCTACACTCACCATACGAAATACGGTAGCATTATGCTTCTATTTTACGCTGGTATTCTGTGAGAGGGTAGTCCTGCGGTCGAGCCGACCCATTCGTGCTACAACTATAATACAGCTGCATCGTGGCTCAACCACGTAAAAAGTAATAGACTTCTAGTTTTAAGATCGCAAATCCACACGATCGCAAAACCGCCTTACACTTTAAGCGATTAAGGTAAATTATCTTAGGAGGAGTTCTATATCCAGCAGTAGACTTTTACGGGCTGACGAAGTAGAAGAAAGGGTAATACAGACATAACCTGCTTAGTACTTTTCAAGTCCGGGTTCGGTTCTGGCCATAGCACCACAACTGCTTTACTTAAAATAACCGAGGATATTAGAGTATGACAAACAAGAAAGTTACAGTTGTCCTTTCCCATTTTAAGTTTGCACCGTCGGTCCTGGAGTGGTTCTCATCTTATCTTCGAGGACATCAGCAGTCCGACCAAATGACTACACAGTGGGTTGACCTTGTTTCTGGCGTAACGCAAGGCGGTATACTTTCCCCGTTAATCTTCTCTGTTTTTATTAACTCTATCACATCCAGTATTGATTGCTCGTATCATCTATATGCCGACGACTTACAAATTTAGATACAGTATGTCAATGGTGACATACATAAAGCGATGTGCAAATTAAATACCAATCTCAAGTCCCTTCATGATCAAGGATCTCCTAGGTGTGCGTTGCTTGCAGTTATACAGTGGCTGCAAATAACCGCCGGTACGACAAACTCCGCCGAACGTTGAGTCCCGTGATTCCGTGAGGCGTCGAGGTCACCGGCCCCTAGGTGATTCTTGGCACTTTATGCGTTCCGTGCATTCTGTGCCTAGTCGCGCATTAAAGTGCCACCTTTGCACTTCCCCCAACCCTTTTGTTGTAAAAGGGGTAGGCAGTGCCCACAGTGTTGAAAGTCTCTGTAACAACATCACCACCATCCGCGTCGCGCATCAATATCTGCTGCCGATCGTTTGGAAGATAGATAGGGCCTTAACTAGATTACCACTGACGCTGACTGTTAGGTTAGGAAATGTCAGGGAACGATAAGGGGGAACCTCCTCCGAGATCGAGGAAACCACCGGACCGGCCAGGCGTACTGGATAGACCCATCGCCTACCGCGATATTTTCAACCCAGAGAGGATGAGAGTTGTCTCATCCTACTCACAAATACCGACCCGGAAACCTTCGTCGCCGGGTAAGGAGTCCGCACCTAGGGTTGCACTCTCGCCCATCGTACCTGAGTGTACGACTGGGCGTGAACCGCTGCCCTCTCAGCCACAGCGGCCTACAAAGACGCCACGAAGGCACACACCGCCCGAGACCGAGGCCTCCCTCCACGAAAAGAGGCAGCGCATCGGTAACTCATCTGATTCGCCAACATCATCAGAAGATGAAGAGCCCCAAGCAACGACTAGGAAGAAGGTCCACACCTCACCTCCTAAGTCGCCATCACCGCCACCCATCTCACCGGACCGACGCAGTCACGACTCGACCCAATTCGAGCAAGGAGGTGAGGAGTCCTACAGCTGGCCCAACCCTCATCAGCCGAAAGATCTCCTCAACTACACCCGTCTCTCATGATGATGGACAGCCATCAACGAGCTATGCCCACATGGCTGCAGCCCCGGCAGTACCACGACCGCAATCGGCGGAGCAACCTCAGAAAACTGAGAAGGAAAAGGAGAAGAGATATCCGCCGATTGTCGCAGAATGCCTCCCGGACTGGACCAGGCATTTTAAGGTCCTTAATGAGAAGTTGGGCCATCCACCTAATGCCCGTCCGTTCGGGAAAGGAGTTAGGTTCACTCCACAGAGCCCGGATGAGTTCCGTACCATACAGAGGTACATGGTAGAACTCTCCGAGAAGGATAAAACAATGTCGTGGTATTGTTATACACCGGCAGAGGAGAAGCCCACCAAAGTGGGCATCCGTGGCCTGCCTGTGGGCACCGACGCAAAAATGATCGAGGAGGCTATTCGGGCAAAAGGCTTCCCCATCAATTATGTGAAGGCCATACCACCACGTAGGGGCAGACCGGGCTGCCTCTACTATGCACAGCTGGAGCATCTGAGCCTGGAACGGCTACAGCAACTGTACCAACTCGACGAGCTCCTCTATATGAGAGGAGTCGTCATCGAAGCCTGGCAGAGGAAGACCGGACCGGCACAATGCCACCGTTGCCAGGCTTTCGGACATGCCTCCGCTAATTGTTTCAGGCCAGTGAAATGCGTTCGCTGTGCCGGTGAACATATTGCCAGCCTTTGCCCAAGGGGTAGAGAGGAGGAGCCAAAGTGCGCAAATTGCGCCAAGAACCATACGGCCAACGATCGCCGCTGCCCGGTCCTGAGGAGGATAGCCAGGAAGCAGGGGATCGTCTTACCTGGGCTACTGCCGGAGAACCCAAAGAGGATCCCCCAAAGTCGCCCAAAGGCCGTCACTATACAGGAGGACGGGTGGGCCACCATCACCAGAGGGAAGGGTAGGCAACCAGCCCCCCCCCCACCCCCTCCTGTAGTACCATCAGAAACGGTTGGTCCCACAGATCAAAGGGCAACCACCGGGGCGACTCTCCGAACCTCCTGCCAACGACGCCACTGAGAGGCAACCCTCCAGGAGGAAGAGGAGGAGGAACAGGAGCAGGAGAACGGAGCAGCCTCCTCCTCAGGCTGTGACCACCTCTACCCCTATGACTACAGGACCAATAGCCTCCCAGGCGCAGGTTACTACAAGAGCACCAGCACCACAGAGTACCTGAAAGTAAGTAGAGCACCTGAAAGGGCCCTGCCAGAAAGCAGAGCTCGCTCTACACACAGAGCGCGCTCAATGCAAAGAAAGATGACTATTAATGCCCCGAGACCAGTGCCTTCACAGCGTAGTTCAGAACGCAGACCACCAGCGTCCGGCTTCGAGACGGCTGATGCCATCCATAGATTGGTAGGCATAGCCATCGAAGTCGGTACACAAGTCCTGGCCGACATAAGGGCCGGGACTGATCCCGTCACCGCCGTCATGAAGGCGCTGGCATCCTTACTGGCAAGGCACTATGGAGGATAGCAACCTGCGCCTGCTATATTGGAACCCGGACGGGATTCGTCAAAGGATCCATGAACTCCGCACTCTCACCCAGCAACAGGACATCCAGGTGATCTTGCTGGTTGAAACAAAATTAAGACCTACAACGCATCTTAAGCTGCCCAATTCCATATATACAGGAGGGACGAGGTCGATCCTCAAGGGGTCGCTTACAGAGGGACAGCGATCCTGGTGAGGAGAGACATCGTCCACCAGGAGCTGGACCTGCCAGACTTCCAGACGATGCGTTCAATCGGCATAAAAATGGAGGCGGCGGGCGAGGAACTTAGGATCTTTGCAGCATACCGCCCACCAGGGACTCCATTTCACTCCTCAGACATCCGGACGGTAATGGAAGGCACAACACCCGCCATCATCGCCGGGGACCTGAACGCCAAACACCCGGCGTGGGGGTCCAGAGTGATCACCCCGCCGGACGTGAACTCTATGAAGACGCTGAACACCACGACTATGACGTTATAGGTCCCGAGGAACCGACGCACATTCCTAGCGACCATAGGAAGCGTCCGGATGTATTAGACATCGTGCTCACTAGGAACGTCAACTATCCAGTAGTGGTAGAAGTGCTGTATGACCTGAATACACAGCACCTCCCGATTCTGATAACCCTTGGCACTAAGGCAGTGACCTCACCGCCCAGAGCCAGTAAGACCAAGATCGACTGGAGGCTCTACCACCAACACCTGCAGGAGAGACCTCCAGTCCATACACCGATTACCTCAGCGGACGACGTAGAGGCCGCTGCAACCAGAATTTCCACGAGCATCAAGGAGGCCCTCAACGATCGTCCCTCTCTCGGGAAGGAAAGAGGAGCTGCCGCTAAAGATACGCGTGCAGCTAAATCGTAAAAGAGCGCTGAGGAAGCTCTGGGCGCGTACTCGCTGCCCTAGAGTAAAGAGAAAACTAAACACCTTGTCAGACGAACTGTCGGTTGCAATACAGGCCCACAGAGGAGAGGTCTGGGAGCGGCGCATATGGAAAGCTGATGAACAGCACGCGTCGCTCTACACATTGAACCGGCAGTTAACGAAAACTCGACCACCTGTTTGCCCGCTGACCAACAATTCAACGTTACGATGCCAAGGGCAGAGCGGATATCCTAGCTGAGCACTTCGAGGAGCAGTTTATGCCGAACCCTACAAGTGCGGAGTTCCTGGAATCCCATTCACGGAAGGAAAGCCGCGTGCAGGAGCTCCTGTCGTCGCCCGCGACACCGCTTGCAGGAGAGTGGTTTATCTCCCCCCGCCGAACTGCGGAGGACAGTAACCCGCCTGCAACCGAGGAAGGCGCCGGGGCACGACGGGATTACTAACGCTGCACTACGACAGCTGCCCAATAGAGTCCTTGTAGAGATAGGTCGGCTCTACAATGGAATATTGCGGACATCCCACTTCCCGGAGGACTGGAAGAAAGGCAAAGTCATCGTCTTGCCGAAACCCGGGAAGGACAGGCATAGAGCTGCCAACTACAGGCCGATCACGCTGCTACCGCATATAGCTAAACTGTGCGAAAGACTATTGTTAAGACGTCTCCGCCCGTGCATCCAACTTCGGGCGGAGCAACATGGATTCAGGAGGGGTCACTCAACAGCAACACAGCTGACCAGAGTGCTGCACCTGCTTGCGGCCGAACACAACCGTGGCCGCATATCGTTGGGCGTCTTTCTCGATATCGAGAAGGCTTTCGACCGGGTGTGGCACACAGGATTACTCTATAAATTAGATGTGCAAACAAGTATCCCTCCTGCTATATTGCGGCTAGTGGCGTCTTTCCTGGAAGGCAGGAAGTTCTACGTCTGCGTAGAGGACGCCGAGTCCGCAATTAAGACCATAACAGCTGGTGTGCCACAGGGCAGCTGTCTATCTCCAGCCCTGTACGCGGCGTACACTAATGACATACCCACCCTGGCAGGACACTTGCAAGAATGGGAGGACGACGTCGAGCTAGCACTGTTTGCGGATGACAGTGCATACTTCACGTCGTCCAGAAGAGCCCACATAGCAGCTGCCAGTATGCAACGTCTGCTGGACCTGCTGCCACCATGGTTGGATGAGTGGAGGATGGCCGTCAATGTTAGCAAGACGACCGCTCTACTCACTCGCCGCTATAGAAACCTACCACCACCGCTAACCCTCAGAGGCCAGGAGATCGCATATGAGAAGGCCGTGACCTACCTTGGATGTCGGATTGACAGGATGCTGCGTATGACTGCGCACGTTGACTCTGCTATACGCAAAGCTCGATGTGCGCGGGCAATGCTACGTCCTGTCCTGACATCCAAGTTACCGACAAAGTCGAAGATAACCATCTATAAAACCTACATAAGACCCCTGCTAACATACGCTGCTCCGGCCTGGTATGCACTCCTGAGCGATCATCAGAAGCGGCGACTTCAGGCCCAGCAGAATTTGTCATTAAGAACTATAGTCGGTGCGGGTCGCTACGTCCGTAATGACGTCATAGCGGCCAACCTCAAGATAGAGAGCCTTCATGAATTCGTGGTCCGGCTGGCGCGCGGTATGTTTGACCGTGCCGACAACGGGCCACACGAACACCTCAACGGCTTCGCGCCGTTGCATGCAAGGCCGCCGGACGGGCGACCTTATCCAAGAGAACTCCTCCCTATATAGATTAGGGAGTCCGAGTAAAGCCCTCAATGCCGCAGAAAGGCCAACTTTGACAAATAATTGTGTTATTTAAACACAATTATTAGATAACCTCCTTTTCTTATAATTTAACCGACTGCGACAATAGTCGTTATAGCAACGCCTTTAACATCAAGGCGCCCAGGACCGGCACATTGTAGTGTGCCGTGAGGAACATCCGGGTAAAGGGGTACACCCCGAGGCCCGAGACCTGCACGGCATTTATGCCCTGCAGAGGACAGCAACGACCTTCATGATTGGTCCATGCGCTTCGGAATTTCTGTCAATCCTATGAAATGCTAAGCGGTGGATATAGGTGGCTCGAGGACGCTTGCAATAATGATACGTGACATACATAATGCGATGTGCAAATTAAATACCAATCTCAAGTCCCTTCACGATTGGTCCATGCGCTTCGGAATTTCTGTCAATCCTACTAAATGCTAAGCGGTGGATAACCACCTATAAAGGTGGCTCGAGAACACTTGCAAGGATGATACCACGAGGCTACCTTCCAACTATTCTAATAATCGCTTGATACCTCAGTTAAAATATTCATCTCCATATTGATAATCTTTTGAGCTGGGGGTCCATGCCTCTGAAACATGTCGTAAAGTCTCTGGAGCTTTAATAAAAATTTATGATATTTCTAATTAATTTAGAATTCATATATTTTTTATAAATTAAAAATTTATCATAATCCTGGTCACAGCATCATCATGAAAACCACAGTCTTTTTTTATCACACAGTTTCTCACCAGTGAGTGACAACACTCAGATTTAGCCCTAACATTAAGAAAGGAATGCTTCGGTGGTTTGGTCATGTAGAAAGAATGAATGAGGAAAGAGTGACAAAGCAAATATATGTTCCAAAGGGAATGGAAGAGTTGGAAAGGATTGTCCTATGCGAAAGTTCGTCGACCAAATTGGCGATATATTAAAAATGAATGAGCCAAATTAAGAGTACTCTTAACCGACGAGCATGTATGCGTAAGTATATGGATGTGGAAGAAGCGAGAGAGGTATGTGAAGATTGTGCTACTGTGACAGGCGTGAGTGTTTACGTAATGCAAATTTATCATTAAATTTAATCAAACGTATGATATACATTTATTATCAAATCAATAATGTTGGATTCCCTACTGATAATACCATTAAAAGAAGATAAATGTATTTATATAATAGAAAATAAAACATTTTAGTGCATATTGCTTTTATTTAATGTTGTGTTAAATGTGCATAATTTTTAAATATAGACAAGTTTTTGTTCTTTAATTATTTTTCTTCCTAGTCTATTTCTAACGAGAAAATATTATGAGAGTCAACAATAATATTAGGCGGCAAATATTAACTGTTTCTTGTAGTAAGTAATATGTTGTATACCTTGTACTACCCATTTGCGACTTCAGTTATATTTTATACTATGTCCTGTTTTATATTCCCCAGGGGTTTTTAATTTTGTGTGCGTACTTATTTATTTAAATCTATAATTCTATATTTATTGATTATTTAATTCTATAATTATATACTTATATAATATTATATTTATAGATTATATATTTTTAATCTATAACCTATAAATATAATAATAATTCATTTAAATCGTTGTAACGTTCGTGTAACGTTATTTAGTCCTGAACTTTATTAGTACAACATTATTTAGTTCTTAGGTTTCCATGCGTATATTAACTTTGTAGATTCTTACCGTTACTTCGTGGTCAAAAATATTTTAATTCTACTTATTATTTACTTTGTTTTACAGCATACATAGGTGAAATATCAATAGGCTATGGACTGGGCTGGCCGTCGGTGATATTGCCGAAGCTCCAGGATGAAGATCAATCTCCACTACAACGTAGCCTTTCGGAGTCAGAAGCATCTTTAATAGGTTCTTTACTATACATAGGCGCATTGGCAGGTTTGTGAAAGATATATCAATTTTCTTGGAAATCCCATCGTCAGCCTTCAAAGACCACTGAATAGAAGAAGTCTTTTTAAAAATTCGCTAGGTATAAGGCCCGCATTTCGGTGGTATGTAATGATCAATTTTTCTCATCATCAAACTGTGTATTAGTTGCCCAACTAATCAAACTCTACTAAATTTAAGATGCAATTTAGTCTTATGGCGTCACAGTCACTTTTTTAAGGAAGAAGGATGACGAACGAGCACACAGTCCGCCTGATGGTAAGTGGGTGCTGTGGCCCATTAACATCTACATTTATCTTCAATTAAACTTTAATCAAAATTTAGATGCGTTGTCAGCCTTGAGGACTGAAATGAAATGCCTCGTTTCCAGTAAAAAGAGTCTCCGCAAAGATTACCTGGTAATCTGTGAGTCTCCGGTTCTCTACACTCACCATACAAAACACAGCAGCATTAAGCTGCTATTTTACTCTGGTAATATGTGAGAGCGTGGTTCTACCCCGGTCAAGCCGACCCGTTCGTACTGCAACCACAATATAGCTGAAGCAGTGATAGTGACAGCACGAGACTTAAAGTCGTCCTAAAATTAAGTAACTTTTGAGTATTTTGGCATAAGTTTCTTCATAATTTGATAGTTTTTCCGTGTCATAAAAACGTAAGAGAATACACTGCCACATATCGTTCCGCGGATATTGTATGAGGCGACTGGGGAATGAAAAGCAACATCTTCCTGATAACAATCCAAAATAATTAAAAAAAAAAACTTAGGAAAATATAACCTCTATGAGGCAATCTATGAAGAAGACCTATATTTAGTAGTGAATATTTTGTAGGCTGATTGGAGGAAGTGAATTGAGAATAGAATAGAATAGAATATTGATTTATTTGCATTGAATGTAGGTGTTCACAAAAAGGGTGTTGACAGATTACATAAAAGATCTGTACATTCTACCATTTTGGCATGCACATTTTAAATTAAAATTTATTTGTATACAACACTAGTAATTAATTATTTATAGATTTAATATTATAATTATGATTATAAATAGTTGTTACATTATTATGATTAAAAGTATTCCATTATTATTATTATTACATTATATAGATTTTTGAATCATTATTGCAGGTAGCTTATTACATTATAAATTATTAATACTAACAGATTATACAAACAATTAATTAACTGAACGTTATTTTATATGGGTATCATCTAAGAAGTCAGATACTGAGTATTAGCACCTTTCCAATAACAAAGAAGTAAGACTCTTTTTAAATATTCTTATCGGTTGATTTTTTACAAAATTAGGAATTTTATTATAAATGACTGGTGCCATGCCCATGACATTTTTTTTATAAAGCTGTTTGAAATCTTCCTGTGTACAATAAGTCTTTATATTGCGTTCTCGTAGGTACAGTTCGTACTCGAGTTTCATTCAGGGTAGGAAATAAATGAAGATTAATTTTGACAAATAACGCTACTTCAAGAATATATAGACACGGAAAAGTTAATAATTTATGAGCTTTAAAAATGGGGACACAACTATCGGTAATCTTTAAATTAAAGATTGCTCTTATACAGCGCTTTTGGGCTTTGAAAATGATTTCTCTATCGCCACAGTTGCCCCAAAATATAATACCATATCTTAAAATGGAAACCACCAGACCATGGTAAGCGACTAATACCGTTTTGTTATTGACCTTTTTTGTCAGGTTATAGAGTGCATTAAGCAGACACACTTAGTTTCTTACAGACGTCATCTGCTTGGGCCTTCCATGTCAATTGGCTATCTATTAAAATACCTAAAAAAATTTGCGTCATCTACGCTTTCTATTGTTTGACTATTATAATTTATATTTAGATCTTCAGTGCGAAGTTTCTGGTAAAAGTGCATTATTTTAGTTTTTTCAATATTTATAAGTAAATTATTATAATTCAGCCAATTAATTATAGTTTCAATCGTAGTGTTTACATTATTTTCATAAAAATCTTTATTTAGACAATTTATTAGAACTGGACCATTGGATGATGGATTTGACGTGGGAGGTCTTTTATATAAAATAAAAATAACAATGGCCCAAGGACGCTTCCCTGCGGTACGCCGAATTTTATTTCTCTATAGGAAGATACATATTTGCATTCACGTTTATATTTAATGCATATTCTAGTAATCTCTGTACATTGTTTACGGCCAATCAGATATGATTGTATTAAGTTGAGAATGTTACCTCGAATACCATATGCGTTCAGTTTCTGTAATAGTATTTCATGGTTTACATAATCAAAGGCTTTCGAAATGTCTGTATTTATAACACATATGGGGGTCGGGTATCTAAATTAGACATTACCTTCTTTAATAAGTTAAAAACAGCCATATTTATGATTTTGTTTTTTCGGAACCCATATTGTTCATGGCAGAGTATGTTAAATTTAGCCAAAAATGCGTAAATTGATTCGTAAATAAATTTTTCCATTATTTTAGAAAACACAGGAAACAAAGCAATTGGTCGATGGTTAGACATGTCTTCTTTATTCTTCTTTTTATAAAGTGGTTTTACTATAACTGTTTTCAGCTTTTCGGGAAATATTCCTACGAATATGCTTACATTAACAATATGGCTGAGAGGTCCAGATATTCTATTGCAAACAGATTTAATAACTTGCGTTGAAATGCCATCATAACCAAAACTTTTTTTATTTTTTAAAGTTTTTATTACTCGTATTATATCTTGTGGTACAATCGGTGATATAAATATCGAGTGTGGGTTATAATTAATTTTTTTTGATGTCATCTGATACGTTTTTGGTATATCTGTAATCTGGTCGATAAAAAAATTGTTGAATGATTCAGCTATTTCTTTAGGGTTCGTTATTAATAAATCATCTTTTTTTATCTGAGAAATAGGTTTCGTAATTGTTTTTCCATTATTTGTTATTTGCCAAGAAGTCTTGGATTTATTTCTGGAGTTTTGAGTGAGATGGTTATTTTGAGCTTTCTGAGTTAGTTTAATTATTTTTTTTGAATCTTTGAGAATATGTATAAAAATTGTTTTTATTTTCACATGTCGGTTTTAATCTCTTTTCAACGCAAAACAGTGACATCCATATAATTGATTTTTCAGAGCGTACTATAATCGACTTGAAAGGAAAACATAAATTATACAATAAATGGAATAAGTCGATAAAATTATCATAGGCATTAATAGGTTCGTCAGTATTGTAAACGTCTGAAAATGATAATTGTTGGAGATATTTATTGAATTTATTTATATTATCGTTGGACGTATCTCTTATTGTTTTCCGCCAAGATTTTATTTGTCTTAATTTATTAGCTTTTATTTTTAGAATCTGAGCTGTATGGTCTGATAAGGCTAAGTATTATTTGGCATTTGCACTTTTGTTTCAAGTTATGAGCAAAATTGTCTAAGCAGGTATTGCTGTCCAATCTTGTAGGTTGGTTAATATCCAATTTAAGGTTGTAGCTCAAAAGAAATCATTCAAATTCTGTTGCTAATCTGTTACTTTTCAGAATGTCTACATTAAAATCACCACATATTACTATACTGGCTGTTACCCGCGGCTTCGCCCGCATGGTCACTGGGAAATGAACTATCCATTGCTTTTTGAATTGAAAGAAAACTGAGTTTTATAGATTTTCAGAGATGCAGCTATTAAAAGGAAACTGAGCAAAATTGATTCTTCAGCCTATTTAAATGTTTTGAAACGTAGCGTATAGGAAAACATGAAAATAGCCTGTTTATTCCAAATGGAACTGGGATATTTTAAATTAAAAGAAACTGAGCATAATTATCCGTCAGGGATGCAGACTTTTGAAAAGAAACTGAGCTAAATTGATTCCTCAGAGATGCAGTTTTCTTAATTGAAAGGAAACTGAGCCAAATAAAAGATCCGTCAGAGATGTAGCCTTTTGAGTTGAAAAAAACTGAGCTTAATAGGTCCGTCAGAGGTGCAGCATTTGGAATTGAAAAGAAACTGAGCTAAATAGGAAATTTTGAATTGAAAGGGAAGATCTGTGGGAATTCCGATTAATTGATTGTGGGAATTTTGGAAAAAAAAAACTAACTGAACACTATTTTAATACGCTACTGTACACAATGTTATATGTTTTTCCATTCGGGGAAAGAATGTGGAGATTCTGGGCATTTGACACACGCGAACATGCTACATACAGCTCACCATGAGAGAAGCACGGTTTTTCTAAGTTGACCCCCGTTAGCTGTAACGTTTGCCCTTGCGCTTTATTAATTGTCATTGCAAAACTGAGCTTAATAGGGAACTGCAACCTTTTGAATTGAAAAGGAAGATCTGTGGGAATTATAGGGATCCGTGGTATAACAACATTTTCACATTTTCCTACGCCTGTCAAAATTGTAGCAACGATTATGTTGCGTCCAAGATGTGTCACACGCAGCCTTGTCCCGTTACATAACCGAGGAGCATCTAAATTTCGCATTAGCATGACTGGGACGCCTAATTTTAATTGAAGCTTATGTGAGGGCACACCTGACAAATCTAGAGAATTTAGAAACTCTACGGGATATGAAGTGCTCTGTTCTGTGTCCATAACTGTGTCTACTGACAAATACTCTGTTATTTCTCCTGCTACTTCGTTTAATATATCTTAATTTATTTTGTTAACGCTCTCATTTTTTGATGCAAGAATCGCCCTTTCACATAACCATTTGTCTTCACGCATGTTGTTCGTTAAATCTGAATAAACGCTCGCAATTAATTCGGAATGACTCTCTACTAAATTACAAAAATCCAACCGCCCATCGCCAATTTTTAATAGTGTGTCAGCATAGTTTGCAGCATTGATATCATTATACGAATGTACTCTCATATTCGTAGTTAAACTGAATTTTGTCACCTTGTTCCATGAAATAGACGACTTGAGGCATGCTTTAATTTCATCTGCAGGTGTGTCCTTTTGAATGACAGGTAAAGTTTGGCGAAAGTCACCAGCCAGTAAAACCACTGTTCCGTACTGGAACCATATTTTTTAAATTAATATTTATTTGTCTATATAGTTATTTTCTTATAAACTTTCGAGTGGCAACAATTACTAAGTTAATAGGGATTTATAGAATTCTTGGTCTGGTAACCATCCTTTTTTACGCCAAAAGCCGCGCTTGCGTCTGATTGGCCGAACGGCTGATTCACTTGCAAGCCGTACGCCGAAGCGTCATGAATTTTGCTCTTTCGAAAAAATTATTTTGTGTGTCCCTTTTATTTTACAACGAGGACTAAACAATTCCCGAAGATACTGTGCCAGTGACCTATGGAATATTCTATTCGGAGAGACAGGGTTATATCCCTTCGAGTCACCTAATCAGCCAGCCAGCTCGCCGAGCTCCAGCAACGTGAGGCTGTGGAAGGCGGAGACCGGTGAGTTACCAGACCCTTAGCTCTTTCCTGAACAACCACCATTCCTCCCATTACATCGGTATTGCTGCGCAAATCCTGGAGCGTTCGATTTAGTGCTTCTACAGCTTTTTTATGCGACATTGTACTTTCGTCCCACACTAATAGTTTGCATTGTCGTACCATTATACCTCGTGCACTATTTTTGCTAAAGTTGCAGATCGGCGATTCTTCCTGGGCTAGATTTAGTGGGAGTCTTAATACGAGAGATTTAGTGGGAATGTGCAGTGCGGCCCCCGCTTAGCAGCGTGGCGGCTATACCGGAGGAAGCTACGGCCACAGCAATGTTTTTATCTTTCCGTACTTGCGTTAATAATAAATTTAACAAAAATATCTTCCCAGTTCCTCCAGGGGCATCTAAAAAGAAAAGTGCACCATTTCCAGATTCAATTTGTCCTAACAACTAACTGACAAATTAGTCAAAAACTCGTTTTTGTTCGGGAAGCAAGCGGGGTACAAATTCGGCTACTTGCTGCTGCAAAGTTGGTATATCGTAGTTTGTATCACGTATAATTTCATCACTTAGTTTATTTTCGGTTGTTCGCTGAGGGCTTACCATTCCAAATTCGCTTAATTTTTTGCCTACCATTGCCATAATTTATCTTCAATTTTTCCAAGTGCTTCATTATAAATGTGTTCATTATATGTCATGTTCGCGTGTTTTATATTTGTCCCACAATTCATGTGCATTAGATTGCCCGCAAGATGACACGAGAGTTGCATAAAGATCCCTAATTTTGGCTAGTGACGGGCGCTGCACAGCTTCCTCCATGGTTTCATCCCAGTGATTATCGTTTTCTAAAAGATGCAGAGCTTCACATACTTCTCGATAAGTTGCGCATTTCTGGCCGTTGACAGTTTTAAGGTCTTTATATCCTGTAGGACCCCGAACATGGTGCAGCAGCAATCGTAAACAGAAACATTCAAAATTAGTTACATGGACGATATACACACGACCAAGGGCATCTGATGACTTTACACCGGGCCAATTTGCAACAGGCGCGCCTTGAATACGGCGTTTCCACTCCTTCCTAGATGTGTTCTAAGTATAATAGCGGGGGACTTCAGAATATAACAACGTTTTTGTTTTTGTTTGTGTAGTTTTTGGCGGTGATGCAATTCTTTCTTGGAAATTTCTTTCGGTGAAATATACACGCTCTCCATTTTCTAAGTGCACAGCAAGGTGAGTAACTGTTGGGTGCCTTTCGTGTAAAGGGAAGCCAAGGATACGCCACGCTGCCTCGTTACTGCTGACATAACGCCCTACTTGAAAGGTCTGTACTTCATTAACGGGATTTGCCTCACCTTCACTCCTGAGATTAAATATTGCTTGGTAGCTTCCTTTATTTATGTACTTACAGATATACTTGATTGCGCGGACAGAGCTACATGCTTCTACGTTAATGTGGGCATTAAACATTTTACATAGAATGGGCGAATACGGGACAATCCAGCTGTTATCTGAGGTTTCGAACGCTCCAGAGCGAGTTTTGATTGTAACTTTCCTGCCACCATCTTCGGGAGCTCTGCGTCTCTATAAAGAGTAGCCATTGTCATTGTGCACTGTTTCTTTAATAGCTGTTTAGGGAATTTCTTTGTACATTTTCCTTCTTTCATACATGGCGATATTGAATTTCGTGCTCCACATGGATCGTGAATCATATTTCGGACGATGGTATCATACAATTCTTTATCTTGCTCAGGATCCGGAATCTCGGCGCTTATTATGTCGTCTATTTGGCTGGGCTGCAACTTCTCTTTAAGCCCCATTAGAATGTGGGCATGCGGTAGTCCTCTTTTTTGCCATTCAATTGAAGAATACATGAAGCACTTTACCTCTCCGAAAATTTTCCCTTTGTTAATTACATACATTAATTTTTGTACTTTTAATGTAAATAAAATACTCTAGCAACTAAATCATGTCTTTCAGTACTTTTTTGGCCGGGCATTAGCTCCTTGGTTATTTTTTCCATGTGGGATTGCAAGTAAAAGTAAAAAAAGATCAGGTCTTCCGTAAGTTCGTAAATAGTCGAATGCGTCTTGTACTCATGTAGGTAGCGGGGACTGTTAACGAATGATGAGGGCAGAATTACCATTTACCTAAATCTATGGGGTTTACATTGGCGTCGCTAGAAACTGCATCTTGTAAATGTATATAATTCTCAACGCGCAGCTTTTTTTTGATTTAAAGATATATAACGGAGACGTTCACTTTCTACCTTCACATACATGTCTACCAAAAATTGATGAAATAATTGTCTACACCGGGCTAAGAGGTTAAAATCAATCTCTCGCAACATCATACGATACGCATAAAAATCCATACATGATACTTTTTTGTTCGGAGTAGGCTCCTTTGTGACCGGGTTAATGAGTGGAATTTGAAAATGATAACCCTCTTGTCCTTTGCAATAAATCAATGGGTATTGCAGAGCGTCATAAAACTTGTGTGTATCCGCTACCCGTTGCAACGTATCATCACGTGCACGCAAGACAATGTCTCGTGAAGAAAATTGATCACCACTAATTACGGCTGCTATTTCGTTTATCAAAGGTGCATTGTAGCGCCTTTCATGCTCTCGTCGAGGGGTCCGATCTGCGTGAATGACGGCTTTATAATCTTCTTCAGGTAGGTTTTCTAAAGCAGTTTTAAATGTTTTGAATAAAATGTTACGTTCATGCAAGAATCTTTGAATTTTGAACACTTTGTCTCTCTCAACTCACTGGATAAATTGGCAGCGACAGTCTACCTCAATTTATTCGTCACCCATAAAATATACTTCTAAAAATTTATGCTGTTCGTTTTAAGCGGGAAAAAGTGAACCTATTGTGTGATAAATTCCCTTACACCGTAAATGTGGGCGAAAATCCTGGCATTATTATTTCCGGGTCAATTCCGAAGGACGTCAGTTGAAAGCATGAGTTATATTTCCCGATCCTGTTTAAAAAGCGCCGTGACTCATTAGCATCATATAAAAAGAGAGTTTTCAAAGGTTCTTCTGGTTCCCCTAGTAACGGAAGAGACACTTTTCCATTGGAACAGCACATGCCTGCGGTCTCATCTTTCCATTTTAAAGCGCTGCAAAATCGACACGCCTTGTCCATCAGTCCGATAACAACTAACCAGTGATTTTCGGAGATGCTGCGTCATTAAAAACTGACCAATAGTTTCTTTGAAAATTTTGTCGACGTTCAGATTGAAGCTGTGCATTTGCATCTCTTCGCGCCTATGTCTGTTCTGGTGTTTCAGATGCCCTTATAGTAGATTATATTGCTCAATGAGTCTGTGCTGAGTTTCATCAGGTGTTTCCGCGGCTCTTAAGGCGGCCTGACGTTCCGCTTTTTCGAATAGCCTTTGCTGACTTTGAGCAGGTGTTTCAGTAGCTCTTAAAGTAGATTGACGCTCTGCCTGTTCAAGACGCCTTTGCTGACTTTGATCAGGTGTTTCAGTAGCTCTTAAAGTAGGTTGACGCTATGCCTGTTCAAAACGTCTTTGCTGACTTTGAGCAGGTGTTTCAGTAGCTCTTAAAGTAGCTTGACGCTCTGTCTGTTCAAGACGCCTTCGCTGACTTTGAGAAGTTGTTCCAGAAGCTCTTAAATTAGCTTGACGCTCTGCCTGCTCAAGACGCCTTTCCTGACTTTGAGAAGGTGTTTCGGAAGCTCTTAAAGCAGTCTGACGCTCTGTATGTTCAAGACGCCTTTGCTGACGTTGAGAAGGTGTCTCAGATCCTCTAAAAGCAGCATGACGCTCTGCTTGTTCTTGCGTTCTCAGTTCAGCATCTTCTAAGGATTGTAGTGATCGAGCTAATCTTTTCGCTTGTCTTTGAGAACATACTCTTGAAAGGCTGGACTTACGTTTGCGAGGCATTATGAAGTCACAAAAAACCTATTTATAAGAAAACGTTAAAATACCTAAAAGGAATTAAATTCCCTTTTAAATATTTTTTTGAAATCAAATCCAAAACATCTAAAAGGAATAAACAAAACACTATAAGTTGACGCGCGGCTCAACGGCGGGAGTTAAGTACATGTCAGGAAACATTTCGTTACCGCGTTTTAAAAACCTAGTAACGACATCTAGCGGAATCAATTCAAACTATGTATACGTTAGTTAATAAGAACTCTCAAAGATATTTTTCTTAAAATTTTGCACAATTTTTCTTATTGTAATACCTGTTCATTCATAACCACATATAAGAACTGTACTCATTTCCGTTCAATAAATATTACTAAGGCTTATTAATAAGGATTACTAAGAACTGTTTCTACCACAGTTAAATAATAGTCAAGGGTGAAAGCATGACAGGTGGTGATAGTATTTCTGATCCTTACTTATAATCACGCCTGTAACCTTTGCGGGGGGGTAAGCAGAGCATCATCGGATTGCTTAATATCGTCTGCGAGGTTATCGCCTATTCTGTGAATTACAATGCACCAAAACGTTTGAAGAAAATCAGCTGGTGAATTTTATGTTTTTTATCGCTTTCTTCCCGGTCCTGCGTGGAAAAAAATGCTAATTAGATGTAAAATTCCACAATTCGGGGAAATGTAGTGGCATATCTCGGTATTCAAAAACGTATCCTCAGCAATAGATAATACCTTGTTTGTTTTGTTGGCACTTATTATACATATTTTTTCCCGACAGGTTTTAATTTAATGCTTGATATTTCGCTTAATTGGACAAGATAATAAATAATCTTGTTGTCTGATCGTAGGTTCAGTCATAGGTTTTTGACTTATAAGCGTACTAGGAGTTATATTAAACCTGTTCTATATTTTTGGTGGATCTGTTGAGTGGAGTGGATATTTTCAAACTTTTTTTAGAAGTATTCACATCATTCGTTAATTTTTTGGTGGCTTTTTTTTAGAACTTCATGTTTGATGCTAAATCCTGAACGGATTTTGCTCGTGATTTTCTATGGACAAATTATTTATTTCTTCATGAGCTGAATTGAGTTGCAAGGTTAGGTCTTCGATTTGTTCTTTAAGTTTATGAATTTGAATGCTATTTTCATCGCCCGATAAGCTCGGTAAACTACATGTAGTGCCATCTAGTTTCGAATCATCCGAACTACTTCCACAACAAAAAGCAAGATCTTTTGACATAGATTGAGTGCGTTTTTCGAAATGTAATGTTATCGAAGAAATTCATATTACAATTTGAAATTAATAAGTTTAAAACTAGGAAAAAGAATAGTATTGACGAGATTCGATCGTGGTTCACGTAGATATCACTCCGAGTTGGAACACCGCTGGGCTATTTGTACGTAAGTATCATCAGCGAAATTGGACTTCAGTTACCCGTAGCTAATAATTTTTTTAAATCGGATATGGAGTTGTTTTGATGAATAATTTTATATCGTCCGTTAACTACATTTATAAATACATCACTTTTTTCGCAGAAAAACAAGAAAAAGTCCTGAATTAACACAAAGTCGTCCCTTTTATAAACTATATTTACACTTTTTGTTACACAGATTGTAACTATATAATTAATCCATTTATACACACTACTACAATGTCACTTAACATTTGAGTTCCTCTTTCACTAATAAACTTATTAGAATGCTTAATTACTTCTTATAACTATTTTTAAAATTAAATTAATACGGAGCTATTGTTGTTCGCGGCGATCCGTGGGTACCCTCCAGATATCTATTGAGGTAATGTAATTTGTTTATGATCGTAATTTAAGTAAAGACGTGAGTTTTCGGGGAATTCCCGAAAAATCTCATGTCTTTTGTAGATATAATTCGATGAGGCAAAACGGTTGTAATTACTAATCCGCCTGCCAAGCGATAATGGCAAATCATTGTAGGTTACCAGCATTACACAGGTACTCAACCTAGTTCAGGCAGGTAGCTAATATTATAAACTTGACTTTTTATTTTTCTTTTGTATATTCTACATTATTAAGCTACACATAGTTTTAATTTTATCATAGTATGTTATTTTTGTTAGACTTATTGTTACTTTATTTAATTGTAATCATATTTATTCCTGTATGTAAACATGTGTAATTGGAAATGAAATAAATATTTATTATTATTAAATTTATTATTATTATTGGAATTTAGAAGAAGAAGAGACGCATTAAAGTGTGACTTAATCTATTTAACATTTTAGCTCCCATCATAACCACAAATCTGGCAAATAATAAAGGCCGCAAGCCGTGCTTGATATTAAGTGGAGTTTTAAATACAGTAGCTTATATTATGCTGGCCCTGTCAACAAATTTATGGATGATATTTGCTGGGAGAGTGATAGCGGGCAGCGCATTGGGAACGCTTTTGATAACGAATGTGGTGTACATTGGAGAAATTGCGTAAGTTTGTTCTTTTTCACATTAAATTAGCCCCATTAAGTTTTTGAAGTGTTAATTTCCTTAGATTCGATGTGTTGTGAAAGTCGATGAAACGAAAAAGCGACAGTAAAAAGAAATAAACATGCCATGATTACACTTGTGATAGAATGAGATAAGATACATTATACAGGTTTTCTATTATCTCGGTCTCCGTTTCCGAAGGTTTCACTTCTACTACGTGTGAACTACACTCATGTTTTATTATTTTTTAATCATTCTTACAATATTTTGTCATACATACGCAATAGAGATAACATGTATAAGAAATAAGAGCTTCATCTAACAATGATATATTTAATACTACCTATCGTCGTTACAGCAATTTCTTTAATAATCGATTAAAGAATATTAAAAACTGTATAGGAATAGTCATAAATTCGCAAAATTTTTTATTGCTTGGGACTGAAGAAAGAAGTTGCTTGGTATTTAAGAAGAAGTGAATCGCATTATTATGTTTCTGAAAAATCAAGCTATGGTGTGGGATGGAATATCATCTGTCATATTAAAGCAACATAAAAATGTCCTTTTTCCCTATATTACACACAATTGTAACTTATGTTTATCGCGTGGCATCTTTCCCGAAATTTATAAAAAAAAACAAGTTATACTTCCTATCCATATAGGGATATATATCTATATTACCTGAGATTTCTAAAATAAACGAAAGAATTTTTTTATTATTTTAAATAAAATTTCGACTTCATTTCGTTCTCAATTTCAGGCATTATTTGTACTAATGCCCCCAAGTTGGCGGCCATTAAGATGTACGAGCTGCCATGCTATACAATGTTAGAAGTTGATAGAAATGTTATAATTTCTATCAACTTCTATTCTCTTATCATTCAAGCCTTTATAGGCTTGAACTGATTATTTAATTTATTCTGATGTTATTGATAGTGAGTACATTGCGCGACGGCGTATGATTGCGTACTGAATTGATGAGAAATGTGCGGTTTGAAAAGACCATACACTAGATCTCGCTAATTACGTAGTCTTAAAACCAGACGCCGGTAGAAAATGCATTCTTGATTTAGACAAAGCAATTGACACGGTCTCTGTACCCATACTCCTAAATAAGCTAGAAGCTTTAGGTGAAAGAGGTAAACAGTTGGACCTCTTTTAAATGTACCTCCATCACAGAATCCAATGCATCAAGATTAACAACTACACCATTTGTCAACTTCCTTTTAAATTTGGTATACCGCAAGGCAGTATAGTCGATCCAACCCTATTTTTGTCTCATAGAAATGAACTATGCAACCTGCAACTACATCATAGTAAAATCTGTGTCGCTGATGATACTTGTCTACTGTTCTCGGGCGAAAATTGGGAGGAAGTTTTTATATATACTTAAATAGGGCTTAGTCTCGTCACTCATTAGCTATCTAGTAGCCTTTTGATGATTAACATAGACAAAACAATGTTCATTACATTTGTTTTTTAACGGTTATCCCTTCCATCCTAAAACACCTATAAATTGATTGTTCACTCCTGTCTATATCTAGGTGTTTCTATAGATTAGCATATAATCTTTGATAAGCACGTTACTCTCTTAAAAACTAGGTTACGTAAATTAATTTACATATTTAGAAACTTGCGTCATATTGCTGACTTTGAATAAATCGAAACAGTATATTACGCATTATGTCAGTCCGTTTGATCTATTTCTATATCGGTCTGAACAGGCTTTTCAAAGACTTTACTTTTTTATTAGAAAGAGCCTAAAAAAGCAATCTTTCGCAATTTTTTTTCTACCCAACTAATGATATTTATTAGGAGTGGAAAGTATTATCTGTACGACAGCTCTATATGTCCAGTATGTTATACAAAGACAAGTTCACTTAGTTCTTTATGATCCGGAGCTAAAAAGCAATAAGCGAATACATAATTTGGTATGCACAAGCGTGGCATTCAGAACGAAATATTCACATAGATTTTTTGGTTTTTTCCTTATTTTGTTCGGCTTATGTAATGGTAAAATTGAAGTATATTCTTTATGATAATACGAATGCAGAAATAAGATTGCCTCCTGGTTGATGAACCTAAGATATGATGATATTGAAAATTTAATAAAATCAATAGCTTGATAAAGGTAAAAGATAGAGATGTAATAGATAAGAGAAAAGATAAAGGTAAATGTGTCGTACATTCACTGTGTCTGGATTTGATTTAAATTCACTGTGGCTGGATTAGGCGTTTACACGTATTAACATGCGCAACTTCACTTGATGTTTGTGCTTACCCACAACCAAAGGGCTAATCCCTCTTTTACTTGATCCCCAGTGATTTTGGTGTGGATATGGTACAGTTTCCAAAATCTCATTCCTCTTCGGGATGAGCCCATTTTTTAAATATGGGAGAGCGAAGCTTTTGTATCGCGTACTTTTATATAAGTATTGTGAGCCTTTTCCCATAAAAATTGATTGATTTAAACCTACTACAAGTGCAATAGAGACGATTGTTCTTAAACTTTTGAGCCCTTTCTTCGTGAGCAGGGTTCTTTAGCTTAAAATAATTATAGCGCTGTCAACTGCTCTAGTGAATATTCATTATTGTAAAAGAGACCTTAAAGAACTAAATTACTAAGCAAACACAACGTAAGTAAGGGCCCTAACTTGGACGCTCACTAACAACATCACAAACGACCTTTTACTAAACCTTTAGAAAGATCCTTGAGAAAGATCAATATTTATTTAGCATGGTCATGTAAATTTCAATAATAAAAACGGGGGAGTTATACAATATGATCCCGCAATATGAACAATATGATCCACCTATTAAGGTGTCGTAATAGGCGACCGAGGTAAACGAAACAGGAGATGGGCAGAAATATCTTCTTGATAACAATTTAAAATAACAAATCACTGCGTTTGCTATTCCACTTGCCAGGTGTCGCAACTAGCAAGTGGAGTATGCAACTGATAAGTGCAATGGCAAATATCTCCCCTATGAACAACCTATGGAGGAAGCTGGAGGAGGTAGTAAACTCTTGATAGACTGTAATTATTGATGAATATTTTTTTAGGATAGCATATTGAGCATTTTTTATACTTTTTCAGATCATCGAATATTAGAGGAATCTTCCTGAGTGGTAAAGGAGTAGCAATGACAGTTGGTACTCTATTAGCTTACACTACAGGACCCTTTATAACGTATGCTGCTACTGCTTACATGGGACTGATTCTGAGCTTATGCTTTCTTTTAAGTTTATATCTCATTTCAGAATCACCTGTGTTTTATGTATTACAAGGTAAAGTGATGTCAGATCTATTAAACACGAATCGTATGGCAAGAGTAGTTTTAAATATTTTCTAGGCTAAAGCGTGTGTGTATGGGAGGCGGTATGTTTTAGCAATTTTTCTCAACAATTTTGATAATTATATTATATCGAGTAATATATGTTAAAGTTTATACATGATACGCCGTGGGTAATAGTAATGTTTATAATGTTTTTGTTTTGCTCCTCAGTTTAATTCCGTTTACTCAGTTATAAGTGATTTTCTCGTTAAAATTGTTTGTAATCTGTGTTTAAATATAAATGCAACAAATACAGTAAAAACTATTTATTCGCGGGGTGTAAGTTCCGTAAATATGCCGCGAATACAGAAACCGTGAATATGGAATGGTAGTTTATATGGAATTATAGGGGATACGTTCCTATGTGACAAAATAAAAAACAAATACATAAAAAATCAATTTAATTGAAGTTTTTGACCATATTGGTTAATTACTATCTCCCGGCTTAGGCAATGGTTTAAGGAATTTAGTAATTTTTTTCTTGCTCCTTTAGTTAGTTTTTAAAAGCGCGAATAAGGAGCTTTTACTGTAGTGCTAAAGTGAACTGCTGAAGAGAGCCGAAATAGTCGATATTAACTTAAATACAAATTGAATGCATTTAAAATCACAATGAACAAATAATTAATAAATACTGTTTGGATTGAACCATCTCCAATGAAATATAATGTATTGTAACATTTTGTTGAGAATACTAACAGAGTTCTAGAAAGTCTCGATATGTATGCTATTTTTGGTGATTTTAATCTTAATTCCATAAACTGAATTGATGATACTGGTAACTTAATTACAACACCTCAGTTCATGGTCTCTAGAATTGAACAATTGATTAGCTACTATTGAATAAGCTACTCTATTGAATTCAATGGTTTAAAATAATCTAATCATCATACAAAAAGGAGCTTATTTTATAATAGGAATATCTGTGAGATCCATTGGGAATCGAACATTTTCTATTTGAGATTTGTAATATCACCATCTACTAGATGGTAATAAAGGTAATAAAGTCATTTTATCGAACTAAAACAATCGACAAGTAATCGTAAGTATAATCGACGCTAGATGGCATAAACACAAACACCATGATTAAATTAATTTGATTAGATTTGATTTGATTTTTATTGATAATTTTATTCAATATTACTATATATTTTAAATATTTAACAAATTTGTTTATTCTAGAATTTCGTTCCTAACAATACATAATTTCATCTTACCATACATGTCTAAATAATAAGGATTGTAACATAATGATTTCTTATATTTACGCGAACACTTTTGATTAAAACAACTTTTACGGATTTTATCGCGTTTTATTTATATTAATGTTAATACCCGACGTTTCGGGTGCTTTCTGGCACCCATTCCGGTCCCCCGTGACCATGGGTGCTGGAAAGCACCCGAAACGTCGGGTATTAACATTAATATAAATAAAACGCGATAAAACGTAAAAGAGTTAACAAGATTGTAACATTTATTTGCTACAAAATTAAACTTTTACCTTATACTTATATAAGATGGTTGAAAATTATCATCTATATCTATACTTATAATAAATCTGTTGAGAGGTCAATTCTGTACATGAAATATATGTCCAAAATTACTATCAGGGGGTGATTAGTGATCGATACCGATGCAAAAAAATGCAAACAGTAAAATTTTTGTCTGTCTGTCTGTCTGTATGTTCGTTATAGAAACAAAAACTACTAGACTGATTTTAACGAAACTTGGTACAATCATTATTCATACTCTTGGGCAGGTTATAGTATACTTTTCATCACGCTACGATCAATAGGAGCAGAGCAGTGAAGGGAAATATTGGGGAAACGAGAGAAATTACTCCATTTTTTAAGCTTCTGACGCGTGTGCAGCCTTAATGGTTAAAGCTACACACAAATCATGTATAACGGAAATGTTTTCCTTAAAATTATATAAAAATATCCCACGACAGCTTATGTCTATCTTTTATGGTTAACTTACAATAACACGTGTAACTCCCGATAGCTTAGCAGTTCAGAGCTTTCTGATTATATTTGTCTACTCTTACGTTTATAACACTCTCACTCATCCCTAATTAAAAAAAATTTAACATTATTATCTATTCAATAAAAAATAATCGTAGAAATCGGTACATAACACCAAAGTTATACATGAAATACGCTAATAAGCCATCGCGCGTGAATACTGAATCATGCAATAAGGACTATTTTTGTGTAACGGTCGCCGCGCTCGACGCGGCTCTCGCCCGCGCGCGCTCCCCGCTCTCCCCGGCCCCGGCCGAGCAGACGCTATCGGTGAGTGCTTTTATTGTTTTGTTTGTTGTTTTATTTTTAATATTTATGTTATTGTTTTATTGTTATACTGTTACTTTTGTTGTTTGTTACTGTTCTAGGAAGATCGTTCTTGCTCTTCTCAGACCGAGCCCTTGTTCTTGTCAGAACATAGGGACCCCAGCTTCTGGGAATAGAGCGTCAGTCCGCCCCCCCATCTGCCCCCCAGGCCCTGTTCTTCTTAGAGCAGGGACCTCTAGATTCCTAGGCTAAAATCGTCACCCCCCCTGTCCAAATCAACATGCCTACCATAGACATAAGCAATCTCACGAGCCAACTTGTGGCCATCATCGCCCAATTCGTCCAAGCCGCAGGACTACCCATACCCACCCAAATTGACGAGACCCTTCTCGCCCCCATTTTCCCCGCTGCCCCTAAGGCCCCCGGTGGAACGCGTCCCCGCCCACCTTCACGGCTTTCCTCGCGACACAAGCGAATGCTCCGCAGACCAACTCACCCGCGTCTTCCGACTCCGATATGGAGCACTCGGACACCACGTCCGTCACCTCCTCCTCTCGGAAAAGGACTGCCCACAGCTCCACCGGCTCCTCGGAGTCATCCGACTCTGAAGGAACGGTCACCGCAATTTACGCTAGTGAAATCAATTTAGCACAATTTACGCTAATGAAATCAAAGCGCGGCCCGAAGCGCGTCGCGACTCCCCGCACTCCCCCTGCCCCGGCGGCCGCCGCCGTCACACGCGCACCCTCCGCCGCTGCCTCAACCTTCGCAGCCCCCATCGTTGCCCCTACTTCCGCAGCCCCTAACGCTGCCGCCTCTCAGTCGAAAGACACTACCGCCAAGCCAGCAACACGCTGCGCTCCCAAACTGGCTAAAAGCCAAGCCCCGCCCCCTGTTTCTCAGAGACAGGGCGAAATTTATACAGCTATCCAAAACCCTCTACGATAAGCGTTTCAAATATGACCAAGCCACCAATATCGTCGAGGCCTTCAAAATCATGCCGGCATCTATAGAAGACTTCCGGTACATAACCCGTCTCTTCACGGCCGAGCGTGTGTCCTATCACACATATGCTCTCGCCGAAGAAAGAAAAGTCAAGGTGGTCCTCCGCGGATTTCCTTATGAACTCGCAAACGAGGACATTCTGGAAGACCTCCCATTCCCAAGGCCCAGTCCCAAGTCCCAAGGCTTCCCCATAGAACAAGATGCACAAGATGCACAGCAGCAGGAGAGAGAGATTCAACCTCGCCCCCCTCGTTCTCACCAATGTGCCGGAGGCGAAGGTCAGCTTCCGCGAGGTACGCACTGTTGCAGCCTGTCACGTGTAAGGGTCGAAACCCCACACCGACGCGGTTACCCAGCGCAGTGCCACCGCTGCCAACTTTATGGGCACGCGGCAGCCAACTGCTCAGCCCCACCCAGATGCGTTAAGTGCCTAGAACTCCATAACTTGAAAGAGTGCCCTCGGCCCGAAAATGCTGAATCCCCACCCATATGTGTCCTATGCGAACAAACGGGCCACCCGGCCGACTTTAGAGGCTGCCCTCGCGCTCCTCGCCCACTTCTGAGCTACAAAGCTCCACCTCAGGTCAATGACCGAACTTTCCCGGCTCTTGGAAGCCGCTTGCCCCGTCAGGGCCTGCCCATACCATAGCCCCCTCAGGGCTCATCTCAGCCCACACAGGGCATCTATCGGCCTCCTCAGGGCCCTCCTCGGCCCCTTATGAGCCTTCCACTCTCCCAGCCTGCGCCGCTCCCAATAAACCCTTGGTTCCCAAAGGCAACAAACATCCCGCGGCCCTCCACCGCCCCACAAAAACAGGCAGACCCTATAGTAGATGATCTAAGCCTAGTGTCTAACACTATGAATAAGATCAATATAGGGGAAATCTCTATCCTTGTGCGTAAACTGCGCGCTGCTCAGTCCCCTCAGGACCGTCTCCTTGCTCTTGCTGAGCACATCGATCTACTAAGGTCGTTGTAATAACACTATGCCGGAGCCCTCTCGCTCCCGCAATATCGCACGGTCGTATCAAACCAAGGGGTTTGTCGCTTGTTTCGTTCAATATCCGCGGTTTGCGAAATAACCTCCCAGAGCTTAGGCTCTTTCTTCGAGATCGCGAAGCCGACCTCTTCCTCCTTCAGGAGACCCACCTCAGCCCTAAGGTCTCTAAAGACCTCGCTATCAAAAGTTATTCACTTCTTCATAATGACAGACCCGACCGCAAAGGCGGCGGTACTGCCATTTATTACAAAAAAGTTCCTTCATTGCACCCCACATCCCCACTCCGACGCTTACCAGTATGGAAGCCACTATCACTAGATTAACCATGATTGGACACCAGTCTATCATTATAGCCTCTTGCTATATCCCTAGCGGAACCCTCCCCGTTAAGAGTGATTTCGAAGCCATCCTTGCATTAGGCGACTCAGTCACTATGTTTGGAGATTTTAAGTCCAAGCATAGCGAATGGACCTGCTGCACTACTACTAGTAGTGGCAGGGTGCTGCTCAATATCACTCAGTCTCTCGACCTGACTGTCTACAGCCCCCTCGCTGTCACCCACTATCCCGACAACGTTAACTATGCTCCTGACGTGCTAGACTTTGCTCTAGTTAAAGGAGTCTCCCTTAACCTTAGAGCAATCGAGTCTCTCGATGATCTGTATCCCTCCTTCTTGGCCATCAGCCACCTCCAACTCCCACTTCCAAAACCTACACCAACTGAAAGGGCTTCAAGAAGTCTCTAGCTTCGGTTATAGACTTTCCGGACCCTCCCATAACCCTTTCTTCCAACGTCCTCGACAGTATGGCGAAAATAGACACCGCGGTCGAAAATCTCACCTCTCTTACAACATCCTATCTTAAAGAGAATGAAAAGGTTGTCCCGGTTGCTAAAACTAGTCTACCCCTAGATATTAGCAACCTGCTCAAAGCCAAAAAAGCTGTAGATCTGCACGCTATCCCACTCCCGAGTATAGACTCGCGGCCCACCGCCTTCAACGCAAACTCCATTACCGCCTCAAAGATTTCACAGACCTCGAAAGGGCCAATCTCATGGAGAAAATCTCCCCCTCTCACACAGCGTACTACCAGATGGCAAGAGCCCTCCGGATAGACGCTATCACGCATACTCCCCCTCTGTCTCGTCCCGACGGCTCTATTGCCTTCGAGGACGAAGAAAAGGCTGAGTGCTTCTCCGACAGCGTCGCCGCTCAATGCTCTCCCAGCTCACAACCCACAGACCCCCGATCATATATCAAACTAGTGGAGGACGAAGTCCGTCGCCGGAACTCGCCTCCCACCGCCTCTGACCCAATTACTGTATCCAAAGATGAGATTTCATCTACTATCAAAGGACTTAAGCCCAAAAAAAGCGCCGGATGCGGATGGCATCTCCAACCAAGCCCTCAAACACTTTCCGGAGCAAGTGATCGCCTTATTGGCCATAATCTTCAACGCCTGCTTCGAATTCAGCTACTTTCACACCTCTTGGAAAGAGGCAACTGTCATTGGCATTCCCCAGCCAGGCAAACCTCACAACCTCCCTTCCAATCACCATCCCATCAGCCTCCTCAAGGCCATGGGCAAACTCTTCGAACGAGTTATTCTCGTGCGCATGAGGCGCCATTTGTTTCCAACTGACGGCGACCCTCTTGTCATCCCTCAACATTTCGGGTTTCGAGCCAAACACTCGTGCCCCCAGCAAGTTCACCGCATAGTGTAATATATCCTCAGCGGTTTTTATCCTCGTCCTCAAAATACCATCGCGGTCTTTTTTGACATTGCCAAGGCATTCGACAGAGTCTGGCACGAGGGCCTTATCTACAAATTGTACGACTTAGACCTCCCTGACCGTCTCGTCCGCCTTGTAGCCTCCTATCTGAAGGATCGTACCTTTCGTTGTAGACACGAAGGCACGCTATCCTCTACTCGTCAAATCAAAGCCGGTGTCCCTCAACGCTCTGTGCTTGCCCCCCTCCTATATATACTATTACCAACGACATCCCTATCCCGTTAAACGGTGTTAAACTAGCCCTCTTCGCAGATGACACAGCCATTTACTCTAAAGGCAACTCACTGCCACAGATTTGGAACAAGATCCAAAAGTCAGTTAACGACTTAGGAGCTTGGTTCCAAAAATGGCGTATCGACGTAAACCCGGAGAAGAGCTCCGCCGTTTGCTTCGAATATAAACGACGCCGTCTCACCGCCACTCCGCCAATCAGGACGTTAGGACCCCTGTCCCATGGCAAACAAAAGCCAAATATTTAGGCGTCACCCTTGATGCAAGTTTCAATTTCGAGCCCCATATCAAGAAGGTAACTCGCACCGCGCGATTTTACATGGGTAGGCTCAACAGCATGTTGGGCAGACACAGTAAAATGTCCCTCCGCAACAAGCGAACCCTACGAGTATATAAGGTCTGCATACGACCCGTCATGACCTACGCGGCCCCCATTTTCGCACATGCTAAGCCCAAAGTTATAAATGAACTTCAAATAGTTCAAAATCTATTCTGTCGTAGGGCCACTAACTCGCCCTAGTATGTTCGTAATGCCCACCTACACCTAGACTTAGAGCTCCCAACAATCCAACAGTTCCTTAAATCACTCTCTGAGAGATTTTTCAAAGCCTCAGAGTCCCACCCAAATCATCTTATTCGTGAGACAGCTGCCTATGCAGCCCTCTCCACACTCGCTATAGTGTGCGCAGACCGAGAAACTCTCTCTTGGATCCCCCAACAAGCTTTCGGCTGACCTGAACTACCTCCTGGTGGCTCAGGCCGAGCCTACTTAACACATCCCTAAATCTGCCTTAGTTAGGCACACTTCTAAGCGGCTTTTCGCCGCTTGCGTCCTCCTTTCTGCCAAGGAGGGTCGCGTCCGTATACGGCTTAGAGATCTCTCGTCAGATCGGTAAGCCAATCCATAAAGGCGGTGTTTAGTGGGTAAAAGTCTCCACATAACCAGGCAGCCGGCTGCGTGGTATGCTATGAGCATTCACCGCCTCCCTCCCCCGCTTTCCGGAGGGTTGCCCATATTTGCTTCGGGCGCAAAAAAAGTCCGAGTGCGCAGTTCCATTTGCGCACCGCTCACGAGCTGTAGTGCATACAGTCCGCGCTCCGTCCTCGTGCGGTAGTGCAACCTCTCGCCCGCGCGCCCCGCTCTCCCCGGCTCACACCGGCCAAGCAGTCGCCGTTGGTGAGTCATCTTTCTTAGCACCGTTTTTGCCCTCTCGCTCCGGCGGGGAGGTCTGAGCGATTCTCTTGCTTTGCATTGTTACTTTATTGTTATTTTATTGTTATTGTTTCTTGTTATTTTTATTGTTTATATTTCTTGTTACTATTTTGTTAATATTGTGTTAGTGTTTCTTGGAATAGGCGTCACTTGCTCTTTTCAGAGCAAGCCCTTTGTTCTTCTCAGAACAAAAGGACCCCAGTTTCTTGAAATAAGCGTCGTCAACACCCTCCCTATTCAACATGTCTACTACAGACATTCTCAAACAACTTTCGATCCAAATAGTGGCTGTAGCGCAACAGTTTTTTCAAGCCCATAGCCAAACCCTTCCTCATGACGAAGCCCTTCTCGCCAAAACTTTTAGCGCCGCTCTAGCCTCCACTGTCCCTAAGGCATGTAAACCTCCACCTTCTGTCGCGGCCTTCTCAGCGACCCATGACTCCCAAGTCATAGAGCACTCGGACACCGCGTCCGAAACTTCATCCACCCGTAAGAGGTCCGCTCAAACGCCAATCAACTCATCCAGTAGCTGCTCCTCGGACTCAACAGACTTCAATCAATCGGTAATTGATACGACCCCCTTCACGGAAGTGAAATCTAAGCGCGGCTCGAAACCCGCTGCGACCTCTCACACACCTCCCATCCCAGTAAGTAGCCTCCACCGCAGCCCCCGCGCCTGCTCGCTCCACCGCATCCCCGTCGCTGCCACAAAGAAACAGGTCCCGCCCCCTGTCTTCCTCAGGAACAAGGCACAATTTACTAGACTCTCTAAAGCGACGACGCAGGCTTTAAATATGACCAAGCCCCCAACCTTGGTGAGTCAATTAAAATCGTTCCGCAGTCTATGGAAGACTTTGGAAACATGACCAAACACTTCACATCCGAAGGTGTGCCCTATCACACCTACTCTCTCCCTGAAGAACGTAAGGTCAGGACTGTCCTCCGCGGAGTTCCCTTTGAACTCGCCAAGGAGGAAATCCTGAAGGACCTTAAGTCCCAGGGATTCCCTGCGGCTGTGCACAAGATGCACAGCAGTAGGGGCAAGAGGTACTCGCTTGCCCTCCTCATTTTGTCCAACGTGCCGGAGGCGAAAGACATATTCCGACAGGTACACACTGTGTGCGGCCTGTCGAGAGTCAAAGTCGAATCTTCCTATAGGCACGGTTTTCCGGCGCAGTACCACCGCTGCCAACTCTACGGGCATGCGGCGGCCAACTGCTCAGCCCCTCCCAGGTGCGTTAAGTGCCTAGACCCGCACAGCTTGAAAGAGTGTCCTCGGCCCCGTAATACCGAGTACCCACCCGCTTGCGTCCTTTGCGGACAGACTGGCCATACAACCAACTTCAGAGGCTGCCCTCGCGCGCCTCGCCCCAATCTCGGCACCAAAGATGCCAAAAAAGCTCCGCCACCGGTCAATGACCGTACATTCCTGGCTCTCCCATCCAAAATGCCCCTTCAGGGCAACTCTTAGTCACCTCAGGACCTATATCGGCCCCTTCAGGAACCCTACAGGCCTCCTCACCTTCGCCCACTAGGGCCCCGACGTCAGGCGGAATCCTCTTACGCCGATAACGTAGATACAGTATGCACTGCTATCCGCAATATCGACGTAATAGAGATCGCAATTTTAGCACGCAAACTGCGCGCTTGTCAGTCCACTCAGGACCGTCTGCTCGCGCTTACCGAGCACCAACACCTTCTAAACACAATATAATTAGTCATCCCATTCGTAAGCTGCCTTAATTAGGCAGCAATTCTTCCCAGCGGCTACTCGCCGCTAGCGCCCCCCTTTCACCCAAGGGGGGTCGCGTTCGATACGACTTAAAGATCTCTAGCTAGATTGTTAAGCCAGTCCCTAAAGGCGGTGTTTAGTGGGTAAAAGTCTCCACATAACCACGCAGGCGGCTGCGTGGTATGCCATGAGTATTCACCGCCTCCCTCCCCAGCTTTCCGGAGGGTTTCCCATATTGCTTTGGGCGCAAAAAAAAAAGTCCGAGTGCGAGCTTCATACAATATTTGGCTGTTGATGCGAATAGACGTTCAGAGTGTTCGACCTTATTGACAAACAAAAATTGATTTTAACAAACCGTGCTTATCAGCGCAAATTTTAGTCTACTCTAACGTTTAATAATTTATTTTTAGATTTCTTTGGTTGTTATTTTATAAAATAGGTATAACTTTTTTGGTAGTGTTTAAATATTTCTAAGTTAGCTTAATTATAAATTAAATTTTTTTATTTTTATTTAGCGATAAATAGGACTCAAATAGTTTATTTCATTCTATTAGACGTAGCTTAGGTACCTACTTATATATTTTATTTAAGAATTTAATTTAGGATTTAAGGATTTATTTAGGATCCTTTTTATTATTTAAGCAGGCATTTACATTTTTTTAAGTGTATGGTAGCTATAGTTAGGACCTCTAACGCAGATTATTTTGTTAGGTAACTGAATGCCGTCGATTAAAAATAAAATACACAATGCCACCTAAAAAACGATTATCTTTACCTCGAAATCCGAGAGAAGCTAAGAGAATGAGAAATGTGCGTTCTCAAGAATCGGCAGACGAAAGAACACATCGGTTAAACTCTATGAGAGTTAGTAAACGCCAATCTCTTACTAGCAGCTGACAGAGCGAGACGAGCTACATCACGGGCGTCTCAAAGTTCTTCTCAACGAGAGCTAAGGCTTACCATTGACCGAGAACAACATGTGTTATAGCTCCTCTACACGATGGGCCAGCGTTGGCCCAGCGCGATGGCCATGCGATGGCTGCAACGCAACTACACGTTGGCGACATTCAGTTGTGATCGAAACGTTTATCGAGATGGACGTGGAAGCGTTAGCCGCTGCGGCAATTTATCTATACAAGACGTATGTGCACAAGAATAGAGTTATTAAAAAGGAATGGCGTAGAAGAAGACCTAAAATAGTACCCCTAGTACCTAAGGTAATTATTTTTTTAAAGAATAAGAGTGACAAACGAGCACACAGTCCACCTGATGGTAAGTGGATGCTGTAGTCTATAGATATCTACATTTATCCTCGATTAAGAACCAAAACGCAGATGCGTTGTCACTCCTGAGGACTAAGATGGAATGCCTAATTTCCAGTAAAAAAGGGTCTCCAGATCTCTCCACTCGTCATACGAAACACAGCAGTATTAAGCTGCTATTTGCTGGTATTCTGTGAGAGCGTGGACTTCCCCGGACGAGCCGACCCATTCGTGGTACAACTGTAATATAGCTGCAGCGTGGCTTTACCAAGTATAAATAGTCTTTAAAATTGTACTTATCATCTGTGTTGGGTTTATAATTACTTAAAAATGGTGATTTTATTCATACCCTATTAAATATGTATAAAGCCTAAATTTAAACCCTATTATATATATATATATATATATATAAATAAAACTAAATCTTTCCTTATTTTTATCTTTGTGTTCTTTATGTGTTGGATCCCATATCACGCTTTCTCCGATATAATTAAAAAAAAATTTATAACTTTTATGAGGCCACGTATTCGTCATTTTAATTAATTTTCGTTAATATATAAACAAAGCGCGAACGTCCACACTCAACAGTCGAGCACGCACAACTGTGGAATGGGCCACGTGTAGATGCGTACCGCCATCGTTGGCCCACTACCCTTTGATGTGCGACGGAAAAACCGACACCGTCGCCAATCCTGAGACCATCGCATGCGCCATAAGCCATCCGACACAACTACGCCCTCCACACGTTGGCCCATCATAGTGGGCCATCGCGTTGGCCCAACGTGTAGAGGGGCTATTATCCCGAGAAGCTGAAACTGCTTCACAACGAGAATTGCGGCTCACGGCTGACCGCGAACGACATATTTTATCTCGAGAATCTGAAACTTTTACTCAATTTGAAGACCGTTTGACAAATGATAGGGTAATATACTCGTACCATAATATTATTCGATCTCTTGAAGATGAACATGAGCATGAACAACGACTAGAGTTGGGACGCGAATATTACAATTCTTTGAAACAAGAATGATTAATAAGTTTATTTAATGAAAGATTATGAATTGAAAATATTCGGTCTCTTGAAACGGACGAATAGCGAAAGGCCCGTCTTTCTGCAGACAGATTTCGACATAGTCTTAATGACTTAGATGTACATAGAAAATCAATCTACAAATTTGGTGGCGTGGTCCGACAAATATAAAAGTGGGTTTGCTTATAACCTCACAATTGATTACAGATCACCTTCTGTAATAGGCGATATGAACGTAGTATGTTCTTTTTGTAATGCTTCAAAGTGAAGTAAGGAGTCGGCTGGTTTCTGTTGTTCTGGAGGTAAAATAATTTTGCCTTCGTTCGAAGATCGACCGGAACCTTTGAAGTCACTACTTTTAGGGGAATATGTGCAATCTAAACAGTTCTTAGACAATATTCGCACTTATAATAATGCGTTTGAAATGACATCCTTTGGTGCTCAACAAATCTCAGAAGGTCCTTTCATGCCTACTTTTAAGATACAAGGTCAGATTTACCATTTGATAGGATCCCTTTTGCCTGAAGACCAACCTAAGTTTCTTCAAATATATTTTGTATCCGACTACAAGGAACAGTCGAATATAAGAAATCGATATTTCCCGAATTTAAATACTGAACTTATTTCACAACTTCAGAACATGTTGCATCAGGTTAATTCGTGTGTATGCAGTTTTAAATCGGTATTAGAAGCTCTTCCTCAAGATGGTGATAACAATTATAAAATTGTTATAAATGCCGATAGGCGTCCAACTCAGGAACACCCTGTGCGGTATAACGTTCCATCCACGAATGAAGTTGCTGTAGTATTGGTTGACCAGGAATGTGATAGGCGTGATATCGTTATCCGTTCCAGAGACAATCGTTTGCAACGTATTTAAGAAACCCACAGCGCTTACGACAGTTTGTCTGTGTCCTTTGATGTACTCTCGAGGGGAAGATGGTTATAATTTCGCTTTATACCATACTGATCCGCGTACAGGCGCACCTAATTATAATAAAAAAATGTCATGCCTTCAATTTTATTGTTACCACTTGCAAGTGAGACGGAATAGATTTGTGAACTTTCAACGTTTTACTGGCTTATTCAATCAGTTTATTGTTGACATGTACGCAAAAATTGAAAGATTAGTTTATATACGATCTAATCAAAAGCAGCTGCGCGCTGAAGAATACGTGCACCTTCGCGACGCCATGCAGCAAGATAATGATACAGTGAATATGGGCCGTTTAGTTATTTTGGTGGCCCTCTTCTTTTACTGGTGGTCCACGCTACATGCACGAACGTACTCAAGATACTTTTTGTTACGTAAGAAAATATGGATTTCCCAACTTATTTATTACTGTAACTACCAATCCCAAGTGGAATGAAATCACTCGGGAGCTTATTGAGGGTGAAGCACCGCATGACCGACATGATATTATCGCAAGAGTTTTTCATTTAAAATTAAAATCAATGATAGATCTACTTACCAAAGATAATATTTTTGGAGATGTATTGTGTTATACGAGGGTGGATTGAAAAGTACTCGGCCTAACACAGATCCATTCAATTCTAAAAATCAAATCTACCCACATTATTTAGTTCAGTTCAGACTAGTTCATTGTGTGAAGTTCGAAACGTGTGCGATAATTAGTTGTAATTTTATAAATTTATTAACAAAGTAATCGGACATAATTTCCGCGAGTGGAGCAAATCGAGCAGCGTGCCGTCATTAAGTACCTCCATAAGAAGGGGCTATCATCAAAAGCCATCCATGATGACATGGTCAGTACATTAGGCGATTGTGCTCTGTCATATTCATCCGTCAAAAAATGGATAGCAGAATTTAAGCGTGGTAGAGAGAGTGTGAAAGATGAACCCCGCTCTGGAAGGCCTTCGACGTCAACTACTGACGAAAATATTAAAAAAGTACTTGATTTAATAATGGGAGACCGCAGATTAAAAATTAGAGAGATAGCCGAGATTATAGGCATCTCTTATGAACGAACTCAAGACATCATTGTCAACGAGTTGGGTTTCCACAAGGTGTCTGCGAGGTGGGTTCCGCGACTGCTTTCAGTTGAACAAAAAAGGACGCGATTGACTATTTCACGCGACTGTTTGGAGTTATTTGAAGCCGATGCAGATGATTTTTTGAATCGTTTTGTTACTATGGACGAAATATGGGTTCATTACTGTACACCGGAAACAAAACAACAATCAAAACAGTGGAGAAGACCTGGTTCACCACCCCTAAAAAGGCTAAGTCGATTTTGTCGGCAAATAAGGTGATGGCTTCAGTATTCTGGGACTCGAAAGGTGTGATTATGATTGATTATCTTGAAAGGGGTCAGACTATAAACTCTGATTACTACTGCACCCTACTACGTCGTTTACGAGAGGAAATAAAAGAAAAACGTCGAGGAATGCTCAGAAGAAAAGTCCTGTTTCATCAAGATAACGCCCGTGTTCACACGTCAGTACAGTCAATGGCTGAAATTCACAACTGTGGCTTTGAACTGTTACCGCATCCGCCGTATTCACCTGATCTGGCACCATCAGACTTCTTTCTGTTCCCTAACCTAAAAAAGCACTTGGGAGGTCAAAGATTTTCGACAAACGACGAGGTCAAAGCAGCTGTAGACGCATATTTTGACTCTAAGGAAGAATCATTTTTTTTCAACGGTCTAAATGCTTGGAAGGGGAGGTGGCAAAAGTGTATTGAACTTGATGGTGATTATGTAGAAAAATAAAAATATAAATGATTTAGTATGTGTTTATTTTCTTGGTTAGGCCGAGTACTTTTCAATCCACCCTCGTATGTATAGAGTTGAGTGGCAAAAACGCGGCTTACCTCAAGCACATATCCTGCTTATGTAGACAGTTCAATCAGTGCTGAAATTCCAGATCCGATTGCAGATCCCGTGTTATACGACATTGTTAAAACTCATATGATACATGGTCCATGTGGTGCATTTAACGGGAATGCTCCTTACATGCAAGACGGTCGTTGCACTAAAAGATATCCAAAAGCATTAGTGGATGAAACTGTAACAGGACATGATGGATACCCATTATATCGTCACCGTTCAAGAGACAATGGTGGTTTTACTATTGAAAAGCGAGTGTCTGGACAACAGGTTACTTTAGAAAATAGGTGGGTCGTTCCGTATTCGCCTGTGTTGTCTAGAGCATTTCAAGCTCACATAAATGTTGAAATGTGTAATAGTGTAGAGTCAATAAAATATATTTGTAAGTATATTAACAAGAGCAGTGACCAAGCTACATTTGTGTTGAGAAATGTACATGATGAAGTTACTAGATTACAGTCAGGTAGATATATCAGCTCTTCAGAAGCTGTGTGGCGGATCTTAAGTTTCAACATTCACGAAAGATATCCACCTGTGACTCATCTGGATGTTCATCTTGAAGGCGGTCAACGTATATATTTCAACGCCGAAAATGTTACAGAACGATTAGAGAACAACTTTATCAGCATTCTTTCGACTTTGCCAAACTGATGATTTTGCAAAATCTCTTTTGTACGAGGAAGTTCCATCGTATTATACCTACGATACGCAACGAGGTGTCTTTAATCGTAGACGCCGTGGCAGGCCTGTAGATGGCGAGTCAGATATTTTCAAAGAAGATGTTCTTGGTAGAGTGTATACCGTTCATCCTAACAACGCTGAGTGTTTCTGTTTGTGATTATGATTACATAGAGTGCGAGGACCAACATCATTTATAGATTTGAGAAAAGTAGACGATGTTGTTTATGCAACTTATCATGCAGCTTGCCAAGCTGAAAGAGCAAAGAAAAGTTTGCTCTTGCTAAAAGCAAAAGCAAACCGGTTTATTGACTGTAACGGGGAGCGCGGTTCAATGCGTGCATCACAACAATAAGATGTATGACAAAATTATTAGGCATAATAATTATCATGCTATCTATGTTGATGGCATCGGTATACGGTAAAGCTTATGTTTATACTGTAAAATACCAATCGAAATATTGTAAAATTATTATCAAATAAATAAATAAATAAATAAATAATAAAATAAATAAGCGCGTCGTTTGCTTGAAAATGAACAGCATTGGGATGACGCTTTAGCAGAATCCTGTGTTAGTGATAATCCACGATGGTTACGCCATTTATTTGTAACATTACTCACATTTTGTAATTTGTCAGATGCTGTACAATTATGACATATTGGAAAAAATATAATTTGCAGAAGACTTTCTTCAGAATAAATCTCACAATGATGAAGGCGCAACTAATGATAATTAAACCGTGATCTTGCCATAAATCTGTGCTTATTAGTTCTTCAGGAAGACTTAACAGCAGTAGGCGGTAAATCACTCTGTGAATATGGTTTTTCAACACCAACTTCAGTCGGAGAGGTTACCAATAAAGAATATTCCGCAGAAATTGGTTACAACTCAATGGCTAAACTCAACTGCTGGCAACATTAGAAAACGGTGTCCCAATAATGACTGTAGAACAACGTTCAGTCTATGATCGCGTGTGCGAGAGTGTTCAGAATAATTTGGGAACAATATGGTTTTTAGGTGCACCTGGAGGAACTGGGAAAACCTTTTTGACTAAATTAATATTAGCTTATGTTCGAAATCAGCGTAAAATTGCTCTTGCCGTGGCTTCATCAGGTATAGCTGCAACATTGCTACCAGGAGGTAAAACTGCTCACACTATGTTTAAAATACCAATTGATTTAGATCGCACGGAAAGTCCAACCAGTAGTATTTCAAGAAATAGCGACAAAGCTAAGATATTACGTGAGTGTAATTTAATCATTAAATTATTAAAGATTGGTGAAGGTACCTATCCACAACAACACCAAGGAAAACTTATTCTGACGCCTATATTATATTGTATAGTGCAATCCCAACCACATCTTATATCGTCGGTTTATGGTGACGTAACAATTATATTAAATAGGGACAATTCTTGGCTATGTGAAAGATCCATTTTAACTCCTCGCAATGACCAGGCTTCTGAGTTTAATAACAAAATACTGTCGAATATACAGGGAGAAAGCAAAGTTTATAGTTCAATAAATAGAATGGTCGATTAACAAGAAGCCACTAATTACCCGATAGAATTTTTAAATTCTTTAAATATGCCCGGACTTCCTTCTCATGAAATTTGTTTAAAAGTTGGCATTCCGATTATTCTGCTCTGAAATTTAAGACCACCACAACTTTGCAATGGAACTCGGCCAAAAGTAACCCAGTTGCAACAAAATATAATCAAGGCTCAAATTTTAACCGGTTGCGGTGCAGGAGATATCGTCTTTATTCCCAGAATTTCCATATTACCAAATAATTTTCCATTCCAATTTAAAAGAACGCAATTCCCAGTATCAGTGTGTTATGCAATGACAATTAATAAGGCTAAAGGGCAGACTTTTCGTGTTGCTGGAGTAGATCTCGGTGTCAGTTGTTTCTCGCACGGTCAGTTCTACGTTGCTCTTTCCCGGGTTAGCTGTTCTAGAAATCTTTATGTTCACGTGCCGGACGGGTCAACATAGTTTACCCGGAAGCTTTGCGCTGAAGTATTTTTGTTCTATAAGTACTTAAGCCTAATGTGAACCTAAACAATATTACCAATATATTAACTTAACAACACACAAGGAGTTACACTCCATCCAAAGCCCAGCGACACTATAACACATATAGGAATGACGTCTTAGCAAAAGTTGTTTAGTCTGATGGGAATTTCCTGTTGACTTACAAAAATGAAAGACCTAGAACGTCTCGAATCGTCTCGCGAATCACGTTATTTTCCCGTCCCCGGGCTCTTAGAATTCAATATTAGACGTTTCAGATCTTCGATTTTGACAACCCCGTTGTCGCTGGCGTAAGCAACAGGATCCGCGTACGAAGTCGCGGGCAGAAGCTAGTGTTAAATAAATCATTTGCCATGAAATCTTTTGAAGTGCTCTTTTTAGTAAACCCTACAAAACGATATTTTTAACCCATAGATGTAACAAATAAACATAATAAAATGTAAAATAATTTTTAATTTAGGTAAAAATATTATATTAAAAAAACTCTTAAATAATAAATACTCCTGATACTCTGCAGTCTGCATTGTTTTTTCGATTGACCTGTTTATTCAGATCATTCGGGATTCGGTCGTTTTCCGGCTCATTCACCATTCACACCATGTACATGTACAAAAAAGGCACGTAAAAACTTTCTAGTAGGCCGCCAACGCACCTGCAATTCCCCTGGTGTTGCAGTTGTTCATGGGCGGCTGTAGTTACTTAAGATCGGGTGAACCACATGCACGTTTGTCCCCTCTCCTATGTTAGAAAAAAACTTAATTTAAAGAACCGCGTTTCGGACATACTGTTATCGACTTTAGATGAGATTAAGGTGTCGTCACCACAAGACCTACTATCGACCTGCATCATCCACCTATGCTATGTAACATTCCGATTAATATTGCTATTAGTGCTAAATACTGCGTATCTAAGAATAAATTGAATTTTTGTAAGGTTGATTACGCATTGCGGCTATTTAGCAAGTATCTTGATCCACGTTGGTTTGGCGTAGTGAATTTAACCGTTATGAGTGCCTAGACGATCTTTTTGATAAATTCTATACCAATATTCGTACTTCAATTAAAAAACTTGTTCCTTTCGTATGTATAATAAGTCGCGCTACCCCTACTGGTTTTCCGCAGCTAATAAAAAGTTAAAGTAAATAAAAAAACTGGCCAAGAACGTGTCGGGCCACGCTCAGTGTAGGGTTCCGTAGTTTCCCGTACGTCACAATAAGTGTTCCCACTTATGAGTTTAAAGGTGGGTATCCATTATGTTCGCGCTCCAGCAGCACTTCGCGCTCCTGCAACAGCTCCCAGTAGTGGGTACTATTGTTTCCATCCAAGTTCAAAATTATTTTCCTAGAAAGTCCTTATAAAGTTCTACTTTTCAGATTTTTTTCATATTTTCTAAACTTATGGTTCAAAAGTTAGAGGGGGGACACATTGTTTTTTACTTTTGGAGCGATTATTTCCGAAATTATTGACATTATCCAAAAATGGTTTTAGTAAACCCCTATTCATTTTTAAATACCTTTCCAACAATATATCACACGTTAGGGTTGAAATTAAAAAAAAAATCACTTCCCACTTTACATATGGGGGCTACTCTAATAAAACATTTTTTTTTTCAATTTTTATTTTACCACTTTGTCGGCGTGATTGATACACATATTGGTACCAAATTTCAGCTTTCTAGTGCTAACGGTCACAGAGATTAAGCGAGGACGGACAGACGGACAGACAGACATGGCGAAACTATAAGGGTTCCTAGTTGACTACGGAACCCTAAAAATACCGCATAAGAATACATTAAAAATACAGGAATCCTACGAATGCAGTAACATTGGACCTCTTAAAGGCTAGATGCGACAAAATGACTTTAGATTGTTATAATATATACACAAGTAGATTAGAATCAATAATTGCCGCAAACCCTAAGTATTTTGCAGCCATATAAAAGTTATAAGGGGTGGAATTAGCAATTACCCGAAAAGTATACCTTTAAATCCAACAATTCTGAAAACTTTGATGAGATCTATAATTTCTTTGCATCGCATTTTCCGAATATTTATATTAACACAGGAAAAAATAACAACACTAATGTTATCGATTACTCCATAACCAACTCAATTATAAGTAACATTGAAATCTCACAGGATCAGGTTGCTAGAGCTCTGAAAAGATTGGATGTTGCGAAAGGTACAGGAAATAACAATCTGTCTCCAATCTTCTTATTTAAACTGGCGGACGAGCTATTACTTCCTGTATCGATTATTTTAATAGGTTTCTGCATAGTGGCAATTTTCGTGCTACCTGGAAATAGCCTAGGATTTTTCCCGTAATAAGAATGGCAACAAAAGTAACTTTGTAAATTACAGATCAATAGCGATTTTGTCAGTCCCAGCGAAAATATTAGAAGCTATTATTGAAATAGAAATAGAAATAGAAATAGAACCTTTTTTATTCAATGTAGGTTATAAACAATACTTATTGAAAGTCAATTTTTTCATTTACAACTGGTTCGCAAAAAAACCTCTGTCCTGGGAAGAACCAGCAAGAAACCCAGCGGGACTATTTCTTTTTTCAAATAATAGCTTACAATCATGTTTACAATTAACAGCACAAGACAAATTAGAAATAGCTTGGTAGCGATCACCCTTCCCGGGGGGTTATTATCATCCATAAATTCTTTAATATTATGATAACCCTTTTTATACAAACTTAGTTTAATAAAAATTTTGAACTTTGTGTATGAAAAATTTTGTATACTTTCTGAGATTTTGTTGTAAAAGCGTATACATCGCCCCAAGAATGAATGACTGACTCGGTGGAGTCGAGTAACTGGCACCACTAGCTTTTGTCTGTTCCTAGTATTTACAGAATGAATATGACTTATTTTTGCATTACTTTTTTTATTTTTGCATTAAGGTTGTATTTGTCCTCATCCATCATAGCATATCCCACAATTAATCGGAAACAGGCAGCATGGCTTTCTGACGGGTAGGTTCACTGCCACAAACTTATTTACGTACTTAAACAACAATTAAAAAGGTAAATGAGTATCCTATTTCTGTCACTAATCAAAAGCGCATCCATTGCTATGTTTCGGTCTAAGTTAGTATCACTGATTGTGAAGCATTTCATCTTTGTCTATGACAAACGTATTACTTTCCATTACCGTCAGGTGGACTGACTGTAAACCCCTTTTTACATGAAATATATAAAAATTTGTGTATAATACACAGTTGATAGATTAAAATTTATTCTAGAAAAATTTTCGTCATTTCGACTAGTTAACAACGTCATCACATATTATGTGAGACTGTGATCATTACTAGGCCCACTTATTTAAAATAAAAATAATAATTTAGATGAAATGTCATCATCATACTCTTTGTTCTAGGTAATAATGCAAAAGCCAAGGAAATCCTGCAAATTCTAGGTAGAGTACAAGAGATGGATGTTATTTTAGCAAGTAAAGAAAATGAAACAAATAATTTCACGCAAGAATGGAAAAATCTTTTTACAGTGAAAAATAACAGAAAGGCTCTGTTTATTACAGCACCTTTGCAAATTTTGCAACAATCTAGTGGAATTTTAGCGGTGGTATTTTTTTCAACAAATATATTCATATTAGCAAGTTCATCCATAGCGCCGGATATAGCCACAATAATCATGGGTTTGACACAATTAGTTGGCAGCATAATCGCACCTTTGATTATTGAAAAATCTAGAAGAATTTTACTATTATTTTCAACCGCACTCTGCTCCTTTAGTTTAGTGAGTATTTGTGTCCATTATTTAAAATTAGTCATTTGATGATTTCTTAAGTTTACGCGAACACTACACATTGAATAAAACTAAATTTACGGATTTTATCGCGTTTATTTCACTACTTTTACTTATTTTTAATTCCCGACGTTTCGGGTGCTTTACAGCACCCATGGTCACGGGGGGACTGAGATGTTTGACGTCCCAATGTCATAGTTAGTCCGGCTACCTTCAGTTTTTGAATATTAATTTTTGGTCCGATTTACGCAAAACGAGCTTATAGTAGTATCATGAAGTCTTGCAGTGGTTTGCTTAGGTTTGGGTTTAATTTTGTTAGTTATAGGATCCCAAGCAGGTGGCAGCACCCATCCATCTTCTCTATTGAAATTTGGATGTTTTTTAAATTTCAATACCCTCGCGTATCATCCTTGGTAAGAATCGGTGTTCTTTTGCGAGGATTTGTGGTTTATCAAATCGAATGTAATGGTGGGGACGATCTTGAACATGTTCACAGACTGCAGACTTCCCGAAGCGTCGGTGCTTCACGTCAGCTATATGTTCTTTCACGCGGGTTTTTATGGATCTTTTTATTTGAGCTATGTAAGAGAGACCACATTCACAATCTAACTTGTACACTCCTGCATCTTGTAGAGGGATATTACACTTGACGGATGGTAAAAATTGACTAATCTTCTTCGGCGGCTTGTAGTATGTTTTAATGGAAGCTCGCTTCAAGATGTAGCCAACCTTGTCTGTGACTCCTCTGACATATGGTAGTAGAAACTGGGTAAATCTTTGTTTAACAAATTAAAAAACATCCAAATTTCAATAGAGAAGATGGATAGGTGCTGCCACCTGCTTGAGATCCTATGATAAACAAAATTAAACCCAAACCCAAGCATACCACTGCAAGACTTCATGATACTGTTACGCGCTCAAGTCGACGGCACTAGCGCCATCTAGTCTCGAACCGAAGAACTAAACTTCTTGAAGTTTAAAACTCGAACTCTCGGTACCTTGCGCGTGTTTACTTGAACATTCTGGATATTTCTTTGCTAATTTATATAAATAGGCGCTGCAAGATGCGATCGAGGCAGTATTGGATTTGGCGAGACAAGCGAAGCTTCGGAGCGGAATAAAGTGAATTAGTGTGTTTAATTATTAGTGTTTTAAGTTGTAATTTGTATAAAGTAAATTAAAGTGTTAATTTAGGTAATTTTATCGGCAATTTTTATTGTCACGAACCTCAAGCTCGTAACAATTGGTGTCAGAAGTGGGATAAAATCATGCCGATTTTACCTAAGGAGGAAACGGAGGGTGTCCGTACCCGAAGTCAACGCCAGCAGGAGACGGACCAACAAGATTTGGTGGTGTAACGCCGCAGACGTCGGAGGGCCAGCCACCGGCTGCAGGCCCGTCAGTAGCTCCTACATCTGCAGCACCTGACTAAGGTGCTCTGATGGTGATGCTGCAGGAGCAGGCTCGCCGACAGGAGGAGCAGGCTCGCCGACAGGAGGAGCAACCTTGCCGACAGGAGGAGCAGGCCCGTCAGTTGAAAGAGCAGCTGCAGAGCGGACAAGAGGAACAGGCCCGCCGACAGGAGGAATAGATGCTCATCATGAAGGACCTTCACGCTACCTTTGCGAAAGAGATGAGGGAGGTGAAGGATAGGGTTGCTCAACATGACAACCGCCTGTTGGAAGCTGAAACCCGAATCGAAGAACATGAAACCCGAATCAACCATGTGAACAATCGGGTTGACAACGTGATGGCTGACGTGAAGAAAACGCTGAACAACCTCAAACTTGGGGATGGAACTACAGCTCCCGTAGTAGCTACAGCGCCTTCGCTACGTGGATTCAAAGTGCCGCCGTTCGACGGGACTTCTTCCTGGTCGGCCTATAAAATCCAGTTCGAGGCCGTCATGGAGGCAAACGGCTGGAATAAAAGCCAGGCCATGACTGCACTCACCTTAGGCCTGCGCGACCAAGCCTTAACCGTGTTGGAAGCTCTCGGTAAGAAAGTGACCTACGAGCAGCTCCTTGAGGCATTGGAGGTGAGATATGGTGACGCTCACCTGGAACACGTCTTTCGCGCGCAGCTTAAAGATCGTGTGCAACGCAGCAACGAAAACCTGCAGCAGTGGGCCCTTGAGGTGGAGAAGATGGTTCGAAAAGCATACCAGTCTGTACCTGCGCTCATTGAAGGGAACCTGGTGCAGACATTCATCGACGGCATCCGCGACCTGGAGGTCAGAGCTGCTGTGAGGCTCGGGCACCACGAGACGCTTAAGGACGCCTTGGCCCATGCACTGGAGGTAGAAGCCGTGCGGCAGGATCATCGTTCCCATCGCGTCAGGGAGGTTGCAGCAGCTACAGTTCGCGACCGCAACAAAGGATACAGCCCTAGGTGCTATGGCTGTGGGGAAAAGGGCCATCTTCGATCCAGCTGCCCTAAGCGAAGCCTAGAAAGGGAAGGTGAACGATCCCAGGAGGGTAGTGCGGCCAACAGCACCGCCCAGCAGCTGCAGGGAAACGAGTAAAAGCCAGAACTGCGGGGCGGGTGCTGGCTGATGTTAAAAGAGCCCCAAGGATCTCGATCTCACAAACCCATGATGGGAACAGTCTAATCATCAAGGGCGAGGTCAACGGAATGCCGTGTAAACTGACCATAGACACTGGAGCCCTTTCGTACGGTTGTTAGTTCCCAACTTATAAGTCAGTTCCTTGGGGACTCCGCATACAACCGAGAACGCATTAATTTGGTAACAGCCACCGGTCAGCGTATACCCGTCCGTGGAGAGAAGGAGATGGAGTTAAAGCTTGGCAACGTAATCTACCTGTATAATGTCATCGTGGCTGATATAATGGACGACTGCATCCTAGGCCTAGACTTTATGAGGAATAATTGTTGTGAGATCGACGTTAAGCAAGGTGTTTTGAAATGTGGACAGGAGGAACTTTTTATGGAAGGTGCGTTACCAGGGAAGGTGTACAGCATTAAGAAGATTGTTCTTCCGCCGAGATCGGAAACGATTGTTCCGGTTAGTCTTCCCCGAAACGCTGGGCAAGCTCACCGTTGTGTACTTGTGGAAAGGGTAAACAATGACCTTCCATGGAAAGTAGCTCGAACCTTGGTCAGAACCACTGACATCTCAAGAATACGTGTGCTGAACCTTTGCGACCGGGAACAGATTATAGAAAAAGGCACACTGGTTGGCACTTGTGAGGAAGTGGATTGGTTACATCGGTGCCAATATATATCCAGTGGGACAGCTTGCTGCTTCAGGATGGAGTTCTGTGTCGTAAATGGGAAAATGTTCGGGGAGACATCTGTCATTTGCAAAACGTTGTCCCTAAAACTAAAGTACCGGATGTTCTACAGCTGTACCATAATGATTGTTCAGGAGGCCATCTGGGAGTTAAACGAACTCTACTGAAGATCCGAGAACGGTTTTACTGGGTCCACTGTCGAAACGATGTCGAGGACTGGTGTCGCAAATGTACAAGTTGTGCGGCTGTAAAGGGAACTCAGACTCGTAGTAGAGGTGCATTGAAGTTGTACAATGTTGGTGCACCATGGGAGAGAATAGCCATTGACGTGGCGGGGCCGTTTCCGGAGAGTGAAAGCGGTAACAAGTATTTCATGGTTGTGATGGATTAGTTCTCTAAGTGGCCAGAAGTTTTCGCCATTCCAAATCAAGTAGCTTCAACAGTTGCAGATAAACTAGTTCATGAAGTCTTCTGTCGTTTTGGAGTACCTTTAGAGATTCACAGCGATCAAGGAAGGAATTTTGAGTCTCAAATATTCCAGGAAACTTGCCGAGTTATGGGTACTCTTAAAACAAGAACGACTTCTTATCACCCGCAATCTGATGGAATGGTAGAACGATTTAATCAGACATTGGAGAGCTACCTAGCAAAAGTTGTAGACAATCGGCAACGAGATTGGGACAAGCACATACAACCGTTTTTGTTGTCATATCGAAGCCCTGTTCACGAAAGTACAGCAGTGACACCAGCTTTCGCAAACTTTGGAAGAGAATTACGGCTGCCTGCAAACCTGATCACCGGGATACCACCTGATGCTCCACGCAGTATAACCGATTATGCAAATGACTTGCGGAACAAAATGAATGACGTTTATGAGCACGTCAGACAATCGGGCCAGCAAATGTCTGAAAAGATGAAAACCCGGTACGACCGCAAAATGAACAACAAAGGGTTCGACGAACCCCCCTGAACGGGTTCCCGCCTTGTCGTGGCGGGGGGGCTTAGTAGCCGTGGCTTGGTCTCCCACGGTGAACAAAGAGGAACCCACGTGGCTGGCCCGAGGTGAAGGGCCGGCCTGAGGTGGCCGCTCCGAGTGGGCTTGGGGAGCCCACTTCGGATGTGTGCTGGTGGACTGCAGCGAGTGGGGACTCGCGCACCCTCTACCGCTGCAGCCGAGGTGGAGTCGCGGAGGAAGAGGAGTGTTGGTATGGCGATGCGCCACTCGCCCTATCCTTCGCGACTCAAACGGGGCCGCACCGTTGATGCGGTGGTGGTGGGGCTGCGGGGGGAGAGGATTGTCGGTATTGCGAGGCGCCGCTCTCCCTACCCTCCGCAGCCGAATCTTGGTTGGCGGCGGAGCCATAGACCAGATCCGCCGCTGGGGTCGGGAAGTCTAGTACTTCTAAGTGCTCGTTTTTCCTGGCCCCATGGCCTTTGTGCATCGGACGCGGGGGCGTCTGTTGCACAGACGTAGTTGGAGGCCGTGGAGGAAGGCGCGTCATGTGTTCTGGTGCGCCTTACCTGGGAAGGAGAACGGGGGAGGAATTTTCCGCTCCCGAGGAGGTGCTGCCATGGGGCGGCAGGCGCTGGTGGGGCCGCGGATGTGTGCGAAAGCGTCCCCGTAGCCCTGCCAATATGCGACAAAGATGGAACACCGTGGGGTTTTAGTCGGTGCGAGTCCGACATAACCCGTCCTTGCCCCCCGCGAGGCGGGTATGCGTAGGCATTTCCCCATGCAAAAAAAAAAAAAAAAAAAAGGGTTCGACGAAGGTTCACTTGTGTGGTTGCACAATCCAGTCCGCAGCAAATGGAAATCTCCTAAGCTTCAAGCTAAATGGGACGGCCCGTACCGGATTGTGACCAGGATCAACGATGTAACCTACCGGATACAGAAAGGCGCAAGAGGGACTCCTAATATCGTCCATATGGATCGCTTAGCGCGTTATTATGGGGCCGATAATGCTGGGGACGAGCATGTCTTAGGAGGGGGCAGTGTTACGCCCTCAAGTCGACGGCACTAGCGCCATCTAGTCTCGAACCGAATAACTAAACTTCTTGAAGTTTAAAACTCGAACTCTCGGTACCTTGCGCGTGTTTACTTGAACATTCTGGATATTTCTTTGCTAATTTATATAAATAGGCGCTGCAAAATGCGATCGAGGCAGTATTGGATTTGGCGAGACAAGCGAAGCTTCGGAGCGGAATAAAGTGAATTAGTGTATTTAATTATTAGTGTTTTAAGTTTTAATTTGTGTAAAGTAAATTAAAGTGTTAATTTAGGTAATTTTATCGGCAATTTTTAGTGTCACGAACCTCAAGCTCGTTACAATACTATAAGCTCGTTTTGCGTAAATCGGACCAAAAATTAATATTCAAAACTGAAGGTAGCCGGACTAACTACGACATTGGGACGTCAAACATCTCAGTCCCCCCCGTGACCATGGGTGCTGTAAAGCACCCGAAACGTCGGGAATTAAAAATAAGTAAAAGTAGTGAAATAAACGCGATAAAATCCGTAAATTTAGTTTTATTTAATTAGTCATTTGTTTGAAGACCTATATAAATATTGTTTTTAGGATCGTTTTTAGGGTAAAAAGTGTGCATTAAAATTAATATGTCATTCTTTTGTTGACAGGCGTTATTAGGTGCTTACTTTTACTTCGATGGCTTGGATTATGAGTTTGTTACAAAAATTCAATGGCTACCGTTAGCAACCCTTATTATGTACTTTATGGCGTATGATATGGGTAAGTTTTTTTTACTTAAAGCCAGTGATATTTTTTGCGCCCAAAGCAAATAAGGCAACCCTATAATAAAATAAGGGTAACGGGTAACGGGGGAGGGAGGTGAAGAATGCTCATAGCGTACCACGCAGCCGGCTGCTTTGTTATGTGGAGACTTTTACCCACTAAACTCCACCTTTTTGGGATTGACTTATCGATCTGACGAGAGATCTTTAAGCCACAAACGAACGCGACCCTCCTTGGCAGAAAGGAAGACGCAAAGCCAGTGATCGACTGCAATGCCAGTTGGTGGTTTTTTTTATAGAATAAAGGTGACAAACGAGCTGACAGTGCAGTTGAAAGTAAATGGATGCTGTAGCCCATAAACATCCACATTTATCCTCGATCAAGAAACAAAACGTAGATGCATTTTCATCCATGAGGACTAAGATGGAATGCCTTATTTCCAGTAAAAAAGGCTCTCCGGATCTCCAGTAAGCGGTAATAAAGCCTAAGATGGTAATTCACACTATTTCAGGGTAACAAAAGCTTGATAAATATTTGCTTGAAAAAATTAAGATAAATTGAAATATAGATGAAATTATAAGTACTTTTTCAACTTCTTTTTATTTATCGGCATTTAAACTCTGTGACTGCGCTGTCGTCGCGTTACAATCTAAATGAAACCGAAGCCTAAATCACGTCAATCACGAAACTTTAAACTTCTATCAACGAAACTTGGTGGAAAAATATGTTACATTACCGCTAATCATTGTATCATTCAATCTCTTGCTCGATAAAATTGATTCCATAGTAAAACAATTGGATGAGAAACCTAATCGATTCGAAGTGGATGAAAGGCTCATTCTGAGTTTTCAAACAGCTCGAGACAAAATGCTTAAACATTATAAAAAGAGCAACTGGATTTATTGTACCTCTTTAATTTTAGACCCAAGACATAAGCCTCAGACTTTTGACATAACATTATGGGGGAAGCAAATTAAAACAGAAAGGCTGCGCAAATTTAATGAACTTTATAAAGAACATAAAAGTCTACACTCAGTGAATACATCTCTAGAATCACCAAGAATTGAAAAGAAAGTATGTGAATATGATGAAGATGAAGACATAATAGACTTAGAGAAATTGTATGCATGTCCCTCGACGTCATCTGGATCTGGATCTTTTCATCAAGGCTTAGTTATAGACGAGTTGGAGGAGTACCTAAGTAAACCCAGAGCCGCCAGTTCGGAAGACATTTTAGAGTGGTGGAGGACGCATGAGACAGAATATCCGACTTTATCGAAGATGGCCCGTGATTTTCTTTCAATACCTGCAACTTCGGTACCTGCTGAGAGATTATTTTCTAAAGCATCATTAGTAATTAGAAAACATAGAAATAGGTTAAGTGATGAGTCAGCCAGATGGTTACTTTGTATTAATTCTTGGTCAAAAGAATTAATATAAAGTAACGTAATGTCAAAGCTGTTGTGTACTGTTAAGTAATTTAATTTGTATTGTATTTTATTTTTTTATTTAAATAAATGGTAAATTATATAACTCTTTTATTCCATTTTATATAAGGGTCTATCAATCGCTTTCTAGACAGATAATGTTCTTTATAATACAGTCAAGTTAATGTCATTAATTTGTTTTTTATATGTTTTGACTAAGTTTTAGCACATGTAAGCTTATTAAATGTAAAAGTTTATTCAGAAACAAACTAACTCCCTGGTAGTAGATTGAGCCGGATCGCTTAGGTCGTGGGTTCAAACCCCACTCGGTATTAGTTGATTTTTCGAATTTCTCATTAAATGTTTAGACATTTATTAATTTGGTTGGTCTTTCTATGGCTATTTTAATTCAAGCTCAAAATGTGCCCACTCTGTTAAGTTGTTCTAAGATCTAAAGTAACGTTTAATAAATAACAATAGGCTAATAGGTAATTACGAGACTTGCGAGACTCTTGCTCAACGACCAAGAACAAGGCTGAGAGCGCATACCAAGACCAAGAACAAGACCAGGTGTATTGGCGCAAGACCAAGACCAAGACTGGCTAAGTCTCGTCTTGTTCTTGCATTTGGGCAATACTAGTCTCCACCACGTGATGAACTAGAACAAATATGAGGTTGCCAACCTCTCTGCCAGGCATGAGAACTATGGCAAGTATCCCCCTACGAGGCAAAGTATACACGAGATTTATGTTAAACTGTGGATTTTGATAGGCTGTAATGATGATGATGATGATGATGACCCTTAAATATTAGGCTACTGTTGCTTTGATACTAAGTTAAGATTGACAAAACCTAAAAATGTTAAGCTTTAAACACTTTATAATCTGGGTCGAATTAAGCCATGTTGAAGACCCTACGAAAATAATGAAAATGCAAGAAAAAGGGGACTCTCTTCTAACTTTACAAAAGGTGTAAAATTAATTTATATGAAGGTGCGGAGCCTTTAATAGCTTTTATGACGCCCATCGACAGCTAGCAACCATTACCGTTAGGTTATAATAATATATAATATGATATATTATATAATTTATTATATATTGTTACAGTTATTACAGTTACAGCCTATATACGTCCCACTGCTGGGCACAGGCCTCCGCTCATTTCTGAGGGTTTTAGGGCAAGGAATTGTCCGCCGCGTTGCCTCAATGCATGTTGGCGAACTTCACATGTCTTCGAAATATTTTTTTTCTTATTTCTCTGACATGCAGGTTTCCTCACGTTGTTTTCCTTCACCGCCGAGCACGTGGTAAATCAGCACTTAAAATTGCAATTAACAATTTCATTGGTGCCGGCGGGGATCGAACCCGGTTTGCTCGCGTACTGTGAAATTTACAGCGAGCGCTAACCATCTGAGTTACCACGGCTCTCTATATATAATAATATATAATATATTATTATATATGAATTATATTAAGCCGTTTATAATATGTTAATAACAAGACGTTTCCGTTACAGTTTATTAACAGCCCATTGCAGAACATAGGCCTCCCTGTAAATTCCCTCACAGAGAGGATATTTGCCATAGTTTCTACGCTTGACAGATGAGTTGGCAACCGCAGTTTTTTATTGTTATTAGGATGAAGTTGCTACTCATCTCCTGGTTTATTTCCAGCTGTCGTCTCTTAAGAGATACACGGGACGATATGGGATAGTGGATATTCTAACACCACCATTACACAGTCAATGTGTATGACAATTTTAACATATTTTTTTACGTGGTAGAGCCATGTTGCAGCTATATTAATTGTATCTCTCACAGAATACCAGCGTCAAATAGCAGCTTATTGCTGTTGCTTTTCGTATGGTGAGATTAGAGAACCGGAAACCCTTTTTACTGGAAAAGAGGCATTCCATCTTAGTCTTCAAGGCTGACAACGCATCTGCATTTTGATTCGCAAACGAGGATAGATGTAGACGTCTATGGACCACACCTACCACTTACCATTAGGTGGACTGTGTGCTCGCTTGTCATCCTTTTCCTATAAAAAGAAATTTGTTTCAGGTTTCAGTGTTATCCCATCAACACTTGCCGGAGAAATGTTTCAACTGAATGTAAGAAATATAGGTACGACGTTTGTAATACTTTGTGGGTGGCTTTGCGGCTTCGGAGTTACCACTGCCTTTGGTTATATGGTTACTGAGCTTGGAGGCGATGTTACTTTTTGGATATTCTCTGGAACGTGTGCGATAGCATTCTTTTTCACGATCTTTTTCGTGCCTGAGACAAAGGGCAAAACATTGATGCAGATCCAAGAGATGTTCAGCGGAAGTCAAGGAAACAAAGAAACACAGTCTCCGAATATAAACACTGAAGTTGTACTGCAGGAATAAGCTCGGTGAGGTCCGTTTGAATAATGCGTCACAGCAAATGGAACAGAAATAAACAGTAGCACTAATAAAAATCTTAACATTTTGTGTCTGTTTTTACTTATTTATTGAATCAATATTTTATGTTTAAGGGGAAATATAATCTCAAATGGCTTAGCAAGATCCTTCGTTATGCCGAAAATATTGCAGCATTAATTTTGAAATAAATATATGGTAAAGTTGAGGATTAATGTTAAGGATTATGTTAGACGAAAACACGATTTCGTAAAATTTTCTCGATAGAAAAAAAAATCCAAATTTACCTCCAAAATAAACAATAAACCGCTTTTATTCATAAAATACTTTAAATAAGATCATGAAACTTTGCATACTAACTGGATTAACTATAAAGCAGTGCTTTTGTTATTTACTTTTTTAAAATACCATTATTTTCACTGTAAAAAGAAATTACCTAAACTATCGGCCTCTTGAAGCGTGGTTCCTGCCGCACAGTCACTCTCAGCTTCTCACTTCGCTTCGGCCTTTGAACGGGGAGGTTGTGTCGCTTACGATCAGAATATACATTACGCAACAGGACGACGTAAAATTAAAATGGAAATAACCGTAATAAAAATAAGAAGCGACTGGCATGGCGTTAAGAAACAGGCATAAATATGATAAACATAATGAAATAAGTGTCTAACGACCTTTCTACTTACAGTATTAGTGATTACTAACATGTCGGTACATACGACGCGCGGGCAAGTGGGAACGAAATTAGAATTTGAGCTGACTTACTCTATCCACTTAATATACTACCTTGTATTTATGCCATTAAATTTTGTAAGTACTATGGCATAGGCTATCAAAACATACTTTTAGACAACAACTCAAACGTCTGTCACTCATGACATGTTTAGTCTAAGATCTCATAAGAAAGCGTGCAGCGGGACAAGGTCCTCATTGTGCAAGTCAGTGCTAACCAACCAGGCCTTTATGATGATTGACAGGCCTTTTTATAGAATTAGGGTGACAAGCGAGCACACAGTCTTACTTAATAATGATAATAATAATAATTTCTTTATTTTCTTAAAACATGGTGTTTGAAGGTGGTACAGTAAAATAAGTTCACATGTTTTGCTTATAATTAGCATGCAAATTTAAGTTTATGTTCAGGTAATATTTATTTCAAAGGGGTCAAATATATTCATTAAAATCAATGTCAACAAATCAATAATTATTAAAGCCTAATGTCAATAAATTCTTCAATGTCATACACTTTAAGTTCAATAAGCCAGTTATAGAGTGTCGATTTGAATAAATTCATTTTGAGGTTTTTGATGTCATTGGGGATCTTATTATACACCTTAAGGTTGCCCTAGTCGCTAGCTCGAACTAAATGGTGGGCGGGGTTAAAATGCATGCTATCTCAGCCGACATAACGTGCGAAAAAGATAGACGCTGTGATGAGCAGTAAGAAGCTAGTGCGCACACACATACACACTCCTGAGTGACGCAAACCGACGGCGTCATCGCGTACCTACATATTGCGATTCTTTTTTGAATTACAACATAAACTCAGACCGCAATTGAAAGCTCCTTGTCGCAGTGGCTTAGCAATGAGACTGCGCTGGGGGCCGTGGTTTCGAATCCCGCACTGAACAAATATTTGTATGGCCTACAAATAGTTGTTCCGGGTCTGGATGTTTGTCCTTGTGCAATTTATGTTTGTAAACTGCCTCCACGATACTGGAGAAAATCCTACTGTGGGGTTAACGTATTTTAAAAAGAAAAGAGAGGGAAAAAAATTGGTGTTATTATTATGAACCCAATTTAGTTGTTATTATGAAAGTTCTTATGTGAATTTAAGTAGATGTTGTTATTATATAATAATTTCATTGATTTGTTTTTACCTACTTTTTAACCGACTTCGAAAAAAGGAGGCGGTTCTCAATTCGTTGTTTTTTGGTTATGTATGTTCTGTTCATGGGGGGTATATTGCCATAGTTGCCACGCTTGACGAGCGGGTTGGCAACCGCAGTTTTTTTTTGTCGTACAGTTGGACTTACCTAGTCCGACTAGGTAAGTCCAACTTCGAGCGACAGGTCAATCGACGGATTCAACTCGGCTGAGCAGCGTTCGGGAAATTACGACATATCTCCTCGTCAGGTATACCTCAATCTCTAAAAACTAGATTTTACAACCAGTGCGTGTTGCCAGTGATGACTTATGGAACTGAAACGTGGTCCTTCACTGTTGGCCGTATGAGGACGCTCAAGGTCGCTCAGCGAGCTATGAAGAGGCTATGCTCGGAGTTTCTCTGCGTGATAGACTCAGAAATGAGGTTATCCGCAGTAAAACCAGAGTGACCGACATAGCCCAACGGATTAGTAAGCTGAAGTGAAAATGGGCCGGCCATATAGCTCGAAAAACCGATAACCGATGGGGGAAGAAAGGTTCTCGAGTGGCAGCCTCGTACCGGTAGGCGTAGTGTAGGGCGACCCCCCACTAGATGGAGTGACGATCTGGCAAGATATATTTTATTGTAGGTTATGCAAACATTACTTTAGGTACTTTTTATTCTAAATAGGTATTTACTTACCATAGCTAGTTAGCTATAATAGCCCACAGGCCACAGGCAACTCCCCGAAGTATTTATATGCCAGCCAGTGTCAGGATAACTGCTTTTTCGACAGCGCGACTGATGTGAGTTAGGCTTTTATGTAGGTTAATTAAATAAATAAAAAAAATGTTAGTTTGTAAAATGTTTATTGATTGTTTGTGTTCAATAGCGGTTTGCAACATTCTCTTACTACTTAGAAAGTTATCAACAATAGGAATTGTGTCACTGCGGGGACAAGCACAAACTTCTATCAAAATAGTAACGTACCTAAACGGAATAGGACTAACAGGACAGACTTCCTTACAAAAGTTCAAAGAAGACGTCTAGACAAGGTAAGTAATTAGAAGAAAACTACAATTTACAGATCGATTGTAAATCAAATTCACAGTACGTCTGTACAATTAGCGAAATATAAATAAAATGTTGAATTATTTTATGATAGTAGATAACGCTAGTTGAAAACTAAACACTGTATGGGATTGACATCACTGAACTAGTCAGGTGGTCAGTCCAAACAAATAAAAAGGCGCGGTTGTAGAAAGAGATTCGTTACGAAACGTTTGTAGGCTAGGGGGCTTGGCCTGTTTATGCTATTGATAACGAAGGCTATAAAATATGTACAAATTAGAAACTAAATCCTATGTGTACTTATATGTATTCATAACCCAATATTTGAGGTAGGTTGATGCGCTCCTTAATTTTTATATAGTTCGTATTATTCTGTAATAGGTAAATTAAATCTAAACCAAAATATATACTATAATACCATAGCAAAGCTACTACTATTTTATTTAGTAGTAGCTTATATAGTAGTATAGTAAATTATATATAAAAATATGAGTATGTCTAAGGTAAGGTTAAATATAAACAAATATTTGCCAAGTGCGAATCCGACTTCCAAGCTTCCGTACCATCTTACAAGATTTAAATATACATATTACTATCGATCAAAAAAAGCCAAAAATACACATTTCTTTTTCTAGTAGGAAACCCTTTAATTTAAAATTTATTTTTACTATTTGCTGTTATAGCGGCAACAGATGAATTACGGATCATGAGATACAGCCCGCTGACAGACAGACACACGGACAGCGGAGGCTTCGTAATAGGGCCCTGCTGGTTACCCTTCGGGTACGGAATCCTAAAAAAGTACTTAGTTGTCCACTCACATCTGTATGGTTCTTTCTTCAAAGGACCATTAGCCACCTGCCTGGTTCTCGTATGACATGACCATACCTGGACTTAAAAGATTGTGACCTCTCTGATTTTGTTTCGGCAGATCGGGTGCTTCTTCTCAGTTTCATGTTTTTGTTGTGTTAAAGTGTTTTTTTAAAAAAACAACTTACAAAACAAATTTTATTTATCATTGACTGCCCTTCTTAGATTCTTATGTAAAAGTAAAGTAAAGTAAAGTTACAGCCTATATACACGTCCCACTGCTGGGCACAGGCCTCCGCTTATTCTGAGAGGGTTTTAGGGCAAGTAATTGTCCGCCGCGCTGCCCCAATACGTGTTGCCGAACTTCACATGTCTTCGAAATATATTTTTTTTATTTCTCTGACATGCAGGTTTCCTCACGATGTTTTCCTTCACCGCCGAGCACGTGGTAAATCAGCACTTAAAATTGCAATTAACAATTTCATTGGTGCCGGCGGGGATCGAACCCGGTTTGCTCGCGTACTGTGAAATTTAAAGCGCACGCTAACCATCCGAGCTACCACGGCTCTTAATTCTTATGTACTTACATAAATTACATTAGGTATATTAGTATATGAGATTCTTATAAGTAATCACGATTATCGAAAATCTAAGAATTACCTATTCTAATTAAATTTATAGATAATTTTAAGATTTTCGACAATCGTGCTTATCAATGAGATGTTTTCGTTAGTTGGCAAATTAAAGTAGTTAAGTACCTAATGTACTACCTGTATCGAAAGTTCATTATTATGTAACCTACCTGTTTTCAATTTTAACTACATGTGCTTCAACAAACTTATGGGTACATTTTACCAGCTATATTTATCCCGGCTTCAGCAAGTGGACACAAACCAAAGGAAGCAATTTTTCTAAATAAAGATGTAAATATTATGTAGGTATTACAATCATAAATAGATAGCAGCGGCTAACCTAGTGAGCATGAGCGCTGCGCCCCCCTCCATCCGTCCCACTGATCGGGGAAACAATTTGTAGCGAAAGGCAAGATGATTTACAACGAAACGGAGCGCGCGAAATTTTATAAACAGACCTTTGGGAGTCTGGATGTCATGAAAAATCTATTGAATGTATCTGTTCAAAATAAAATTATTTGCATTTTTGAACAACTAATCTACCCCTGTATGGTAACTGTTTTGCAATTTTCGTTCTTCTTATGGTATTTATTTCCGCCCAAAAATGTTTTAAAAATAGTGTTGAAATTCGGAATTTTCGATGCTTATAACTTTTAAACATGATCTTTTTTTTACTATTTTGTTACCATACAGGGCTAGATAATTATGAGACAAATTGAAATAATTTTTTATTTTGTTCGTACATCATCAAACAGTGGAGTAATCGCCAGACTACGTTCGTATGGAAGAATGAGCGACTAGTGTAACCTTAACACACATTGCTAAACAACTTTTTCTGAATTTAGCAGATCTTGGAATGACGCTTAACACTAATCGCACCGGAATTCTTTTCCATCGAGAGTTTATATCTCGGGTTTCCCGAAGAGCTTAGTATGGCGTTTTACAAAACAACTCGTTTCAAAGATGTACAGTGCTGGCAAAGGAAGTAAGCCCTGGCTCCAGAACGATGCTCTACAGGACTTGCCCGGTGGAATCCCACACACGGCGCTGATTAAAGATGGGCGAAACTGTTATATTTTTCTAATTTGTTATGTTGTTGTAATATATTTTTCTAACTGTTGTTTTAAACTGTTATAATATATTATAACAGTTTCAAATATTACATTGTACACGCGGTTAGTTCAGTTCAGTCGTCGGCTGTGTTCGCGTTTTGTTGTATGTTGTTATAACGATTATAAATATTACGATGAAAGATTATAACGATTATAAATATTAAAGGATTAGAAGTATTATATGAAGACAGAAATATTTTTAAGTTGTATCAGCATCAATTGAGTGTTTCGTGTTCTAAAGAGAATCATTTAAAATATTTATGTTAATGATTTCTTAAATTTACGCGAACACTACACATTGAATAAAACTATTATTTACGGATTTTATCGCGTTTAATTACTTTAATTTATTTTTATTATTATCCCGACGTTTCGGGTGCTTTACAGCGCCCATGGTCACGGGGGGGACTGAGATGTTTGACGTCCCAATGTCATAGTTAGTCCGGCTACCTTCAGTTTTTTTAATAATAATTTTTTTTGTCCGATTTACGCTACGATCACGATTACGATTACGATCCGATTTACGGTTACGATTTGCCTAAATCGGACCAAAAATTATTATTAAAAAACTGAAGGTAGCCGGACTAACTACGACTTGGGACGTCAAACATCTCAGTCCCCCGCCCCATGGGCTGTAAAGCACCCGAAACGTCGGGATAATAATAAAAATAAATTAAAGTAATTAAACGCGATAAAATCCGTAAATAATAGTTTTATTCAATATTTATGTTAAGTTCAATGAACTTCCCTTCCTACTTTTTATAGGCTTAGGGATGTTTGAATGTATGCCAAGCTGTGTAATTATTGTATCTGTTATAATTATTTACTTATATTTTCAAAAAAAATTACTTTTTAAATAAATAATTAATTTTTAAAAGAAATAAATAACTCATTCAGGCGTAGTTAGCTCATTGATATTATGTCATTTTGATTGAATTTTTACATTATTTACACTGTGGTCAAAGTTTTAATTATCTACAATTATTTACATTTTTTTTCAGTTACTATTCAAAAACATTATTTGGTTTACGCAAAACCTTTTGCGTCTATCCGATATTAAATCCGAACGACAAAACTCTTCATACACTCCTACGTGTCTTTGCTTAAGGTGAAGCTTTAAATTTGTAATTGTACTTTAAAAAAAAATTGTTTTGCAATAATTGCACACTTGTTTTTTTTTCGTCCACACTTTGGACTATAAAATAGTTCCAAATGGCTGCGCTACGCTGGCGTGACATTATTACATACACGCTAAATCCTATCTATATTACAATAAATATTTAAAATTACTTTAGGAATAAAACTTAACGAAAAATAAACAAAAACAACAATAGCTTTTTCACGTAATATGGGGACCTGTTATCAAAACATTACGTATATAATTTAACAGATAACAGTGTCATTGTCATCTCAGCTAGACAGCTAACGGAACACTAAACTGATATATCACGGTAATATTTATAGATAATATTACCGTGATTATGTATTACAACCGCCAAATTAAATAACAGGCACAACAGGCAACTAATGAAGGAAATAATATATTTTTGTTTACCGTTATAATTTAGTGTTAGTAAAATAAGCTCTTATTCAGTTAGCTTAGAGTTTAAATTAGTGTAAGCTATACGCAATCCTTGTGGCGCAATGAATGTAGGTAGTATTTTATTGACTCCTATTGTCTCGGCCGACGGTTAGACCGTAAACGTAAACAGATGACGCTTTCTAACGATAATGAATATAATATTATAACAGTCAATGGGTCATTATTCTAATGTGTTGTAAGATTAGAAATATATAATGAAATATATTATCTGTTGTATGTTATAACGCCCAACTTTAGCTCTGATGCATTTTTTTGCGCTATAAATACCCTTTGTCTCTCAGTCCCATATCATCCCCCCATAACGTAGAATGGAGGCTACATGCGCGTGGTAAGTGGTAACGGCTGTTTGCAAGTTAGTTACGCTCCTTGTTTTATAAAGAGCATAAACAAAGCTGTTAATACGCTTGCATAAGGCCTCAATGTGTAATTTCCAGTTAAGATCTTGGTCTATCGTTATACCTAAAAACTTAGTATGTGTAATTTCTTTAATCTTTTCAATATTGATGTTAAAATTGTATTTATCATATTTGGATTTATTAAATTGAATGAAATTTGATTTATCTAAATTCAATAGTATTATTAATCTCAATTTCGTGGTCATGTATTGAATTGTATATTTTTTTCTGATTATGAGTAGGTGTATGCTGAGGCCCGTAGACATCTACATCTATCCTTGACTAAGAATCATAATGCAGATGCGTTGTTACCCCTGAGGACTAAGGTAAAATGCCTGGTATCGAATAAAAAGAGTCTCCGATTCTCTACACTCACTATACGAAACACAGCAGCATTGCTATTTTACGCTGATATTATGTGAGAGCGTGATCCTTCCCCGGTCGAGCTGACCCTTTCGTGCTACAATCATAAGGTAGCTGCAGCGCGGCTCTAGAACGAATTTCTCATCCAGTAATTATTAGATTTTTTATAGCATTGGGTGACAAACGAGCACACAATCCACCTGTGATGGTAAGCGGTTGCAGTAGCTCATAGACATCCACATCTATCCTCAATTAGGATTCAAAATGCAAATGCGTTGTCACCCCTGAGGACTTAGATGCAATGTCACGATTCCAGTAAAAAGGGTCTCCAGATCTCTACACTCACCGTACGAAACAAGCAGCATTACGCTATTATTTTACGCTGGTATTCTGTAGGAGCGTGATCCAGCTCCGGTCGAGCCGATCCATTCGTGTTATAACTATAATATAGCTGCAGCTTGAATCTACCACCAAGATCTGTTATCTCTCTTTCTATCATTAGAACTGGTAGCTTTATATGGACTACTTTTCAAACCTCCTATGCACCCTGGTTCGGTTCCACCCCCTTGCATATTTCTGCCGACAAGCAACAGTGCATACGCTGCTCTGTTACGGTCTGAAGAATATAGAAAGCCATTGGGTATGTTCCGAAATTTTTCCAGTATACTGGCGAATGCAAATGACGTCATTAATAGACGCCATATTGTACTGGAGTGTAGCTGCCATATTGTGCCGGTTATCCCGCCATTTTAAAACCATTTTTAAATGTGTGTACGCTGAATAAAGCATGCCAGAATTTGTTTTTATTTATTCAAAAACAAAAAATCATAAAATTATTACTGGTATCTCCATTCTTCACCAATTAATTGAAACAGGATATAATCACATTAGGAGCACAAAATGACATAAAATAACTGCCAACACTTTTCCAATATGGCGCAAATGTATGATGTCATATACTGTCTAATATTTTGAAACGAATCACCAGTATGGCGTCGATTTATGACGTCATTTGAATTGACCAATATACTGAGTTCTATTTCAGAACATACCCAGTATAAAGTGAAACATTCCATCTTAAGGTTCAAATGTGACAACGCATCTGTAGCCTTCTTTTTAGAACTTGTTTGCACGTTTCTATAGGCTACAGAAGTCATTTGGCATCAGGTGGAATGTAAGTTCATTTGTTGTTTCATTCTCTGAAAAAAAAAAACAGTAGTATGAGGTACATCGGGATGATGAAATCCTACTTTACTCTCACGCGGTATACCTATGTAATGTTAGAAGGTGTTAGGTGAGTAGGAGACATATTACTCTTGCTATGGCTTTAACTATACTGCTACATTCTAAACTAAACATTTATACAAATTGTCGTGGGTGCTACACTACATCACACCTCCGACCGACAGTAAAAATAATAAAATAATATTTTTTAATATAATAAAAAGTTATTAAAAATGAAACAATCTTCCATTCTAATAAAACACTCTTATGTAATTGCTGTCGTGGCTTGGATTGGAGCCAGCCGCCCTTTCTGGCTATAGCTCCTATAATGATTCCGTAGTCATAACAAGGTTTTCAAATATATTATGTAAAATGTATCATACATTATGGTATAGGTTGAATGGTCTAAGATTATGTTTGACCAAATCAGGAGTGAATTCCGAACGTATATTATTTATGTCGACAGCTCACTGTAACACGCTTAGATACTGAGTTATTTAGTCACTTATTAACACACTTATCCAGACATTCACGTTAAATAGTACCTACTCTTTCTTATTCACATTTAAATTTATAATTGTATACTTTATACTTCATTTATTTATACCTTTATATTTGATTAACCATTACTTTCATGATCAACACAAATAGGTTATAAATTAATACTCTAGCATTTTTCATAAAATATCGACGTATAAACGTTAAAAGCATATGATTTAAATTTCAATAAATATAACATCTAAAATATTACATTGAACAAAGATAGAAAGAAAGACGAAGAAAGAAATAAGTTCATTTGGCACATACATTATACACATAGGTACGTAACAAATAAGTAACAAAGAAGAATAAATTAAGTAAAACAGATTTTGTCATCTTAACAAAAATATTTAAAAAAAAAGAATAACATATAATAATTTCTTAAATTTACGCGGACACTACACGTTGAATAAACCTATATTTACTGATTTTATCGCGTTGACCTCCCAATGTCATAGTTGGCCGGCTGCCTTCAGTTTTTTAATATTAATTTTCGGTCCGATCTGCGTAGAGCTTGAAGACTTGCAGTGGTATGCTTGGGTTTGGGTTTAATTTTGTTAATTATAGGATACCAAGCAGATGGCAGCACCCATTTATCTTCTCTATTGATATAAGGATGTTTTTTTTAATTTCAATAGCCTCGCGCATCATCCTTGTAGGAATCAGTGTTCTTTTGCGAGGATTTGTCTTTTATTAAATCTGATGTAATGGTGGGGACGATTCTGAACATGTTCACAGAGTGCAGACTTCCGGGAGCGTTGGTGCTTCACGTCAGCTATATGTTTTTTCACGCGGGTTTTCATGGATCTTTTTGTTTGACTTATGTAAGAGAGACCACATTCACAATCTAACTTGTACACTTCTGCATCTTGTAGAGGGATATTACACTTGACGGATGGTAAAAATTGACTAATCTTCTTCGGTGGCTTGGAGTATGTTTTAATGGAAGCTCGCTTCAAGAAGTAGCCAACCTTGTCTGTAACTCCTCTGACATACGGTAGTATAGCAGGCACACGCTTGACTGTGGTCAGCTTCACTAGGTCACTGTGATACTTCAGCAAGTCGTTGTCAAAACCGGAAAGGAACTATTGTGTCACAAGACGCGAATTGCTCGCTGTGGTAAAGTCGTTGCAGCATTTTAGCAAATATCTTCTGGGGCGAAAATTTCACTTACGAACTGACCATGCTGCATTAAAATGGCTATTGCAGTTTAAAAATCCAGAAGGACAAGTTGCGAGGTGGATTGAACTACTGCAGGAATACGACTTTGAGATCGAACACGGCAGCGGGAAACCTCATGGCAATGCAGTTGCATTGTCAAGAACACCTTGTCCTGAACATTGCAAACATTGTACTAGGCAAGAGAGTAAGGGAGTGGTATCCGTGAGGATGCTCAGGATACACCACCTCAGCAACGAGTGGAAGGACAGCTTACAACGTGCACAGCAGGAAGATCCGGACATCAAGCCGATTTTGCAATGGATGAAGGTCAGTACTCCCAAGCCCAAGTCGTCTCAGCAATGCGTTCGATCACTAAAAGCTATTGGGCCCAGTGGGACAGCTTGCTGCTTCAAGATGGAGTTCTGTGCCGTAAATGGGAAAATGTTCGGGGAGACAGCTGTCATTTGCAAATATTTGTCCCTAAAGTTAAAGTACCGGATGTTCTACAGCTGTACCATAATGATTATTCAGGAGGCCATCTGGGAGTTAAAGGAAATCTACTGAAGAACTCGTCGTCCACTGTTGAAACGATGTCGAGGACTGGTGTCGCAAATGTACAAGTTCTGCGGCTGTAAAGGGACCTCAGACTCGTAGTAGAGGTGCATTGAAGTTGTACAATGTTGGTGCACCATGGGAGAGAATAGCCATTGACGTAGCGGGGCCGTTTCCGGAGAGTGAAAGCGGTAACAAGTATTTCATGGTTGTGATGGATTACTTCACTAAATGGCCAGAAGTCTTCGCCATTCCAAATCAAGAAGCTTCAACAGTTGCAGATAAACTAGTTCATGAAGTCTTCTGTCGTTTCGGAGTACCTTTAGAGATTCACAGCGAAGGAATTTTGAGTCTCAAATATCCCAGGAAATATGCCGAGTTATGGGTACTCATAAAATAAGAACGACTTCTTATCACCCGCAATCTGATGGAATGGTAGAACGATTTAATCAGACATTGGAGAGGTACCTAGCAAAAGTTGTAGACAATCGGCAACGAGATTGAGACAAACACATACAACCGTTTTTACGCTGTTCACGAAAGTACATCAGTGACACCAGCTTTCGCAAACTTTGTAAGAGAATTACGGCTGCCCGCAGACCTGATCACCGGAATACCAGCTGATGCCCCACGCAGTATAACCGATTATGCAAATGACTTGCGGAACAAAATGAATGACATTTATGAGCACGTCAGACAATCGGGCCAGCAAATGTCCGTAAAGATGAAAACCCGGTATGACCGCAAAATGAACAACAAAGGGTTCGACGAAGGTTCACTAGTGTGGAACACCTGGTCACAATCCAGTCCGCAGCAAAGGGAAATCTCCTAAGCTTTAAGCTAAATGGGATGGCCCGCACTGGATTGTGACCAGGATCAACGATGTAACCTACCGGATACAGAAAGGCGCAAGAGGGAGTCCTAAGATCGTCCATGTCGATCGCTTGGCGCGTTATTATGGGGCCGATAATGCTCGGAACGAGCATGTCTTAGGAGGGGTCAGTGTAGCGCGCCTAAGTTGGCGTCATGTACCCGGCACTAGCGCCATCTAGTGTCGGGGACGAGAGTGAGGGTAGCTTTCCTGAAAATGACATGACTACTCTCAGCCAACAGCGCCATCTAATATCGAAATGAAGAACTAAGCTTTCTATAAGCCCGACACTCGAACTTTCGGCGCCTGATCGATTGGCGCGCATATTTACTTGAATATTCTGCATATTTCGGTGATAATGTGTATTTAAAGGCGCTGCAAGATGCGATCGAGGAAGTATTGAATTTGGCGAGACAAGCGAAACTTCGGAGCGAAATAAAGTGAATCAGTGTGGAAATAAAGTGAATTAGTGTTTTAAGTTTTAATTGGTGTAAAGTGAATTAAAGTGTTAATTTTGGTAATTCAATCGGCAGTTTTTATTGTCACGAACCTCAAGCTCGTAACAATATCATTATACAAATTCACTCTCATATTCGTAGTTAAACTGAATTTTTTCACCTTGTTCTATAAAATAGACGATGCTTTAATTTCATCTGCAGGTGTGCCCTTTTGAATGACAGGTAAAGTTTGGCGAAAGTCACCAGCCAGTAAAACCACCATTTCTCCCATTACATCGGTATTGCTGCGCTAATCCTAGAGTGTTCGACTTAGTGCTTCTACAGCTTTTCATTATACTTTCGTCCCACACTAAAAAGTTTGCATTGTCGTAGCATTATACCTCGTGCACTATTTTTGCTAAAGTTGCAGATCGGTAATTCTTCCTGGGCTAGATTTAGAGGGAGTTTTAAAACCGAATGTACAGTGCGGCCTTTGCTTAGCAGCGTGGCGGCTATACCGGAGGAAGCTACGGCCACAGCAATGTTTTTATCTTTCCGTAATTGCGCTAATAATAAATTTAAAAAAATGTCTTCCAAGTTCCTCCAGGGGCATCTAAAAAGAAAAGTGCACCATTTCCAGATTCAGTTTGTCCTAATACTTTGTCAAAAACTCGTTTTTGTTCGGGAAGCAAGCGGGGTACAAATTTGGCTACTTGCTGCTGCAAAGCTGGTATATCGTAATTTGTTTCACGTATAATTTCATTTCATTATATATATTCATTCATATCATATTCATCATTTCGGGAAATTACGATACATCTTCTCGTCAGGTATACCTCAATCTCTAAAAACTAGATTGTACAACCATTGCGTGTTGCCAGTGATGACTTACGGATCTGAGACGTGGTCCTTCACTGCTGGCCGTATGAGGACGCTCAAGGTCGCTCAGCGAGCTATGGAGAGGGCTATGCTCGAAGTCTCTCTGTGTGATAGACTCAGAAATGAGGATATCCGCAGTAAAACAGAGTGACCGACATAGCCCAACGGATTAGTAAGCTGAAGTGGCAATAGGCCGGCCATATAGCTCGAAGAACTGATAACCGATGGGGAAGAAAGGTTCTCGAGTGGCAGCCTCGTACCGGTAGGCGTAGTGTAGGGCGACCCCCCACTAGATGGAGTGACGACCTGGTAAGATATGCAGGAAGTCGATGGATGCAGGTGGCTCAGGACCGTGCTTTGTGGCATTACTTGGGGGAGGCCTATGTTCAGCAGTGGACTTGTGAATGGCTGTGATGATGATGATGATGATAATTTCATCACTAAGTTCATTTTCGGGTGTTCGCTGAGGGCTTATCATTCCAAAGTCGCTTAATTTTTTGCCTACCATTGCCATTACTTTATCTTCAATTTTTCCAAGTGCTTCATTATAAATGTGTTCATTGTATGTCATGTTCGCGTGGGTCTCAAAATATCATCCGCTATGTATTCTTTATATTTGTCCCACAATGCATGTGCATTAGATAGCCCGCAAGATGATATGAGAGTTGCATAAAGATCCCTAATTTTGGCTGGTGACTGACACTGCACAGCTTTCTCCATGGTTTCATCTCAGTGATTACCGTTTTCTAAAAGATGCAGAGCTTCACATGCTTCTCTATAAGTTGCGCATTCATGACCGTTGACAGTTTTAAGGTCTTTATATCCTGTAGGACTCCGAACATGGTGCAGCAGCAATCGTAAACAGAAACATTCAAAATTAGTTACATGGACGGTATACACACGACCAAGGGCATCTGATGACTTTGCACCGAGCCAATTTGCAACAGGCGCGCCTTGAATACGGCGTTTCCACTACTTCCTAGATGTGTTCCAAGTATAATAGCGGGGGACTTCAGAATATAACAACGTTTTTGCAAAGGGGTCGGTTTGACAAAGTTGAAAGAAGGCTGTTAGTGTAGTTTTTGGCGGTGATGCAATACCTTCTTGGAAATTTCTTTCGGTGAAATATATGTATATTTCACCGCTCCCCATTTTCTAAATGCACAGCAAGGTGAGAAACTGTTGGGTGCCTTTCGTGTAAAGGGAAGCCAAGGAGACGCCACGCTGTCTCGTTACTGCTGACATAACGCCCTGCTTGAAAGGTCTGTACTTCATTAACGGGATTTGCCTCACCTTCACTCCTGAAATTAAATATTGCTTGGTAGCTTCCTTTATTTATGTACTTACAGATATACTTGATTGCTCGGACAGATCATGCTTCTACGTTAATGTGGGCATTAAACATTTTACATAGAATGGGCGAATACGGGACAATCCAGCTGTTATCTAAGGTTTCGAACGCTCCAGAGCGAGATTTGATTGTAAATTTCCTGCCACCAGCTTCGGGAGCTCTGCGTCTGTATAAATGGTAGCCATTGTCATTGTGCACTGTTTCTTTTAATAGCTGTTTGGGGAATTTCTTTGCACATTTTCCTTCTTTCATACATGGCGATATTGAATTTCGTGCTCCACATGGACCGTGAATCATATTTCGGACGATGGTATCATACAATTCTTTATCTTGCTCAGGATCCGGAATCTCGGCGCTTATTATGTCGTCTATTTGGATGGGCCGCAACTTCTCTTTAAGCCATATTAGAATGTGGGCATGAGGTAATCCTCTGTTTTGCCATTCAATTTAATACATGAAACCTCACATCTCCGAAAATATTCCCTTTGTTAATTACATACATTAATTTTTGTACTTTTAATCTAAATACTCTAGCAACTAAATCGTGTCTGTCAGTACTTTTTTGGCCCGGCATTAGCTCCTCGGTTATTTCTTTCCATGTGGGATTGCAAGTAAAAGTAACAAAAAGATCAGGTCTTCCGTAAGTTCGTACATAGGCAAATGCGTCTTCTGTGTACTCATGTAGGTAGCGGGGACTGTTAACGAATGATGAGGGCACAATTACCATTTTACCTAAATCTCTGGATTTTACATTGGCGTCGCTAGAAACTGCATCTTGTAAATGTATATAATTATCAACGCGCAGCTTTTTTTTTATTTATAGATATATAACGGAGACGTTTACTTTCTACCTTCACATACATGTCTACCAAATATTGAAGAAATAGTTGTCGACACCGGGCTAAGAGGTTAAAATCATTTTCTCGCAACATCATATGACACGCATAAAAATCCATACATGATACTTTTTTGTTCGGAGTAGGCTCCTTTGTGACCGGGTTAATGAGTGGAATTTGAAAATGATAACCCTCTTGTCCTTTGCAGGAAATCAATGGATATTGCAGAGCGTTATAAAACTTGTGTGTATCGGCTACCCGTTGCAATGTATCATCACGTGTTCGCAAGACAATGTCTCGTGTCGAAAATTGATAACCACTAATTACGGCTGCTGTTTCGTTTATCAAAGGTGCATTGTAGCGCCTTTCATGCTCTCCTCGAGGGGTCCGATCTGCGTAAATGACGATTTTATAGTCCTCTTCAGGTAGGTTTTCTAAAGCAGTTTTCAATGTTTTGACTAAAATGTTACGATCATGCAAGAATCTTTGAATTTTGAACACTGTGTCTCTCTCAGCTCCCTAGATAAATTGGCAGTGACGGTCTACCTCAATTTCTTCGTCACCCATAAAATATACTTGTAAAAATTTATGCTGTTCGTTTTCAGCTGGAAAAAGTGAACCTATTCTACGATAAATTTGACCTTGCACTGTAAATGTAGGTGAAAATCCCGGCATTATTATTTCCCGGTCAACTCCGAAGGAAGTCATTTGAAAGCATGAGTTATATTTCCGGATCCCGTTTAAAAAGCGCCGTGACTCATTAGCAACATATAAAAAGAGAGATTTCAAAGGTTCTTCTGGTTCCCCAAGTAACGGAAGAGACACTTTGCCATTGGAACAGCACATGCCTGCGCTCTCATCTTTCCATTCTTAAGCGCTGCAAAATCGACACGCCTTGTCCATCAGTCCAAAAACAACTAACCTGTGATTTTTATAACCAATCAACGGATCATAATTGAATGCTGCGTCATTAAAAACCGACCAATTGTTTCTTTGAAAATTTTGTCGACGTTCAGCTTGAAACTGTGCATTTGCATCTCTTCGCGGCTGTGTCTGTTCTGGTGTTTCAGATGCCTTATAGTAGATTGACGTTCACCTTGCTCAATGAGTCTGTGTTGAGTTTCACCAGGTGTTTCCGCGGCTGATAAGGTGGCCTGACGTTCCGCTTTTTCGAATAGCCTTTGCTGACTTTGAGCAGGTATTTCAGTAGCTCTTAAAGTAGATTGACGCTCTGCCTGTTCAAGACGCCTTTGCTGATTTTGATCAGGTGTTTCAGTAGCTCTTAAAGTAGCTTGACGCTCTGCCTGTTCAAGACGCCTTTGCAGACTTTGAGCAGGTGTTTCAGTAGCTCTTAAAGTAGCTTGATGCTCTGCCTGTTCAAAACGCCTTCGCTGACTTTGAGAAGGTGTTTCAGAAGCTCTTAAATTAGCTTGACGCTCTGTCTGTTCAAGACGCCTTTGCTGACGTTGAGAAGGTGTCTCAGATGCTCTAAAAGCAGCCTGACGCTCTGCTTGTTCTTGCCTTCTCAGTTCAGCATCTTCTAAAGATTCTAGCGATCGAGCTAATCTTTTCGCTTGTCTTTGAGAAGATACTCTTGAAAGGCTGGACTTACGTTTGCGAGGCATTATGAAGTAACAAAAAACTTATTTATAAGAAAACGTTAAAATACCTAAAAGGAATTAAATTTCCTTTTAAATATTTTTTTAAATCAAATCCAAAATATCGAAAAGGAATAAATATTCTTTTTAAATATTTTTTAAAAGCAAAGCAACAACACCAATTCAAGACACAACACGAATCCGAAAACGATAGCCAAAAAAATCGAATCAACTTAAACCAAATCACAAAAAAAATCGCAGAAAACCGAAATCGAAAGCATTTGTCAATATAAATATAACCAACGAAAAAATAAGTAAGTATATAGGTACCGTATACACTATCTATACTATTATATTCCTTTGAAATATTGTTAAACAACCTAAAACAACGAAAACCAATTCACGATTCTAAATAAAGAAAATCCAAAATCAAAGCCAGAGTCTAAATATGTATAAAGGAATACCAACCAAATCAACAAAACCGATCCAAGAAAATACACAAATCCGAAAATGAAAGCCAATATAAATCCATTCAACCTTAACCAAATCACAAAGCAAATACCAAACAACCGAAATCGAATGCAGGTAGTCGAATAAGCTACGAAATAGAAACAATTTAAGCGTATAGGTACCGTATGCACTATAAGTTGACGCGCGGCTAAACGGCAGGAGTTAAGTACATATCAGGAAACATTTCGTTACCGCGTTTTAAAAACCTAGTAACGACATCTAGCGGAATCAATTTAAACTGTGTATACGTTAGTTAATAAGAACTCTCAAAAATATTTTTCGTATAATTTTGCACAATTTTTCTTATTGTAATACCGATTCATATCATAACCACATATAAGAACTGTATTCATTTCCGTTCAATAAATATTACTAAGGCTTATTAATAAGGCTTACTAACTGTTTCTACCACAGTTAAGTAAAAGTTAAGGGTGAAAGCGTGACAGGTGGTGATAGTTTTTCTGATCCATACTTATAATCACGCCTGTAACCCTTGCAGATTAGGCAGAGCATCAACGGATTACTTACTATCGTCTGCGAGGTTATCGCCTATTCTGTGAATTATAATGCACCAAAACGTTTGAAGAAAATCAGCTGGTGAATTTTATGTTTTTTATCGCTCTCTTCCCGGTGCTGAGTGGAAATATACAGATCCATACATTTTTTTATCTTAATTTTGGTAAAAAGATATAATAATCCAGATATTTTGACCTTTTGTGTTCGTCCATCGTACCGTCGTCCGTCTTGTGGAATCACGGTGGCGCCACCCAGCTGAATTTAATTTTGAAACATATTCGATTTTCCCACGGGAATGATATGTTTTTCCGCTGAAAAAAGCTGCTAGCCTATGTCACTCTACAGCCACCGAACTATCCCCATACAAAAAATCATGCCATGCCGACGCTCTGTTGCAACGTGAAAGAAGGACAAACAAACAAACAAACAAACAAAAAACAAACAAATAAACAAATACACTTTCGCATTTATAATATTGTTACGAGCTTGAGGGTTCGTGACAATAAAATTTGCCGATAGAATTACCAAAATTAAATCTTTAATTCACTTTACACTAATTAAAACTTAAAAGAGTAATAATTAATCACACTAATTCACTTTATTCCGCTCCGAAGCTTCGCTTGTCTCGCCAAATTCAATACTTCCTCGATCGCATCTTGCAGCGCCTATAAACACATTATCACTGAAACATCCAAAATATTCAAGTAAAGACGCGCACCAATCGGCAAGGCATCGAAATTTCGAGTGTCGGCTCCTAGAAGCTTAGTTCTTCGTTTCGATACTAGATGGCGCCGTCGGTTGAAAAATTAGTGATGTCATTTTCTGGAAAGCTCCCCTCACTCTCGTCTGCGATACTAGATGGCGCTAGTGCCGGGTACATGACGTCAACTTTGGCGCGCAACAATATTAAGTATGGATTATTCAAACCAAACTAAATGACTACCAACTCTAAATAATCGATATCGATTTTTTTAAGAACCGAATATTGTACGTTCCAATTTTTTGGTTGGCATGCTTGGTGCAATAAGTCTGACAGCTGTCAAAATGTATTTCTTAGATATGGTGGACTATAATAAAAAACGTGGAATTAAGTACATTTCAACACACAGTTGCACAGTTCAAGCAAGCCGGAGTTATAAAACCCTAAAATAAAAACGAGATTGGTGTTTAACTCTTTAAGATTAACACGTTCAAAGAAATACAAATATAACTTATTAAAGACTAGAAAATAAGATATGATATAAAATAAGATATAATAATGATTCTGTTGACAGATTTTTTTATCCACATAAATGGTATATAGAATAAAATCATTGCACACCTCATAAGCGAAGTCTTGCGGTTATGCTCTACTTTCACCCAATGGAAACCCAGTAATTTTCTGTGCAGAAAATGTCTTTATTTTTTTACTATTGCACTTTTAGAATAATAAAAATACACATATATCGAGAAAAATCACTCGATAATTAGTAAGTAAGTTTTATAGAGTAAAAATCCTGATTGAAAAAAAATCGAGGGTGTTCGGATGTATGTGTGGATGGCGCATGATTACGGTCTTTAGAATTAATGTATCAAAATAATTCTTTTTTTACATTGAGCTATTATGTACTACGTACTAGAGGCGACACGACACTGCATTCAGATACTGTGTGTGTACTCTGTTCCATTCAACTGCGGTACTTACACCGCACTTCAATCCAGCGTTGCCAATCTGGGGGAATTCCCCTTTGGGGGGGGGGGGGATTTCACGTATGTGAGGGGCAAAAAAGGGGCAATAAATATATAATTTATACTTGTATGTACATCTAATAAGGCTGGATGGGCTATGATTCTTTTGCCTGTCCCCTAAGTTGATAAAAAGAAACTAAAAAATAATGTCTATGGCTGGACTTGTTGGCTGCGTCCTGCGTCTCTACATGTTGGTTAGTTTGGTTGCACAGAGATGGCACTGTGGCACAGAGTCAGTCAGTCAGAGTAAATATTTAAAATATTGTTCTGTGGTCAGAATGTTTTTTTTCTTGTAAAGAGTTTTGCTAAGTTACGATGGATAAATTCATCAGTAAACTAACCAAAAGATATCGAGAAAAGGTATATATTTACTCACTATTATAAAATTATTTCGAAATTGATAAGTAGGCATTTCTAGTGTTTTTACTATTGTATACCTAGTGAAATCATTACTACAATACGAGACATTTTTGGGCATTTCATAGAATGAATAAGTTTAAACTACATGTCTTTACTAATTCCTTGGGCTATTAACGTAGTGTTCTATCCTCTTTGGGGCTATTCACATTCCTAACATCTAAATACCTAAATAGGTAGTTCGAGTTTTTAATTTTTTTTTTTGCTTTTTTTCTCTTCATTTTGGCATCACGCTACTTGCGTATTTGTCACAGAGATATTTTATAATTTTAACGTAGCGAAAAGCGGAGAAACGTTTTTGTATTGTGTTTTGCTTTCGATGTTTTTTGATAATCAGTGTTGCAACAGTATAACTATTTTCCCTATAGTCGGGTATTTCTGGAAGCCTAAACGCAATATTTTGTGCATATCAAGACTAACGATATTTCAAATTATATCCATTTTTAGGAGATAGCCAGTGCCATAAATGACGGAACTTCACCAAGTACTTTCAGTTCTATTCAAGAAGTGGCAAACGACTCTGAGCAAATTCATTCTACATCTGCACAGATAACATCAAGCACTCGTGAAAAACCTATCGCAAAAAAAGAAACGATTTAATAAATTTTTAGATTCTTGGACTACTCGGCTTGAATTCAAGGGATGGTTAACGAAACACAAAGAAATTAGAGATGGTCACGAACTACCATTTTGCAGAATTTTTAATATGACTAACCGCACACAAAAGTGGCTTAATACGCCACCTAAATTAAAAAAACATCTTCCAATTTCGAAACAAGTATCGGGATCAAAAAAAATTGACGAATTATTGCGGGAATCATCTGTACTTTAACGGTAAAGTACGTCGTGCAGAATTAAAGCCTTGTGCAATGCTCGCTACAAATAACTTCCCGTTTTCGTTGATGGACACTGTTATCCCTTTAGCTAAAGACGTTTTCACAGACTCTGAGATCGTAAGCAAATGGGCAGTACGACGAACTAAAGCCTCTCATTGTATAAAAAATGCTTTAGACAACAACTTGGCTAATATTGTGTTTGATGCACTTAGAGTTCCTGGCACTTTCTTCTCCTTAATTGTGGATGAAACTACAGACTGTAGTACTATTAAAGAGCTTGCGTTCACAGTTATTTATTTTAATGTTGAAAGCAACAAAGTTGAGACCCATTTTTTGATGTGATAGAGGTCAAATCCGGAGGTGCCATATCTTTAGTGAAGTATTTAACAAATGTTATAGAATCAAAAGAAATACCACTATCGAATCTCATAGGCTTCTGTTCAGATACTACCAACGTAATGATTGGCGAGCACAACTCAGTGTTTTCTCATTTGAAAGCCGCGTTACCTAGCATAACGTGCACAAATGTTCCTGCCATTTAATACATTTAGCAGCATCTAAAGCATGCTTAAAACTCCCACGATCTGTCGAAGATCTTATAAGAAACTTGGGGTCGCACTTCAGCCGCAGCTCTTTTAGACAAGAAAAATTCGCAGAGTTTCAAGCTTTTTTTCAATGTGATTTACACAAAATTTTGAACGTAGCTACAACACGCTGGCTATCTGTGAAAAACTGCGTAGATCGTGTGTAACGGTATACTCCCCTGAGAGAATATTTAAGACTAGCTGTTTTCGAGGATCCCTCTAAAACAACCAAAGAAATGGTGGCTACAATGGATAATGAGTTCACGGTTTTCAGAATTCATTTCTTATACTTTAGGTTTGCTGACTCAATTCAATTTATTGTTTCAGTCAGAAACACTACTGCTGTATAAAATTAAATCTTCAGTCGAAAATCTGTTGAAAACTGTGTGTAGCAATTACATCACATTTTCTTATGTAAAGTCTTATACTGATATAATGAAAATTGAGTTTGATGATGAATCCAAATATGACAGATTGAACAGAGTGTATCTAGGTGTATTAGCTACCGAGAGCTTACAAAAGTTAAAAAATAACTCACAGGTTCCCGAAACTGATGTCAATATATTTTTTATAACTTGTCGCAGCATTTATGTGGAGTTCGCTAAACAAATCCTACAGAGGTTTGACTTTAAGGATATTATTTTTAATTTTATTGACTAGGTAAATCCTGCTGTCGCTCAAAGTTTCACTTTCAAATCTTTGAAGCCTATCTTTGTAAGATTTCCAGTATTGTACGATTTTTACAACATGCAAGAAGTTGACGATGAATGGCGAGAATATGCTCTACTTGATCATGAAAGCTACGACTTGCATCCTTAAGATGATGCTGAGGAGTATTGGCGTAAAGTTTTCCACTTAAAAAATGCCCTCAGTCAAAGTTTGTTTCCAAATTTAAAAGGCATTTTAAATGCCTTGTTAGTTTTACCTTTCTCGAATGCATCCGTGGAACGTGTATTTAGTTCTCTCAAAAATATTAAAATTGATCATAGAAATAAACTAAAAACAAGCACGATAGTAGCCCTAATGCAAACTAAAGACCAAATAAAAGATTGTGTAAAATTTGAGCCAACAATAAATATGCTCAAAGCGAACCTATACAAAAAGTGGTGTATTTGTATTAATAAAGTTTTCAGTAGTAAAACATTTATATTCCGTTTTTCCTACATCATGAACTTCGAGGGGAATTTTGCTATAAAAAAGAGGAATTTTTCAAAATGACGCGGGGAATTCACAAAACTAACTGTGGCAACACTGTTTCAATCAGTCACTCGGTAGGTGCTTGTAAGAGTTGTCACGTGTTGTGTTGATTTAAAAAAAATCTCTTGACAAAAATATGCCGTCGTGTGTACTTAGATATTGCACAAATAATTCAAGAAATGTCAGTAAAAACCAAGGACTTACCTTTCATCATTTAATAAGATACTTAATCAATAAAAAAGTATTATAGATTAATAATAAAACAAATTATTCTTAAGACGCCATCTCGTGTCAGATGCGACATTTACGGTACTTAAGTATAGGACGAATATATTATTATACACATTTTTTTTTTGTAGAAACATATATAAGTTATCATAATTAGGCTAAATGTTTTATATTTAAATCTGCTCATCATTCTTTTATTTTATTTTTAGGTTTCCACATCAAAGTCAAAGTGGAATAAATTCGTCCATTTTTAACTCTCGCATGCATAACATTTATCAACGACTCTTATTCCAATTTAAATAAATATGTTATGTTATGTTAATAACTTTTGTTAAACATACATTTAGTACGTTTTTTTTTTATTTGACATAGATACCTTTTAAAATATTCAGATAAAAATATCATTAAAATGTAATTGTGATATAATATTATGTAATATTATTGTTACTGCCCCAGGCTACCCTGACTAGGACCCATGGTAGTACAGCTCGACGGCTAGACAAGGGGAGGGTCAAAGGACCTGTGGAATATTAAGCTATAGCGGCTGACAAAGAATCAAACAAAACTTACCTTTTACCGTCGAAGTAGGGTTAACCATAGGAAGATTCAGGTGAAATAGTAGGTGTGTGTGGGAGTTGTGTTTAGTACGTGTTCAATGAGTAACCTGACATCCCCGCTGGTTGCAGATCAGCAGATCCAAAGGCGTCGCCTCTCTTCAAATATGGGATCCATCTAAGGGGCATGCAGCCATAGAACACTTCCGTTTCTAGGAAAATTATGTTCGTTTATCAATCATTATTTATTGTCCAATTAATTATCTTCAAGTTAATTCAATCAAGCCCAACAACGTTTAACTGAGACACGCGGTACAACTCAAGGATGGCTGGTCAAAGTTCAATGTCACAGGCCAACGTAGCACAAACTACCACAGCGTCGATTCAATTAACTGCATAAAAGGTCCCTTAATCATTGCAATTTCCTAGCCGTCCTCAGTCTCGTAACGCGACCAAAATAGACACTAAATTCAAGGTGGTCTAGGTTATATTAAATCGTTATCAACGGTCCGGAAACGCCGTCCGAAGCACCGGCGCGGCGGACCGGGTGCTGCCCGGCTCCGCCGCCGACCTTCCCACAGTTCGGCTCGATGCAGACAGCCACGACTGCACTGCGCGCAGGATGCAGCTAGCCTCCCCCTCTCGCACTTCGCTAATCGTCACTTCACCCCGCTCGAGATAAGACGATCTACTATCGAGCGCGAACAAACCCCCGTCCCGGACATAAGGACCTATGTCCACGAGTAAATTGGCAACCGGAAGAGGGTCGCGACGGCACGATGCAAGACCGAATCTCCAACCAAGACCTCGGCCACTAACGCGACGGAGATGCGCTCTTGCAGCGCCAACCACCGCCTCACATCACGGCCTCAGAGTTGGCAAGCCGAAGAGTCGAATTTCCCCTGTATGCCCTTCCCGGACATCGCAGCCAACCAATAAGTCCTGTTGCAGGAAAGAAATTCGACGACCTCCTTAAAATATCTACCAGTGCCCCTACAATCTGTTCCGCAATCCGGCCGGATCCGGTCAGGCAAACCGTAACGCGGTAATAAGCGGCCCAGCGTGGCCACAAGACTTCAGTGCTAGAGCGCTTGCCCTCAGTTTCAAGCGAACGGCCCTAGTGGCGAGGCATACTAAAAAGCACAGATATGCCCGATGTGAAAGCGCGTGGCGTAGGTTGGAGGACTTGACGAGGAGTGGGCCAGCAAAGTCGGTTCCGACTCCAGCGGATGGTCGGATGAACTCGACGGGGTCGGGTGGTAAGTCACCCATCATCGGCTGCGGTATGGTGGCCCTCAATCTACCACAAAGTATGTTCCCAAGAGTGACGCTCCAAATAGTGCATCGGCCAGACAAATTCCAAAACTCCCGCTGCAAATTAACCGCATCCCGATGATGATGGTGAGTTACCAGCGAAAAAGCACAATAATAAACACAAGAAAAACAAAAAAAAAACACAAGAACAAACCAAAAAACAAAGTAACAGATTTTAAGAGCTACTTCGAAAAAATACAAAATGTCACAAACTCTGACAGTAAGCTTTAACAAGAAAAACAAAACAAAAAAAAAAAAAAACACAAGAGCAAAACTACAAACAAAGTAACAAAATTTAAGAGCTACTTCGAAAAAATATAAAATGTCACAAACTCTGACAGTAAGCTGTACTAACAATCGTTAAACACATCCGATTTCTATTCATATTCTACTTGATAGGTGTACGCGCACAATTAATCTATATACAACATGAAGCGATCTCATCTCGGGTCACATATTCCTAGCGTTTCAAAACTCAAAGGGAGCTCTTGTCATTTAAAACACGAGAGAAAATCCATAAGGGGCGCCTGTCACGCAGTCGAGCACTTCGCACGTAACAGTCACACTTTAAGAGTAGCTATTACAAACACTCAGTTCTATGCTGCGCTTCATCCGGGCCTCAAAGTATCAATGCTCAAACTACTATGCAATCTTGAAACAAACTATAGCAAACTTAATGCCCGGTGCGCATTAATCAAACAGATAAATTAAACAAAACGACAACATAAGTCAACCATTCCATTATTGGAGCAACCATATTTTCCAAAACAAATATCTCCGACAATGCCAACAAAATGTGATAACAAAGTAAGATTAATTCTCATTTCCTTCGGCACAAATAGTTACTCAATTTCAATTTTCCATTTAACAACAACATAATGATCCATATAGTTACAAAACATAGGTACACTCATCCCAAAGGCATTTCAAATTCACCTTTGTACCTACAACCGCTAACACACTATGAAATATACAAAAAAAATTAACCGCCAATTACGCAACATTTAGCGGAAAAATTACAGCAAAAATTGACCGCTACAACTAACATAACTACAAAGAACAACATCACTACAATGAACATAATATTTCGCGTAAACCAAAGCAAAAAAATTTTTTTATCTAAACATTCAAAGCTCCAGATAAGCCCTAGTCTCCCACCTAACCAATTGGAGGCTACACCGCGTTTGAACCCGAATACAATAAAGCGCGAACCGTTACACCGTCGCCACTCGGGTGGTACACCTTCCCCGAGACCGTCGACAATAGAACCGTTTAACAAGTGGGCTGACGACTCAAAGATCAGTGGAGGCGGCCGTGGTAAGAGTTAGGGTGGCAGCCACCCAGTTGGAGCCCAGTTGGAGGAGTACAGTAGCCCGCAAGAGAGCGCCGAGCATCGCCCGACAGGTGCGTGACTAAATGCCCCCCGCCCGTGAAAGTCGGGGGCCCGGCAGAGCCCCGAGAAAAGCACCGGTCGCACCCAGGCGCAACACGGCTAGGTGACTGCCCTTTTTTTTTGCGGATGGAAAATCATCTAATGACCCCTTTCGCTCTGGGTGGAGCGTAAGGGAGTGTCAGACTTTTACTGACTAAAAACCATCCGTGTTCCTTCAGTGCCCTTACGTTCCGGAGCCGCGGTATCTCTTTCGAACAGCCCGCAGCCCCGGCAGGCGTTGGCCCTTACGGGCCCCTTCACGCTGCTGACAGCTCTTTGAGGCGCGCGTGGAACAAAACGCGCCGTCGACACGGCCTGTCGTCGTTAGACGGACGGACGGCGAGCTACCCATTGCTCGCCGTCCACAGGCCCGCGCCTACGGTGGCCGGGGGGCCACGACGTAGCCCCCGACGCCCGGGGCGTCTCCCGCGGCGGCCGGGGAGGAAAGCTGCTGCTCTCTCCTTCTCCCGCTCCGCCACCTCCTTCGCTAGCATCACTGCTTCGCAGAAGGTGGTGACGGCATCCCATTCCGTCTCGCTCCGGACCATGGCTTCGACCAGGGCCGGACGCGAGAGGTCGCCGCCGCCTATCGCCGCTACGAGGACACAACGGTGCTCCGCCCAAGCAGGGCACACCTCCAAGATGTGTTCCACCGTGTCCTCCGGTCCATCCTCGCAGTGGGAGCACCCGGGCGTTTCCTCCCGCCCGATTCGGTGCAGGAACCTCCCGAACACACCGTGTCCGGTGAGGACCTGCGTCAGGCGGAAGGTGAGGATGCCGTGGCGTCTCTCAAGCCACTCCTCAAAGAGGGGTCTTATCGCCGCTATAGCGGCGTGCCCGGCACGGGGTTGCGACAGTCGCTCTCTCCATGTCGCCATGAGATCGTGCCGGAAGTCTATCCGCTGCGCGACAACTTGGGTTTCCCCTCGGCATAGTGCCTCCGCGCGCCATTCGTGCAGGCGTGCGAGGACTACCGCCTCCAGATCCCATGGCGGCAATCCGGCAAGGAGGCTCGTCGCCTCGAGGGAGATCGTGCGGTAGCCGCGAACCATTTTCACGGCGACCACCCTTTGGGGCGCGTTCAGGTGGTGGACGGCAAGCCGCGCCAAACCACGCGCCCACACCGGGGCCCGTAAAGGGCCATGGATCGCACGATCCCCGCGTAGAGCCTCCGGCAGGAGGCGTTTGGCCCCCCCAGGTTCGGCAGGAGCCGCCTGAAGGCAGCCCCGGTCCGTTCCAGTTTGGGAGCCAAACGTCGGAAGTGCTCAACGAAGTTCCATCGGCCGTCGAGGACGAGTCCTAGGTACTTCAGCGTCGACTCAATGGATACCCCTCCTACCATCACTGAGGATCCTGATGGTGGCCTGTTCCGAGGACCATGGAAGTGCATGGCCTCGGACTTATGCAGAGCCACCTCAAGACCCAGTTGCCGAATCCTCTCAACGACTATCACAACCCCGCGTGTCATAGTTTCCGCCACCGCCTCGTACGACCCCCCCTTGTGCCAGTACAAGTGTGTCGTCAGCGTAGCAAACTACGCTGACGCCTGTAGGGAGGTCGGCGCGCAGCACCCAGTCGTAACCGATGTTCCACAGAGGTGGCCCCAGAACCGAACCCTGTGGGACACCGCACGACATCTCTCGCCGGTTCCACTCACCGTTGCGACCGGGGTAGATGACGGCCCTGTCCGTCAGGTAGTCCCCGACTATACGACGGAGATAGGTCGGCACCCGGTGATACCGGAGTGTCTCCCTAATGCAGCTCCAGGGCATGGAGTTGAAGGCGTTGGCGATGTCGAGAGACACCGCCAAGACAACCCCCCTCTGGCCACTGCATCCCCCGTCGTGAGGGCTCTCACGCGCATGATGGCGTCCACCGTAGAGCGCCGAACACCAGTTTGGTTTCCGCAAGATCCGGCCCCGTCCCCGCAAGGTGCTCGGCGAGGCGGTTTGCAATGACTCTTTCAAAGAGCTTGCCCACCTCGTCGAGCAGCACCACGGGCCGGTATGCGGACGGAGAGTCCGCAGGGCGCCCCGGCTTCCGAATGAGGACCAGCTTCCCCGTCTTCCAACGAAGCGGGAATTGGCCTCTCTCCAAGCATAGGTGACTGCCCTGGCAGTGCAATGATATCACTGCTAAATAAAAACTACTAAATACAAACTACTAAATACAGTTGAATTAAGTCCATCAAATATCATCATCATGATATATCATCACATCATATATCATCATACCATCAAATTGAACTCAACACAAATTACTACAAATGCAAATTACTATTTATCAAGTCAAAACAAATTACACTACACAATTAATTTAGTTAATACAATCAGATTAACACAAATACAAAACGCTGGTGGTATAATTATGTTGATATATTATTTTCACCGCAACCTCATTAAACACAAAAGTGGAAGGCAAATTCATGATACATCGTATAAATCGATTCGAACCCAAGGCACTCAATAACGGAATGGTTCCTTCAGATCGTAATTTTGTTCAATAAGCTGCACACAAATACGTTATGATGCAATCTTACTTTAATTTAAATTACGTAATTAAAGCTTTCAAAATTTTCCATTGCTTCATTTATCGTGTTCGACTCATTTGTTTCATTAAAGGAAGCTTAAGAAATACAAAATAATGGGCAGTAATCAGTATACCAAACATAATCGACATTCCACATTGAAGGGACAAAAAACCTCAATATTAATAATCATTTAAAATAAATAACAAGTTACAATTCTCTTTAAAATAACTAATAAAATAATTAAAAACCTATCAATAAAATGTCTCACTTATAAGAAACTGTTGTGTGATCTTTAAACCTATCTACATCTTAACAACTTTTATTTATTTCTTCATTCAAAGTTAGATACACTTTACGTTAATTAATAATTATTACGCTAATAATTTAGCCAACAGTCCAAATGCAATACCAAATACCATTGAGTTATACAACACTAGAGGAGCAAACCACATTACCGCGCGTCGAAAAAAGTGTAACCACTATCCAAACGCGACGACGTAGCTTTGAAACTAATAACAATTTTAAGTAAACATATATCTATCTCACTTACACAAGTTGCGAAAACAATAACGTCGTCGTAAGATTAGATAAAGATAGACACACAAACATGCAATGGCGGGTTGGTGTGGCTTACTATATGAAATTTTACCTAAAATACGCAATAAAATTTTTTTTAAGCTGTAGTTAATTGTTTTTATATCAAAAAAGTATATTTTATTTTAAAATCTTTATTACGTCCCCTTAGAAAAAAGGGATACAAAGCTTATCAGATGAATAGAAGTAAACATAATGATGAAATAAAACGTATTTTTATGGTTCTAATAAATCAAACAATATAAAATAGGGATCTAATAAAATATAATTAATATAAAATTTATATGAAATTATAAATAATATAAAATTATTAATATAAAATAGGTAATAAAATATATTTAATAGATAATTCATGAATAAACTAAAATAAGAATAATTAATTATTTTGTATGAAAGTTAAAACGTAGTTTTTATTATAATTTACAAAATATTTAAAATCAGAGGTAACAAATTAACTTACTCCATTAATTATATAGTCTCCCATTAATGTAGAATAATCACAAATCCGGAAAAGTGGCAACATTGGACCTAAATGGCAATATCCGATAATTTTATTTAATTATTTGAGGTTTTTTACGTTTATATGAAAACAAGAACTAAAAATTATGTGTTGAAAGTAATGCCGCTTGATTTATTACGTTTTTGTGACCTTGAATAGCATTCTTTCACTACGCATTTACCCATTTTTGTCGCGGCTCAACTCTGTCGGTGTCACATTGAACAATGAACTCACGTTAGCTAGGCATATGGCTGCGGCCATATGTGCAGTGGCAACGCTTTGGCGCGGTTATTACTGATCTAGTGTTATATAAATCAATGCCAAATACACACGAACAATAACGATAATACAATAATTCACCAAATTGCAATTGCCACGCTTATGCGGCAACGGTAAATATAAACCCTACTCGACGCGTGGCTGTACCTAACCTAAACACTCCGCTTACGCCGCCTTACGGGCGTGGTTCAAATTCCACCTACCACCAACAAAGTAACCGAACAAAGAAAAGAAAAGAAAAGACGCAAAAAATATTTTATTACGTGGTTCTATACACCGATCCCATCCGCTAACAAATAACACGCGAACAAAACAAAGAAATTATTATTACGTATTGCAAACAAAACCCAACCAACAGCCACGTGGTTACAACCGCTGTCTTGCACCAACTTTACGTATTGCGCCGGGAGACCACGCTCCTGCTACCAAATGTTACTGCCCCAGGCTACCCCGACTATAGTCGACTGCACTAGGGCCCATGGTAGTACAGCTTGACGGGTAGACAAGGGGAGGGTCAAAGGACCTGTGGAATATTAAGCTATAGCGGCTAACAAAGAATCAAACAAAACTTACCTTTTACCGTCGAAGTAGGGTTAACCATAGGAAGATTCAGGTGAAATAGTAGGTGTGTGGGAGTTGTGTTTAGTACGTGTTCAATGAGTAACCTGACATCCTCGCTGGTTGCAGATCAGCAGATCCAAAGGCGTTGACTCTCTTCAAATATGGGATCCATCTTAGGGGCATGCAGCCATAGAACACTTCCGTTTCTAGGAAAACTATGTTCGTTTATCAATCATTATTTATTATCCAATTAATTATCTTCAAGTTAATCCAATCAAGCCCAACAACGTTTAACCGAGACACGCGTTACAATTCAAGTACGGTGGTCAAAGTTCAATGTCACAGGCCAACGTTCTCGATATAATTTACCTATTTAACAATACAGTCTATTATTACCTTATCATTCTATGTTTATTCTATGATTAAAAAAACCATCCACGCGAACAAAGAGTAGCGCACATTTTTGTTTAAAATTGCTGTTCTAGTACGTATGTACATATTACTTCAATGTTTTTTATGAGGTTTAAGAATCTCAACGCACAGATTCTTTTTAAAAATCACTGAGCAATTTCGTCTCATTTAATTGTAATTAATGAAAATATAAAAAACAACTGGTACTTGTCTACAAAAAAATTAATCCAATCAAGCCCAACAACGTTTAACCGAGACACGCGTTACAATTCAAGTACGGTGGTCAAAGTTCAATGTCACAGGCCAACGTTCTCGATATAATTTACCTATTTAACAATACAGTCTATTATTACCTTATCATTCTATGTTTATTCTATGATTAAAAAAACCATCCACGCGAACAAAGAGTAGCGCACATTTTTGTTTAAAATTGCTGTTCTAGTACGTATGTACATATTACTTCAATGTTTTTATGAGGTTTAAGAATCATCATCTCATGGATCTTTTCTTTCGTCTTAAGTATGGAAAAGAGATATTTTTCTTTCTATATAATCAAATGAGATTATGAGGCATGCACTTTTGGATTTTCCAAACATATTCGCCAGGCTAAAAATCCAATATCAAACAAATAGAGATATTTTTCTTTCTATATAATCAAATGAGATTATGAGGCGTGCACTTTTGGATTTTCCAAACATATTCGCCAGGCTAAAAATCCAATATCAAACAAATTTTCTTGGTTTTTGTATTTTTATTAAAGAAAACAAAAACCTGTGATTAATGTAAATTCTGTGCAGCTTTGCATCTATAATATAAAATTAACTGTGTTAAACGGCAAAACAAACTAATAACCTAACTTGCACATTAAGTTAAACTATTAATCTGCTTATGAATATGAAACGTATTGGACAAAAACATGAATATGAACAGTCATAACTAAAATTAGTGATTTTATGGTTGAAAAGGAAAAATAAAAAAAATAATGATTTACTTCGTAAGCTTTAACAATAATTATATTTTTAAAAGACTTAAAACCTATAATAAAAATGAAAGATGAAAACTATGTCACAAAATTAGTCAAAAATAAAATTGACGTCGATCTCTCGTCGATCTCAAAGTAATATTGATTAGATTTAGATTGATTTACTTACATCATAAAGGGGATCGCCCATTTTCGGCCATGGAACGCCCAACAATGTGCATTTGTTAAAAAAATATATCTTTATTTATGATTATTAATCGCGGTATTCATTTATCCTAAAACAATGGTAATATTTTCGCACAAATTAAAAGTACCGAAAAGATAAGATTAAAATTAGGTAAATCATTAATTCATTAGTTTGTGAATAAAATAAAAAGTGTTGCCAATCACAATTCTCATTAAAAAAATCGATTCCCCTTTTCCATCGATTACTTATGGTGTCATTATCACAATGCTTATATAATTTTTCGATAATTATTACGATGTTATGATATAGGTTTAAAATAACCGTTGACAATGCATATTTATCCAAAGCAGCCGATACGCAACCGTTATTAACCAGTTGTTTATTCGACTACAGACGAAAAAGGATTGTTATGTTTTTACTGTGTGTGCGGGTTATTCTATGTTGAATCGTTTTTTGCTATGGTGCTTAAAAACGTAGGATGCATTTTATTATTGAGGGCGCTACTATCAAAGAATATTTTTTTCGCTAAACTCGTAAAGTACTTGACCAACTTTGAGAATTTTTTTCACCACTAGATTGTTATGAGACTGAGCCGTGGTAGCTCAGTGGTTAACGCTCGCTGTAAATATAACAGAACGCGAGTGACCCGGGTTCGATCCCCGCCGGCACCAATGAAATTGTTAATTGCAATTTTAAGTGCTCGGCGGTGAAGGAAAAAACATCGTGAGGAAACCTGCATGTCTGAGGAATAAGAGAAAAAAAAATAATTCGAAGACATGTGAAGTTCGTCAACACGCATTTGGGAAGCGCGGCGGACACTTCCTTGCCCTAAACCCTCTCAGAAATGAGGGAAGGCCTGAGCCCAGCAGTGGGACGTATATAGTGTAACTTTATTTTACTTTTACATTGCTAATGAGGGCGTTAGCTGTGTGATACATTTATGTTATTACAATAATTAATTGTGAGATTAATATTTTCTAAATTAATAAAACTAAATACCTACCTAAGATGTTCAAATCCAATTATTATTTTTACAATTTAAGAATCGTATTTACACACTTTACTTACTCAGATTGATTATTATAGATAAGGAGGTAATAAATCTAAAGTAAAAGAGCTCCGCTTAAACGAAAAAACTATTTATTAAGGGGAAATATAACCTCAAATGGCTTAGCAAGATCCTCCGTTATGCCGAAAGTATTGCAGCATTAATTTTGAAATAAATGTATGGTAAAGTTGAGGATTAATGTTAAGGTTTATGTTAGACGAAAACACGATTCCGTAAAATTTTCTCGATAGAAAAAAAATCCAAAGTTACCTCCAAACTGAACAATAAACCGCTGTTATTCATAAAATACTTTAAATAAGATCATGAAACTTTGCATACTAACTGAACTAACCATAAAGCAGTGCTTATGTTATTTACTTTTTTTAAAATATCATTATTTTCACTGTAAAAAGAAATTACCTAAACTATCGGCGCGTAAGCTTGGTTCCTGCGGAGCGACAGGAACCAAGCTTACGCGCCGATAGTTTAGGTAATTTCTTTAAGGCATAACGGAGGATCTTGCTAAGCCATTTGAGGTTATATTTCCCCTTAAAATAAAACTAAAAGTTGAAAAAAAAGTGGTTCAGTGCGAGTCGGACTCGCAGGCCCATGAAGAGTTCTGTAGTAACAAGCATATATTTTAAATGGAGTCAAAATACCACTATCATTATCGCCAGCAACAAATTATTTTGTTTTTCATAGTGTTTGTATAAATAACAAAGTTGTTTTTGCGGTTATTTAAAATGTGCTACTTGTGTCTAAAAAAAGGATTATTATACATTATAGGAGTTTCTGTGGTTTATTCATTACCAAAGAGAAATAACTTATTGCACAAAATGGGTTTTTATCCATTTCAAGTCATCAAAAGCGGTAGTCAACCGTTAAAAACTAAAACAACCGTTGTTATAGGCGCGGTTGAATTCATTGACAACCTTCACATTTATAGTTATGATAATTAAACAAGCGAATTACTAGCTGATTTACCAAGAATTCTTTAGAGTATAACAAAACGCTACTGCACAAGTTAACTGTTATTCTTATCTGTTTTTAACATAACATTTAAAATGGAATCATGTTATGATAATTCAAGAAGTTAATTTCTAGCCGATTTACCACGAGTTCTCTAAAGCATAACAAAACAATACAGCACAAGCTAACTGTTCCTAAAAATACATTTGAAATAGAATTTCAATAAATAAATGAAATTATATTTTAAAAAAGCGTGCAGAACTTAAAACGCGTCAAAGATTATTCTTTTCATGATATTATTAATCGAATAAAAATCGATATCGTTTCATAGATTTTATGACAGTTAAGTGGCAACATCGAATCTGACATGTAGGCCCCTGTCACTGTTATGTCACAAGAATTTAATTGCGTGTTATTTTGTTTTGTTGGAAAATGCAATTGTTGATCTCTCAACAATTGGTTCGAACACAGCAGGTAAATAGTTGGTACATATCACGAAGTGGCATGTTTTCCTCTAAGAAATGCTATATAACTGAGTTTACTTGAATAATATCAATATAATAATTGTAGCTTCTTTATTAGGTACAAGTTTCGAGTACAGTGAACGTGTAGTGTGCCACTCGCAAAATGCACCAATAGTTCGTCTTGAACATGTATACATCAGCTGTGGCACTGACACTTATAAGAATAAGATCACACACATTGTTTGAGTTCGATTCTCCACGTGAGGAACAATTTGTGTCACGTGAGTTAAGATAAGGTAAGATGTTTAGCATTTTTCAATATATTAAATGTGATCCTCATATCTGATAATTATACATGTTTTTACACTGATTGTATATCAACTCAAGAACTTGTTTTATTTTTTCACATCTGCACTAGCTATATCTGACAAACATACTAGCTTATTTATGAGATTGACCATTTTTATCAACTACCAAGAAAGGAGACAGTTGATTTTTCATTGTTTTTGGACTGCTGGTAGTCTGTCAGGCCTTAATTGTTAAATAATATAGGGCATTAAATCCGTCTTTGTCCAGTAACATTTAACTTGATAAATATTTTATTTATATTTGAGTTTGATATAAACAAATCTATTTTATTTTTTCTCTTTGACTTCATTTTTTGTATTTTACATTATTTCAGTTGCCGTTGTCATGCCGTGTATATCATAATTGCTGGCAATGAACTGATAGAACAGCATCACGTTCAACTGCAGAATGGGAACCATCTGAATCATCTAGTCCGTCCTTGTTGCAATCTGAAGTGAGTAATGTATTGCACCCAGAACAACAAAGCTTAGATCATACATCACACAGTGTACTGCTAACTAATTATTTAAAAGCCCAATGTTTTTTATCTGGTTGTAACAGTTCCATCAGCATTGCGAGTATGTCTCTTTTGTGATTAACTACATTTTGCGATAACAAACATACATAGTGACAATTACTATGTATGTGTGTTATACGTGGTAGAGCCATGCTGCACTTATATTAGAAGTATAGTTGTAGCATGAATGGGTCAGCACGACCGGGGAAGGACCACACTCTCACAGAATACCAGCGTGAAATAGTAGCTTAATGCTGCTGTGTTTTGTATGGTGAGTGTAGACAACCAGAGACCCTTTTTACTGGAAACGAGAAAATGATCTTAGTCCTCACGGGTGACAACGCATCTGCATTTTGATTTGTAATCGAGGATAGATGTGGATGTCTAAGGGTCGCAGTAATGTCTCCAGCAGATGGTGAATCTCAGTTAATGACAAGATATGCTAATAAATCCAGAGCTGTGACTATGTGTCGATATGGGTAGTAGAGGTGGTAAATGACATTTTAAAAACTGAATTTAAAATATTTTATCAAAATTACTTTAACAGGGCTTCTACACATTTGATGATAGACTGCTGTGGCTGCTGCTATAATTAGTAAATTCCACACAAAAATAAGGGACAGGGATGATGCGGCTCAAATACTTGAAATTGTTCACCAAAATATGGAGACAAATAATGATTTGTCTGAGTATGCTAGGGAAAACAATCTAAATAGAGCTAGGGCAAGCAGACTTTAGAAATATAAATGTAGACTTTAAAACTTCTTCCCTTCCGGACCGCATACAGAGTGCTCGTGTACACAAGATCCGATTTATTTTAATTATATTTAGTCAAATAATTAAATTTAAAGTGGTTTAAGGGCGAGGTGCGATACTAGGAGTGCATAATCTGAGAAGTGTTCGAAAGTATTGTGTCATATTGTTCTAGTCCCGCACATTGTGTAGCAAACATCAAAAGTGTCGTAGCGTGCTACGAGTTGGCTCCTAGGTACTGCTACGAAGCTACGCACGATTCATTCTACTTTACCTGAGTTCTGCGTGCCTAGTACCCGTCAATCAACAATGTCTCTCAGGCGCACGCCCCCCAAGACCTCCGCCTCCGCAACGCAACGGGCCCGCTCCGCGTTGCAGCCCCCCGTCGGCCCCGCTACCGCTACGATGAATTCCCCGGTGTTCAGTCAAACAAGCGGCGAATCCGACGCCGTTGCGGCCCATAGTACAGATCAATTTCGTGACTCACCATCGCAACTTACACGTACGGCTCTGTCACTTAATGATTTAGCGTGCGACGATATTGTAACGAAACGCGTTAAGCGTAAATTTGACTTAGAGGGCGGCAGCCAAGAATTTTCTCAGTCCACTACATCTTTTATAGAAGATTTATTTTCGTCCTTCTCTACTAAAATTGAAAAGCGCTTTGCAGCACTGCATGTTTCAATAAATCAAATCGCCGATCAAAACTGTGACACGCAAAAAAGTCTGAGTTTTATGAGTGAAAAGTATGACCACTTATTTGAAAAATTAAAAACGATGGAGGAAGAACGTTTAAACGACAAAAAAACAATTCAGACTTTGGAGGACAAAATTGAGCTTTTGGAAAAGAGATCACGAGCTACAGCTGTAGAAATACGAAACACGCCAAGAATTTATCAGCAGAATAATAGACCAGAGTCCAAAACTGATTTATGCGATATTGTCAAGATCTTGGCGAAGGCAGTGAACTGCAGTCTTCAAGAATCAGATATAAGGGATGTTTATCGCATACCCTCCAAACATGAAACGTCTCGTCCTATTATTTTGGACTTAAACAGCGTCATAAAAAAAGAAGCCCTATTAAATGCTATAAAAGAATTTAATCGTAATAAGGGAAAAGGAGAAAAGCTTAATACAAGTCACCTAAATTTACCGGGTACTAGTAAGCCAATATATGTTTCTGAGGCATTAACACACAAAACGCAGAAATTATTTTTTGTTGCCCGCGAATTTGCCAAGGAATATAATTTCACGTACTGTTGGACCTCGAGGGGCGTTATCTATCTGCGTAAGGACGAGAAACAACCTTATGTACGGGTGGACCATGAGAAGGAACTTCAGAGTCTCAAAAACTCAATATCTAAGTAACTATAATAAACTACTATATGATGCATGCTTCTTACAAAAACTGTTAAAATTTTATATCTTATATTATACGGGTGATAACACATCCCATATTGTTTTTTTGGACTTGTATGAAAATTGTATTAATTTTGCAATGCTGCAGGTACAAAATTTATTAAAAAGTTATTTTTATATTGTACATATGGAATTTAAGGAATATATCTGTCAAGGGCTTAATTTACTTAATTACGATGAGTGCTGTTTTAGATTGATACCAAGACGTGAATGTAATAATGAGGAAGCCATTTCGATTAACTGTGATTTAATTAGAGACCTTTATTTATTAATGCTTGAGTCACTTTTATCATATTTAACTAACTTCTGTAGTCACACATTATATCTCAATATCGAAGAGGTATACAAAAATTACGGTTCATTATATTGCTTTTACGCGTTTTCGACGAATTAGCAGTTTTTGGTGATCTTGACTCCATTGAGGTATCTAGAGCAGTTTCAATAGACGTTGACTCTTGCCAATCACATGTGCCTCAAACTGAAAATTACCTTAAAATTATAACTCAAAATATACAAAGTATAGGTTGTAATTTTGATAATTTTGCTTTGCTTTTGGAAAGAACCAAAATTGTTTGCGACATAATTATACTTACCGAATGCTGGCTATTATGTAACCCAAATATCCCCACTTTAGACAATTATATTGGATATACTAACAAAAAATGTTTTAACCAAAATGATGGTGTCGCAGTTTATGTAAGAAATAGTCTCGGTGTCACGGTTGAGGAACCTTATTTTACGGGCGCAAGCTGTTTAGTAATTAAAAAAGGAGTAGATCTCGCAATCATTGCCATATATCGTTCCCCTTCAAGAAATAATAGCCCAGATTCATTTATCATCTCTTTGGAACAAGTCTTAGAATCGGTGGTATTGTTTAAAAATGTCGTTATCATGGGAGACATAAATTTCGACATCTCAACGAGTAATATGGATACACATACAGAAAAATATCTTAATTTGACGGCATTTTATGGTCTTATGCCAGCACATTATTTGATTACTAGACCTGTTAGCAAAACTTGTATCGATCACGTATTATTAAAAACTAAAAAGCCCGCTCTAACGTTGATCATCCAGTCTGATATTACCGACCACAGCTCTGTTTTACTTTGTCTTAATTTTGATCCCACTTCTCAACCAAAAACTAACAGCTACTCTAAATTAAATCACTCTAACCTCAATAAGGATATGATAAACACAGATTTCAGTTTTATTTATGATATTGATGATCCTGACGTCGCCGTAAATCGGTTAATTGAGATAATCACTAAACTACATAACAAAAACACTGATATTTGTATATACGCCAACCGAATTAGGATTATCAAACCTTGGATGACATCAGGCTTACTTCGATGTGTTAGAAATAGAGATAACCTTTTTAAGAAAGCCAAAAAACACCCAAACAACAACACCATACAAATAACTTACAAAAGGTATAAGTGTTTTTGTAATAACTTACTTAAAAATATTAAAAGAAAGTATGAAAGTGAATTAATTTTACGTGCTGGTAATAACAAAAGGAAGCTCTGGAATGTTCTAAAAAATATAACCTATACTAATAAACCTAAATCAGCGGCTGACGAACTGTTGCAGTCTTATGCAACAGCTGATTTAGCCGTTGATAGTGTAAATAATTACTTTGTTAACATTGGAAAACATTTAGCTGAAAAAACCGCAGATACTGATCATTTAACCGACTCAAGAGACATGTCGACTTCTAGTAATTCTTTCGTTATGTTGAATACTGATGAATCTGAAATTGAATCACTTATCATGAATCTCAAAAACAATTGCTCCACTGGATGGGATAATATTTCAAATGTTTTTCTAAAAAATAATAAAAATATACTGGTACCGATATTAACGCATATTTTTAATAGGTGCTTGGAATATAGTGTATTTCCCGAAGCTTTTAAAAAATCTATTATAATCCCTATACACAAAGGGGGGGGACAGAGATCAAGTTACTAACTATAGACCTATAGCTTTACTCCCGGCTATGTCCAAATTATTAGAAAAAATAATAAATAAACGCCTTATCAACTATTTAGAGACGAACAATCTACTCGCTAAAAACCAATATGGCTTTAGATCTGGTAAAAACACAGATGGTGCTATGCTTGACGTAATTAAGTTTATATCAGAAAACTTGGACAAAGGCAGACGATGTTTAGCGATCTTTCTAGATTTAGCGAAAGCTTTTGATACGGTCTCTGTGCCTATCTTGCTGGAAAAGCTTAAAAGGCTTGGTGTACGTGGAAAGCAGTTAAATTTATTTAAGAGTTACATGAAAAATAGATTGCAAAGTGTTAAAATTAGTAATCACAGAAGTTCAGATTTACCAGTGACCTACGGTGTACCTCAGGGCAGTATACTGGGGCCCACCTTATACACAATTTATGTTAATGATCTCTGTCAAATGAAGCTCATCTCTGGAAAGTCTATTTGTTATGCAGATGATACTGTGCTACTTTTTGCAGAGGGTGATTGGAAAAAAAACTTTTGAAGCTGCCCAAAATTCATTTAATACTGTACAAAGGTGGTTGTGCTCTAATAAATTAACTTTAAATGCGGAGAAAACCAAATATCTGACCTTTTCCATTCGTGATGTGACGCAACCAGGAAACGATTTCTCTCTACGTGCACATAGCTGTATTTTAAAAAATCCTAGCTCTCTCACTTCCTGCCGATGTCCGTTATTGGAAAGAGTTGAGATTGTCAGGTATTTGGGTATCCTTCTAGACAAAAATCTATCTTTTGAACACCATATTCAACATTTAAAAAATCGTATCCGCAAACTTATATATGTTTTTAAAAATCTAAGACATGTAGTGCAACCATATCTTTTGAAACAGCTGTATCTTGCTCTGTGTGAATCCTTGTTAACTTATTGCATTTCTTGTTGGGGTGGGGCTCTAAAAACGCACATGGTTTCTTTAGAAAGGGCTCAAAGAGCGCTTTTAAAGGTCTCCACTTTTAAACCATTTCAATATCCTACAATATTACTCTACAATAACTGCCAAGTACTAACTGTTCGCCAACTATTTGTTCTAAATGTTATAAAAAAACAGCATCAGTGTTTAAACTATGACCCTGACAAAATCAAATGTAAACGTCGTAAAGACATTGTGATTAAGTCCAGTTTTAAGCCCAACACAAAATTTATAAAAAAATATTTTTGCTTTCTTGGCCCATATTTATATAATAAAGTAAACAAAATTGTTCATATATACTATATGAATAAGCATGACTGCAACATTGCCCTCAGAAAATGGCTTCAACTAAAGTCTTATGAAGAAACGGAGAATTTGTTAACAGTACTTGCATAAGTGTTCATAAATGTCGATTTGTTACTTCTCTGCTAAATTTTTTTTTTATTTTCATCTGTGCATGTCTTTTAAATTCTAAGGATCTATATTTATATTTTTTTTTCTCTTTTTGTGTCATTTGTATTATTTCATTATATTTTGTGTATCTTATTTAAGGTTTTATGTAAGTGGGAAGAGCTTTGCTTAACCTAAAACACAGGGTTTACCCTAACTTAGGAAGCAAGTTCATTTTTAAGAACATATTTAGTATATAAGATGCATTGTTTGACTACTACTCTGTATCACTTTCTATCTGAATAAATTATAAATTATAAAATGTTAGGGAATTTCCTGTTTTAACTTACAGCGACTTAATATTAATTGCTTGTGTCACATGCCAATTAAAGCAAGCTCGCTACTATTATGGTGAGCATATAAGATTTAATGGTTGCTACCGGATAGAACTCTGTAATAACTAGAGGAGCAGCATTATGGAAGAAATAAACTTAAGCCCTAGCTGATCTTTACTTAGGGCTAGAATTGCAAGTCATCTCCATTAGTCGTAAAGTGTATTTTATATATATTTTAATTAGTGGCAATGGTTCTGGTAGAAGTGCAATTAAAAAGTACTGTCGGTCGTCGAACTGTTAGATGCTGTGCCCATGTTATGACAGTAATATGGTATTTGGGTTGGCACGGCATCAGACTAATATTTTGCTTCCTGCTCAGTTCCTGAATGATGTATTGATGTGTAAATTAGAGGCAAATAATTCCTTAGCTTTCCTAGATGCGTTAGTCATCCAAAATTCTAACAACACCATAGGTCACACTGTGTATAGAAAACAATGAATCTCACCATCATCCTTCACAGTTAGTTACCGTGAGCAAATCTTTGTTACAGAGAGCACAAGGGATCTGTGGCAGCAAACATCTGGCTGTCGAGCTTCAGCACGTCAAGCAGGTTCAGCACGTCAACAAGCTTCGGGCCCGCGCTTACGTCACAGTGACCGAGTGAAGCCGGCCACAGTAAAGCATGTGCAGTAGTAGCATTTGTCAGGGGTGTCACAGACAAGATTGGCTACATCTTGAAGCGTGACGTCGCTGACGTGAAGCATCAAAGTTCAGGGAAGTTTGCAGTTTGTGATCATATTCTGGACGGGCCCAACTAGCTAGACATCAAAAAAAGATTTGATAGACCACAAATCCTCTAAAAGGACGATACATGAGACTATTGAAATAAAAAAATTCTTTATTCAATAGAGAAGGAGGCTTGGTACTACCACCTGCTTAGGACCCTGTAATTAATGAAATTAAAATTAAACCCAAGCATACCACTGCAAGACTTCAAGACACAGTAAGTTCATTCTGTAGATCGGACCATAAATAAAAATTTAAAATCTGAAGGTACTCCGGGTTAACACTGAAATTGGACGTCAGTCACCTCAGTCTGCCGTAACCATGGGTGCTGGAAAGCACCCAAAACGTCTGGAATTAAAAATCAAAGAAATAAAACGCGATAAAATCGATAAAAATAGTTGTTAAAAAACTGCATTTGTGAAAATAAAAACTTCTATATTTTCAAAACCCCGATGTTTTTTAAAGCAATTCCTTTACCATTTCATTGTTTTAATTGCATATTATCATATCTATATGCTTTTATATGTGGGCACTCATGGCCGAAGTGTCTATGAAGAGTGGACATTCCCCTTTCGAAATTTCTAAAGTACCATAACTACTTTAATAATAAATTGAATCCGTAATAAAAGTCATTTTTACAAAAACGCGTGCAAATTGTTCATTAGTTTTGTTTAAATCGTCTAACAAATTTCAGTGTTTCAGACACAGTAAGAGGTTTCGAAGACTTTTCAGGTATAAATAATCCTACTGTTGGTATAGGCTTAGCATGATGAATAAGTTTAGCTCTTAGTTCTGCTTGTACTCTCTTCTCGGTTTCCTTATGTTCTCTTTCTTTTTGCTGTCTTAATCTCTCATTTTTTTCATCTTTTTCTTTCAAACGGCGCTCAAACTTTTCCCTTTCTGCAGCCCTTTTTTCTGTAGCTAGGTCGAATGAAACTGGTTCAACTATTTGGGTTGTTGGAAGGGTAGGTTTAAAAGGTGCTTTATATAAAACAAGAGCAGGACGGGATTCAAATTTGAAATTATTCTCCTTATTGTCCAAGTAAGCATTAGATGCAGTAATTTTGCTGGAAGCGTCAGATACAGAACTTTTGCTGGGTGCATTATATTTTCCATTAGGAGTCAACAAACTTTCACCACGAAAATTACTCACATAGTTCTTAGCCATTTTAAACGACAACGTTTAAAATGGCTAAGAACTATGTGACTGTAACTCAGTTATAATGTTTCTTTTATTTGAATGTTGACGCAAGATACTCTTTCCCTTTAACTATTAATTTGAAATCTGAGTGACATTTAGTTTGTAAATATTCTTATTTTTCTTCTTCCTTTGTGGCGGTTACAATGAATTCGCTAATGACATATTACATGCGAAAAGGTTTAATTGGGACACAAATTCTGCATAAAAAAAGGGAAATAGATAATACAATAAAGTGTAACAACAATATTATGTGATTGATTTTGGCCGTAGACAGAGAAACCTATAGACTAATGATTAGCGTGGCCTCGAATGAGAAAGGACAATAACGTAGTTTTAGGTTATACAATAACCTTTATGACTTTTAAACATTTTTAGATAAATATTTTAAATGTTCTAAGTACTGAACTGAACAAGATTCACCAATCTTAAGCTCACAAAACTTTTTTTTCTCACTTAAACCTACTTGTAAACTCCTTAGATTGCTACGAACTCTCAAAGTTGTTTAGCAAAGTGTAGTTTGCTAAACAAAAAACCGGCACGGAGAAAGGGACAAACAATCACACCGCTCTGTCTCATTTCTATGAAAGACGTATGCATAAATCTATCTTTTTCGTGTGCAAAAGAAGGCGTCAATTTGTCTATGGGTTTCTCTGTCTACGATTTTGGCCAACTTATCTTTTGAATTACCTAAAACAAAAGACAAACAATCTTGTTAGAATAATACTACCTATTATATATGACAAACAAATTACAGTTTAATATTGTTAAAATTAATAAAATCGGATAAAATATATACAAAATGGTATTTGTGAATGATAGAAGGGAGTTAAAACCTATGGGAGATGAAATATCAAGGGGCAGACAATCGTATAGAGATGATGACACTTTGGTGCCGTTAAAGTATATATGGTTTGTGTTTCCCTCATCTAAGCCACATTCACACAGAAAACTGTCCCTAATCCTAAGTTTAGCTAGGTGAGCATCGTTACAGGCGTGTCCAATCCTCAACCGGCAAACAATAGAAGTAGCATGCACGTTTGCTTTATTAAATACTAGCTTTTTACACGCGGCTTCGCTCGAGTGGGCTTGAATTTAGAAACATAGATAATACTATTTCGTACTAACATTAGCAAAACCGGATCACTTGTAAAGACACCTCGATATCTGTATCTATATTCGCATTATTATAGGCTACAGAAACACATAAGTTTATAGCGAGATAAATAGTCTATACAAATAATTCCACAACACTGACAATTAAAATGTTTACTTTAATACACACAAGCAGGAGATACACAATTTAGCACAAACAAGCAGAAGATACACAAGCCAAGATAAAAGAGTTTATAATAAAAATACAGTCTAGCAAAAGCACAATCAATATTAACCGTAATACTTAAAGTCTATGGCGAGAACAAGGGATTAGCGTTAGCGAGCAACATGCGTTCCGCGTCGTATCGGTAGAACGACTGGTGAACGCGGTGCGCGGACGCAGGCGATCCTTTTGCCAGCTGTGTTAACGGAATTCCGGGCGGCGCGTTCAACGCCCGGCTGTTGTTACTTGCATTGTGTTGAGAGTATATAGTGGTGTAATATATAGTCGTGTAAAAGTATTGTATATGTTGAGTGTGAGAGAGTATGTATGTGTGTATCTGTGTGGTATATGTGTGTGTGTATAATGTAGGAAAGTAGCCTACATTCACTCCCCCCCCCCCCAGAGGCCATCTTATGGTCATGGTCGATAATAGTCCGGGAATCTAACACGGCGTCCAGACCTTGTAATTGGACCCGGATGGGACCCTTTAATATTCTCTGAGGAAGCGGCCTGAATGGGACTGTAGCTGCTACCGTCAGCTAAAATGTAAGCCGGTTTAAGTCTGTCGATTGAGACATTCATCTCTTTGCCTTTTACCAGGAGTTTAAATACCTTATCTCCTCTGGCGAGTACCTTGTGCGGACCTGAGTACGCAGGTTGCAAACTCGTACGCGAAGCGTTTTCTCTTAAGAAGACGTGTTCAGTAGTTGCGAGATCCTTGTATACAAAAGTTTTTTCTTTTGTATGGCGTGAAGCTGGGACAGGTTGCAAATGTTTAACAAAATTATGCAACCTGGCTGTAAAATCGGTTATATCCGACGTAACCTTTATGGTGGGGTCAAAAAATTCACCAGGTAGCCTAAGCAGTTCGGCAGACGAAGACTGCAAGTCTTCCTTAAATGCACTACGAATGCCAAGAAGAACTAAAGGTAAAGATTCAGTCCAATGATCATCTGCATGGCACATGATCGCTGCCTTGAGCTGCCTGTGGAAACGCTCTATTAAACCATTGCATGCCGGATGGTAAGCTGTTGTTCTTTTATGCTGGAACCCATTTATCTTCGATAAATATTGGAACAAAGCGGATTCGAACTGTCGACCGCGATCTGTATCAACGTCTACTGAACAGCCGTACCTAGCTATCCATCCAGACAGCAGTGCTTTGGCAACGGTTTCCGCAGTTATGTCTACGATAGGTACGATCTCTGGCCGTCGTGTAAAGCGATCGACTGCAGTGAGGCAGTATCGAAAGCCTTGCGATGGAGGCAGAGGCCCCACAAGATCGATGTGGACGTGCTTGAACCTTGCACGCGGTAGGTTATATGTGCCTAAAGACGCAGATACGTGTCGCGTCACTTTGGCACGTTGGCAAGCCAAGCAGGCACGTGACCACTCTCTGCAGTCCTTCCTGATGCTAGGCCACACAAAACGCTCTGCAACTAGTTTTGCTGTAGCGTTCGCGCCTGGATGGCTCAAAGAATGCAGACTTTCAAAAACTTGTCTGCGCAGCACTTTAGGGACAAATGGTCTGGGAGTCGGTGTACTGACATCGCAGTACATGCATGTTCTACACCCAGGAATGTCATACTTCTCTAAGCGAAGGGATGATCCACCTTTGAGAAGTTCAGCCAGTTCGAGATCTGATGCTTGAGCTTCGGCCAATGTACTGAGATTGACGGGCGCTTGCAGTTCTTCAATTCGAGATAAGGCATCGACAACAACATTGGCTTTACCAAATATATGCCTTATGGCGGTCGTGAACTGTGAAATGTAGTCTAGATGTCTATACTACCTAGGCGAACAGTTGCCTTTCCTCTCGCGGAAAGCAAAACTGATAGGCTTGTGGTCGGTATAGACAATAAAATGTCTCGCCTCTAACATATGCCGAAAATACTTAATGGCCTCATAGATGGCAAGGAGCTCTCTATGGCGAATATGGCGAGTATGGCGAATATTTTTGCTGCGCAGAACTCATTTTGCGTGAGAAAAACGCAAGCGGTTGCCACGTGCCGTCTTTGTACTGCTGCAATACCGCACCCAAAGCTATATGTGAGGCGTCAGTAACAAGAGCGAGCTTGGAATATGTGTCAGGATGAGCTAGTAAAGCTGCTTGAGATAGGCTTAGCTTACAATCGTCAAAAGCCTTACTAGCGCCTCCTGTTAAATTTATTGGTTGTGAACCTTTTGTGGCTCCTGCAAGCAATGCATCTAAGGGAGCTTGAATGCGCGCAGCATTAGGCAAAAATCGCCGGTAGAAATTTATTATGCCCAGAAATCTTCTGAGCTGGCGAACGTTTTTGGGCGAAGGAAAATCTTTAATCGCCTGAACTTTCTCCTGGAGAGGCTTAATACCTTTGGCGGAAATTTTATAACCCAAAAATGTTACTTCCGACGCACCGAAAACACATTTAGAGGTGTTGATCAACATCCCATACTCCTTCAGTCGGTTAAATATCTGGCGTAAATGCTCCTCGTGCTCTGACTCGCTCCTCGAGAATATTAAAAAGTCATCCAGGTAACAGTAACAAAAATCTAAACCACGCGTGATCTCATCCACGAACCTTTGGAAGGTTTGACTTCCATTACGCAACCCGTAATTCATATACTTGAATTCGTATAAACCAAATGGTGTAGTAATCGCGGTTTTAGGTATGTCTAATTCACTGACAGGTATCTGATTATAGGCCTTTGCGATGCTGTGAGTAAAGTCATGGATGTGCCTTATGGGATACCTATCAGGAATAGTCCTAGCATTAAGCAACCTATAATCGCCACAGGGTCGCCAGCCATTCTCTTTTTTGGGAACTAAATGTAAGGGAGAGGCCCATGAACTCTCTGATGGTCTGACGATACCGCTAGCAAGCATTGACTCGAATTCTTGTTTCGCGATTTTTAATTTATCCGGGGCAAGACGCCTGGGAGAGCATGAAATAGGAGGACCTGGTGTAGTGCGAATGTGATGTACGGTGTTATGTGGAATGTTACGTTGCATCGCATCCCCGGATTTCCCCGGATGTGTTATTTCTGGAAAATCGGCTAGAATATCATGGTACCTCGTGTCACCAGTCGCAATCTTAACGGACGAAACAGCATCTAAATTTTTAACATACAAAGCATTGAAAGAAACAGTTGTGGTATTATCTACAAGGCGGTGATTACGACAATCTACAATTAAATTATAAAAAGAGAGAAAGACCAATAATAGCCTTTGTTATATCGGCAACTACAAAACGCCATTTAATGTCTCTACGAAGGCCAAGATCAAGAATAAGGTGTACATAACCATACTTGTTGATGACACTCCCGTTGGCTGCGCAGAGTTGGTAGGTGGTCTTCGTACGCCGCTCAGGAAGCCATACACGAGGGAAAACATAGAGGTCGCTACCCGTGTCGACCAGGAACTGCATTTTCGTTCTTCGGTCCGTGACAAAGAGACGACCAGTAGAACTTAGGCAATCATCAGTCGCCATTAACGACTGCCCTTCATGTTTTCCGCCTGGAAATCACATGGGCGAACACACCTTTTGGCGTTGACACCGAATTTCGCATGGAACCAACATTTAGGATGCCTTCGATAGGAAGATGCTAATCGGGTTGATAATGAACGTCTGCGACGCTCATGATATTTCGTGCGAGAGCGAGATCTCCGATGAAGGCTTTGTGTTAGGTTTTCCATTTGCTTTCTTAATTCTGCAATTTCTTTGGCCATCAAATCCATCGTGGAACCAGGAGTTGGAGGTGCACAGTAACTGGTGGTAGCTACTTGAGGCAAAGATATAGCAATGTCCTGGATTCTGTCCGCTAAATCTGCTAATATCTCGAGCGAGGCGGTCGGTTGTGCTGCCAGAACTGTCTGGATGTTTGCTGGCAGTCAACTCGTCCAAATTGTCCTCACGAATTCATCCGGAACGCTAGGACCCGCTAGACTTTGCAGGTGCCGGAGAAATTGTGACGGTTTCCTGTCACCGAGCTCTTCAAGCATTAGTTAAAAATAATCAAAATAGTCATTTTTATTAATTAGATAATATATGAGAATACATAATTCTAATATAATGCAACTAATATACCGAATAAAGAAAATTAAAATACACATATCATTGTCTGCCGTGTTTATTTCCATAAAATAGTTTATTGTCATTGATAAATTAATACTACGTTCGTACCAGTAGGTGGCGTCTTGCAGATTTCTACGCGATGTATTGTAGCGAGAGCGTCGGCAGGCCAAACGCTCAAGGTCGTTCGCTAGGGGTAAAGCCCTAATACATACATAGATACATACAGGTCAAACAACAGAGTGACGATGAAATTATCACGTTAAATGAAAAGTCGTGTCCTACATAACGTTCTTTAAACATACATAACTAAAAAAATGTAGATAACAGTTAACATCCTAGTCCCAGTAGTCCCATTAGTCTCTTCTCTTCGATTTAATATAAAACAACATCATGTAAATGTATAGATTTATCACCTGAAGAATACTAGAAGGTCAACGACTCTTGAATGATAAAGGCGAAGATACCTAGTTCAAACGTTGCCACACCGTATTACTCAAATAAAGAAAAAAAATTGTATTTAATACTTACGATTAAAGGCATAATTCTTATGCTCGAAATTAAAAACAAAGCGCTGGAGGTGTGTGAAATCAAATTCAAGCGCACGATTTACTTTAAATATACGCCTAAAGGCATAATTATCTGTGCGCGAAGTGATAAGAAATGGGACGGGGTGGCGGGAAGGTGCGTGTTGTTGATATTCGTATTTCTCTAGCGCGTGTGACGATAATTAAGTCACTTAGTCCGAAGCTGGTACCCTTGATGATGGTTCATTAGTTGCTTGACCTAATTTTCGCGTACGCGTCCTTTGGGTTTTAACTCTTCAACCCCTAAACGGTCGAATTCGACCGCGGCGCTATTCCGTCAAAATTCAAGCGGTCGAATTCGACCGCGCGCACCCACGGAACTTTAAAACATTAAAACTTATACTTAGAGACTACTTTTCTATGAAGAAGTTTGGTATTATAGAATCAATATGAAATGTTCTATCCTCTAGTGCAATAGAAATAGTTATGCTATGGGTATTTATTTATAATCTACATTAATTTCTTATGCCATTTTCGCGTGAATGTTATTGTGTTGCTTTTTGGATTTTTCTAGTGTTTTATTATAAAATTGTAATGAAAGTTTTTGTGTGAATATAATTTATCTTTTCACGTAAATAATTTCGAGTAATATATATACTATTAAAAACATAACTTGTAAAAAAACCAAGTCTCGCAACTCAGTTCTACCGTAAAAAGTTGTGAGATCCATGTAATACCAAGTCGGTTAATTTATTCAGTTCCTACTTAAGGGTCCTTCAGTTTTAAGTTATTACGTAATTAGCTAACCTAACAACATTTTATAGTGACCATATCAATTTTAAAAGTCTTTTATGTTTTAAATATATAGATTGACTTGGCAATCGCATTAAGCAATCTAATTTAATATAATACGTATTACTTGTGAGATACATTGTGGTTTCATGCGATGGCCAAGTCAATCTATATATTTAAGACATAAAAGACTTTTAAAATTGATATGGTCACTATAAAATGTTGTTAGGTTAGCTAATTACGTAATAACTTAAAACTGAAGGACCCTTAAGTAGGAACTGAATAAATTAACCGACTTGGTATTACATGGATCTCACAACTTTTTACGGTAGAACTGAGTTGCGAGACTTGGTTTTTTTACAAGTTATGTTTTTAATAGTATCTCATTTCTTTTTGTATATTTTGAATAAGATAGTCCTAATTTTTTACCTTTCCGGTACCTTCTACTTCTTGAGTAACAACAACGTACCTATGTACACCTGTAATACATATACAAGTACACTGATTCATTCACTGCAAATGTAACTTTGTAATTCTATATATTTATATGGGATTACAAAGTTATTTATGCAGTTAGTGTATCTAAAAAACTGGACAGAAATTAACAAATGTTTTAGTTTTTCCTTAATTTATACACTACACCCTAATCGTATTCTAAATTTGAAGCTTCTATAACTGCTAGAAGTGCCTTAGAGTTTTGATGATCGGTCAGTCAGTGACTGACAAAATTAAGAAACTTTGAATGGTTACAATTCTTAAAGTACTGGTTCAAATTGAATGAAATTTGAAATATACCATGTTTGTACAATGTTTACTCGGTTAATGAAAATTCAGGCTTCTAGTTTTATTAACCACGAAGTTATAAGGGGTCGAAAATGGCCTGAATTGCTTCAAGAAAAGATGGTACGGTCGTGCCGCTTTTTTGCTCGACATGTCGGGGGCACTGCCGTGCCCGCAGATTGAAATAATTGTGATTTTCACGCTGCCAACATTCGCTTGGTATGTTTTGTTTTTGTCATCAAAATACAATAGTCTTTTTGTACTGAACTAAAACCTCACTTTTAAATAGAGAATTTTGTATAGATTTTATAATGCCAAACTTCTTTATAGAAAAGTAGTCTCCAAATATAAGTTTTAATAGTTTTAACTGCTGCGGGTGGGTGCCGTCGCATGCGACCGCTCGGGATTTGTCAGGCGCATGCGACTGCATGAGAATTTTTAGGGGACTGAGGGGATTGTTATTTTTATTTTATTTTGTGGACATTTTGACAAATTTCTTCATATGTTTGTGATAGAACAGGTTAATAATACGCTAGATAAAATCTCATATTTAATTACGTAGTGGAGTGGTGTGACAGCTCGTTTGAAACTGGAAGCTTTTACTTTTTAAGGTTTTAACTTTTTTAATCTAAGATGCCTCGTATGAATTTTACGTCGTCGGAATACACCGACATGATTATGATTTACGGAGAATGCCACCAAAACGTGGCTCTGACATTGCAAACATACCGCAATATAGCTTTGAGTAAAAAACGAAAGGAGACGGCACCGCAAGGCATACCCCTCTGGCAAAGCTACGAGAGTCCGAGTCATATCCGTTATATAAAACTAGTTGCTCCACGTCGTGCGCCTTTGCGCCCTCCTTTCTGCCAAGGAGGGTCGCGTTCGTATACGGCTTAGAGATCTCTAGAAAGATCGTTAAGCCATTTCCTAAAAGGCGGTGTTTAGTGGGTAAAAGTCTCCACATAACCACGCAGCCGGCTGCGTGGTATGCTATGAGCATTCACCGCCTCCCTCCCCCGCTTTCCGGAGGGTTGCCCATATTTGCTTCGGGCGCGAAAAAAAAAAAAAGTCGTGCGCCATTACGCAAGTGATCGTGCCAGTCAATTGAGCTCCAGTAAAAATGCAAAATCGCAGTGTATTTTCATGCAAAAAAAAACAATAAAAACCGTCAAATCTACAAGAGGATAACGTAAATTTTCATCCGTGTATATGTCGGCACCTGCGCTGTTGCACGTGCAGCAGCGCCTCTATGGCACGGTAATAATATGATAATATGTATACAGTATTGTAACTCGGCCGTATCTTTGAAATAAATGCCTACAGCCGCGCGGTACGTAATCATGCGATAGGGCTGTCTACCTCCAGTATTTTTACATTTGCCTACTTTGTGTTTCCATTTAGTTTTATGATTGTAAATATACTTTTTTTATATAAACAAATATAATAGGTACTTTGTGAATTGAATAGGAAGTGTTCAATAAAATGCGTGTCGTTTTTGATTGGTAGATTTAATTTAAAAAAACCATGTTTAAGTTTGAATAACAAATCAGTCTTATAAATTTGCGACCGAAAAATATTTGCGCTTCGGCTGAGACGTACGAAATACTTTATTATTAAATTTTAAGTATAAAAAATCCGCATTCAAATAATATAAAGCTTAATTAAAAATTGTTTTGGGAAATATGGACAAGGTAGAGGAAAGAAATATCTTTTACTTGGTTATAGATACCTGCAGCTACTTTACAATTTATATGTTTGGTTTTAAATGAAGTTCGGATTTATTATTTCTTTATTTCTGTTCTATTATTTATTTCCTCCATTTTTAATATATTCCACAAAATCATCACTGCGGCACAGTCACAACAGTCTGCATGCCGAGATTGAGGTGCTTAGGCATAGCTCTCGCTTCGTCCGTTTGTATGAAGTTGGAATACTGTATAGATAAAATTACCGTGTTTATGGCTAGTCGAAATTATTGTAAACAACACGTGCACCGCACACCTGCGCATGGAACCTGCAATGGCGCTCATGTAGCTACTTGTATCGATTATATAAAACGGATGGAGCGATCGCCGTTAAGGCAGTCTTGGCGCTGGCGTGGCACGGTGCACTTGTATCCCGCTACTAGCTCATCCTGGACTATTCAGATAATTAATTCGTGTAAACGAATTAATTATTATTCTCAGCTATTAAATTAGTCTCAGTATAATTTATAGTTCATTACCTGTGATCCGTGTATTTTGTGATGGTAAATTAATTCTATTTAACTACCTTCCTACATATACTTTTAATGTAATATTAGCTATAATAAATAATAACTAAAAATAGTTATTTGCGGATTTTATCACGTTTAATTACTACTTTAATTTATTTTTACTATCCCGACGTTTCGGGTGCTTTACAGCACCTAGGTCACTGGGGGGACTGAGATGTTTGACGTCCCAATGTAATAGTTAGTCTCTATTATCTAGATGTTAGTGATGTTAGTCTATGCGACTCTTACAACTGCATCTTGTCTCAGGGCTCGCGGCCTGCAAGGCCGCGAGACATAGTTAGTCCGGCTACCTTCAGCTTTTGAATATTAATGTTTGGTCCGATTTACGCAAAACGAGCTTATAGTGTCACGAAGTGGTGATAGTGGAAGTGGTGGACAGTGTTGGCTGCCAGGCAGCGCCTCACTGAAATGTTCGGAGAGTAGTGGATTGACCGATACGGACCTTCTCGCTGGCCAGCACGGTCACTAGATCTAATACCGTTCGATTTCCTCTTGTTGGGTTATTTAAAAAATTAGGTGTACCCAATTAAAGTAAAGACTGTCGAGGATAAAAACAAGAATTATTCGGACTTTAGAGAAAATAAAAAGTTTGCCGCCAATGGGGTCACCATTACTTCGAAAGGTCCGAAATAATATCATGCGACGATGTCAATTATGCATTCTAGTACACGGTGGACATTTTAAAGATCAAAAAATTTGATTTGATTTATTTATTAAGCTTGAGTGATTACAAGATTAGAGTAATTATTTAGATAAAAGCAATACCATAAAGCATTGATTTATATATTAATAATTTTATATTAATTATAATTTCATATAAATTTTATAATAATTATATTTTATTACTTATTTTATATTGTTTGATTTATTAGTACAATAAAAATATGTTTTATTTCATTATTACGTTTACTTCTATTCATCTGATAAGCTTTATATCCTTTTTTTCTAAGGGGACGCAATAAAGATTTTAAAATAAAATATTCTTTTTTTAACATAAAAACTGCAGCTTAAAAAAACTTATTTTTATTGCGTATTTTAGGTAAAATTTCATATAGTAAGCCACACCAACACGCCATTGCATGTTTGTGTGTCTATCTTTATCTAATCTTAGCGACGATATTGTTTTCGCAACTTGTGTAAGTGAGATAGATATATGTTTATTTAAAATTGTTATTAGTTTTAAAGCTACGTCGTCGCGTTTGGATAGTGGTTACACTTTTTTCGACGCGCGGTAATGTGGTTTGCTCCTCTAGTCACGGTAATATTATCTATACAGTATTCCAACTTCATACAAACGGACGAATCGAGAGCTATACTTGCGCGCCTCGATCTCGGCATGCGCTCGGCATGCATACAGTCGAGACTGTGCCGCAGTCATGATTTTGTGAAATATATAAAAAAATGGAGGAAATAAATAAAAGAATAGAAATAAAGAAATAATAAATCTGAACTTCATTTAAAAACAAACGTATAAATTGTAAAGTAGCTGCAGGTATCTATAACCAATTAATAGATATTCCTTTTCTCCACGTTGTCCATGTTTCCCAAAACAATTTTTAATTTATATTATTTTTAGCTTTATATTAGAAAGCGGATTTTTTATATTTAAAAATCTAATAATAAAGCATTTCGTAAGTCTCAGCCGAGGCGCAAATATTTTTCGGTCGCAAATTTATTTAAACGATTTTTTATTCAAACATAAACAAGGTTTTTTTAGGGTTCCGTAGTCAACTAGGAACCCTTATAGTTTCGCCATGTCTGCCTGTCCGTCTGTCCGTCCTCGCTTAATCTCTGTGACCGTTAGAACTAGAAAGCTGAAATTTGGTACCAATATGTGTATCAATCACTTTTGAAACATAAGTTTAGAAAATATGAAAAAAAATCTGAAAAGTAAAACTTTATAAGGACTTTCTAGGAAAATCATTTTGAACTTGGGTGGAAACAGCAGTACCCACTACCGGGAGCAGCTGCAGGAGCGCGGAGCGCTGCTGGAGCGCGAACATAATGGATACCCACCTTTAAACTCATAAGTGGGAACACTTATTGTGACGGACGGGAAACTACGGAACCCTACACTGAGCGTGGCCCGATACGCTTGTGGCCGCTTTTATTTTAATTAAATCTACCAATCAAAAAACGACACGCATTTTTACCGACATAACACTTCCTATTCAATTCACAAAGTACCTATTTTATTTGTTTATATAAAAAGTATATTTACAATCATAAAACTAAATGGAAACACAAAGTAGGCAAATGTAAAGATGCTGGAGGCAGGCAGCCCTAACGCATGTTTACGTGCCGCACTGCTTTTTGCTTTGCGCATTGCGTGTAGGCATTTATTTGAAAGATACGGCCGAGTTACAATACTGTATAGATAATATTACCGTGCTCTAGTGTTGTATAACTCAATGCCATAAAGTTTATGATTTGTTGATAACATCGTATTAGCGTCGTGTGCCGACGCGTGCCTGATTGCTTATCTATGAGCAGGTGTAGGTAATACAACACTTTTTATTTTTTTATATTATTATCTTTTATTTCAGCAGACGTATATCAACTTACTGAGCTATAAAATGTGATAACCTAATCTTTACTGTGTAATTATTTTATTTTATCCTGGTGATCCTGAATCCATATCAAGATAAAGTTATCAAACTATTGTGTAAGATGTATACAGTAGGTATATAAGATGAATGAGTGCAGATGGGATGCAAGGGAAAGTTAGTGTACGAAACAAACCCAATGAAAGTCGATCTAACACTGAATTTATTTTAAAGAATTATAAATTGATGTATAGGCAAAAGTACGGAAGTTACATGATTTCGCAAGTGACAAATGCATTGTTTCTGCGTGACCTAAATAAACGAGTAATTGAATTAAAATTACATAAAATATGTGCGGTAACCCGTACATATTGTATTGTCATCGGCCCTTGATACAACTGCAAATTTTCAAGTCAATTGACCGTCTACAAGTTGGTGAAAATTATATTAAAATATAACTTAATGCTGATGTGTTTCGTATGGTGAGTATAGAGAACCGGAGACCCTTTTACTGGTTACAAGGCATTTCATCTAAGTCCTCACGGGTGACAACGCATCTGCATTTTAATTCGTAATCGAGGACAGATGTAGATGTCTATGGGCCACAGCAACCACTTACCATCAGGTGGACTGTGTGCTCGTTTGTCACCCTATCCTATAAAAAAAAATTCCGTTACATAGAAAGATAGATACACGCGAAGCTAATAAAAACGTATGAAAAATGAATGTTCGTTTGTCGCGTATGTCATTTATTCGTACGATTTCGCTGAAATTTTGATGAGTTGATGTTTGCGCCTGCGAATGTTTTTTCACGCTAGTATTCTGTGAGAGCGTGGTTCTTCCCAGGACTAGCCGACCCATTCTTTCTACATCCGTAACATATTTGCAGAATGGCTCTGTCACATCAAAAATGTTTTGTGTAGTTTTACAAGTAATTGTATAATAAGTAACTTAAGCCGTTATTTTTTATTTTATAATACATACAACAAACTACAGTCATTTTCCTATAGAAATAAATACGTCATACGTTGAAATCGAATGATGTATGACGTGGAAATTGCGTTGACAGAAAAGGCACTTTTACAAATTAAGATTACTTTTCCGAACCGAGTCTGTCGTAGGAACTGATTTTTTTTTATAAAGCTGAAGTGACAAACGAACCCACACTCCACCTGGTTGCAAGTAGCTTCTGCAACCCATCGACACCAGCAACCAACATCAAACAAATAAGGCTACAGTTGAGTTATCACCTCTCAGGACTAAGATGTAAGGTCTCACACCCTGTAACTTTGATGCCTCCCTACACCCTTCAGACTGCTGTTTGGCGCCAGAAACAGGTAAGAATGTAATCTAGACGGACAGCTAGGCAGAAAGTAGTCCTCACCTAGGATGCCCAACTGATGACTGTGTAGGCATTCTGCATTTATATCAGATTGATATGCACAAAACGTCTCCGAGTACCGGAACAAACTTGTGTCTGAAGTCGAGTCTTTACTGAAAAAAGTCTCGGATTGGGGGCGACTAAACCTAGTCCAGTTTAACCCTCAGAAGACACAAGTTTGCGGGTTAATCGCTAAAAGGAACCCCTTTGTGGTATCTCCTCAGTTTCAAGGTACTCCCCTTGTTGCCTCAGCCGGTATCGGAATCCCCGGCGTCGACATATCGAGTGACGGGCAGTTTCGTGGTCACTTGGAAGAGAAGGGCAAATTGGCTTCTAAAAATGCAGGTTTGGCCGCACATGAAATACTGTTCCCATCTCTGGGCTGGGGCTCCCCAGTACCAGCTCCTTCCACTTGACCGCATCGAATCGTTTCGTCGACCGAGTGCTTTACGATCGGCTTGATTCACTGGCGCTGCGAAGAGATTTTTTATTTTTTTTGCGTATTTTATCACATCTATCAAGGGGACTGCTCTGAGAAATTGTTCGGATTAATCCCAGCCGCCAAATTTCATGAACGCACTACGCGGCAAACCTTCCGATACATTCCACACCATCTGAATACTTGGCGTTCCACCACTGTACGTTTCACTACGATTTTTCGTCCGCATGCGACCTCTCTGTGGAATAATTTACCACCGGCGATTTTTACGGACCGATGCGACCTGGGGACCTTCAAGAAAAGAGCTTACTCCTTTCTAAAGGGCCGGCAAAGCCCCTGTAATTCACCTGGTGTTGCGGTTGTTCATGGGCTGCGGTAGTCACTTAACATCATGCAAACCGTATGCTCGTTTGCCTTCTCTTTTATTAAATTAAAAAAAAAAAACTTAAAAACCGAATCTATGTGGCCCTGGCACAATCGGTGCTCACCTATTGTATCTCGATTTGGGGAGGAGCAGATAAAAATCGCTTCCACGCACTCGAAGAAGCTTAGAGATCGCTTATCAAAGTCATCTACTCCAAGCCTTATCGTTTTCCCACTGATATATATAGAATGAGTGGCCCACTCACAGTTCGAATAGTCTATATTCTGAATCTCATCTCAACGTGTCACAAATCTCTGTCTTATCAACCTGAGTCATAAGAGAAAGAAGGATGTCGTTGCCCCCGTCACCGCTGCACGTATTTCTTTCGCCAGAAGACAATATAGTCAGTCTGCTTATTATACAACAAAGTAAATAATATACTTAAATTATACCCCGTGTTATCTTATACTTGCAGGAAAACTTTAATAGAATGGTTGGACTCACTTAGTTATGAAGATATTGAAAAACTTTTCAGAAGAATTAGTAAAAATTTCGGTTAAATTTAATGTCGGTACCTGTATGCGGAATACTCATACCAAGGATTCATTCACACACCGAGTGCACACATACATGTACACACCCACACCTATCCAAAACGCACACACACACACACGCGCGCGTACGCACGCACGTATTCACGCACGCACGCACGCACGCACGCACTCACGCACGCACGCACGCACGCACACACGCACGCACGCACGCACACCCGCACGCACGCACGCACGCACGCTCGCACGCACGCAAGCACGCACGCACGCACGCACGCTAGCATGCACGCACACACGCACGCACGCAGGCACGCACGCTCGCACGTACGCACGCATGCACGCACGCACGTACGCACGCACGCACGCACGCACGCACACACGCACGCACGCACGATCGTACGCACGCACGCACGCACGCACTCACGCACGCACACACACACACACACACACATACTCACATACATGATTACATGAACATAGTTCATCGCCACTAGAGCTGCAATTTAAATTTAAATTAAACCAAAAATGTTAAAGTTAAATGTTAAAAAAAATGTTAATCATTCTAACCTACCAGATATAATATAGTTTACTTAGTCTTATTTAGCCAACCGTAAGGGAAGTAGCGAGTTATTCAAAACACAAGTGTCTATGACTAATTAAAGAGTTTTTAAAAAAAAATGTATAGGAGCTTTGTAATAGGACTTTTGAAAATAAAGCAATTTTTATTTATTTATTTATTCCGCGAAATCATTGAAATAATATGTATTACGTACAAGAACAGACACCATGAACAAATGTGTGCGGCAGTACGGGACGTTGAATTTGGTTGAATTGGATTATGGCACAGACTAAGTAAGTAGGTAACTCATGTTGCAAACAATCAAGCTTCTGCGTTACTTTAGGACGCAGCACTATATACAAAACAAAATTCAATGCGCGAAGTAAATTTTAATAGTAACAAAATATAAGTAAATCTAATAAGTATAATCGGAAAACTGTTACAGAAATTGTATGTTACAAAATGTATACACATAATATAGCATTTGTTACGCAACTTTTCGTAAGAATATTTTAATTTAAATTTGATATAATTAATAAGTAAATTTATTAAATTTTTTAAAATAAAGTATAAGATTACTTTATATAGTAACTATTTAATTTATGAAAATAATTTCAAGGCATTTTGCGCGTTTTTTACCTGTATTATAATTTTGAAATGCTGAAGTTTCGAATGTCAGTATGAAAAATAATCGCAACTTAATCCACAAAACTATTTGGAGTGTGGAGTGTCTATGTTCAGGGAGGAGATTTCTCACCTAAACTCACGCAAACTCGCCAAGGACATTAATCATTTTGCAATCCCAATATAAATTTAATCCCTTGATATAGTAAATTGGTCATATTAAACAGATTTAACAAATTTACGTCTTGTAAACACAAAGTCAAAGGCGAACTTTCTACACTTAACTACGGCCCTTTAGTTTGGGGGGAAATGAGAAAAGAAGGAATAAAAACATTCGAAATAACAATCTAATACTTTTATACTTACAATCTAATACTTAACACTAAGTACGGCGGCCAAAAGTCCTTAAGTTAACTTTTTGCGCTAAATTTTAAAAAGTCACAGCAATCGTGTTTTTGTATCATCCGTTGACTGGAAAAAGCACGTAAATCTCCGACGCTTAATTTAGACGCAACAGCCGACTGTACCATATAACTTATGTTTTACTAACACATCGAGCGGCGACAAAAACCACATAAATTGACCTCAGTTTAAAAATACTACACGTCAACTCTTAAGCTGACTGACTTAAGTGGTTTCTTTATTAGTTGTTACTTGTTCCTGTATGATGGTGGTCGTGTATGTTAAGTTAACTGTATCAAAATGGCCAGAAAATTGGTGAATCTCGCCATAAACAATGACAGTGCAGCAATGAATGAGAATACAGGTATGTTGTGAACTTCTTTTTCTGCTCTTATACCAGTAATTACTGTCGGCGTAAAAGTTTTTTGATGTGAAAGTTAGTTTATCATTTTATTACAATGGGTAAATATTCAAAACTGTTTAATAGTGTTAGTTGAAATAACCACACCTTTTTTAGAGTCTTTTTTTATATTTAAAAATATCACAATTTCAAATCTTTTACCAGTTTTTAATATTGTTTTTTTTTACAGGTGGCGAAGACCCATTCAATAATCCACAACCAAGTACACCTGGAACCCAAAATCAAACTACTTTTGATGAAACAGTAAGTGATTTTTCTAGTGAAGACTCTGTGGGCGATCCTAACTACTCTCCAGGCAGTCCTAGCTTACTTAAAGAACATGAAGAAATGGAAATTGCTGTTCCTAATGCATCAGTGGACATACATATAACGCCAGACAATGCGACACCTGAAACAAATGTTTCAGTAAAACAAAACCCATCAGTGTCATGTAGCAAAAAGAAGCAAGAAAATAAATTAAATAGAAATCTTGGCCAATCTTATGTGACAGCTTTGGGGAAAACTATTGATAAACGTCAAATGAAGAATCACCTAACTGTCGGAATAAGTGCCGACAGAAAAAAAGTGATGAGCAGCGCGCTTTGATACACAAGAAGGTTTGGAATCTTGGGTCTTACGATTTACAGATCACCATTTATTTCATCTTTGATCCGAGATCCAAGAGAAAAAAAACCAAACGTCTTCGAGTCGAAGTCATGATAAACAAAAATGTAGACAGTACACTTAAAAGTATAATTTCAACGTCAATAGTGAAAAAATATCGGTGTGTCAATTTTCTTTCAAAACCCTATCAATAAATGATAATTTTGTTAAACTAATCGGGTTGAAGAAACGTAGCAGCTAACTACGACCGATCACACCAACCCCAGCTTTGCAGTCATCCGTAGCCTTTTACAAAAGACAAATGTGGACCTTTAATCTTACTGTACATGACAACGGAACTGGAATGTCAACGCACTATATGTGGCATGAGGGAATTTCGGGTTGAGGAGTTAATCAAATAGCCTCTTGTATTTAAAAGAACTTCCTGAAGAAGCTTCAGATAATAATAAATAATTTCGAAATATACTAAATTTAATGTGTAACTAGTTCGTGATTATGTAATAAAAAACAATGAAAAATAAAAACCATACTACCTACATTTTTTCCATTTGAATACCAACACTACCACTACACTACACTACAATCACCAATCGAATATAACCCCCTCTTGTAAAATTTTTGCATGTAAAAAGATTTGACTTCCGAGTCTAGCTTACAATCTAGACCCAATACTTAAAACTTAATTGACTCGCGGTAATCCGACCAAAGTTTTGCAAGGCGGAGTCGGATTATTGAATTTGTCGGACTTATATACTATAGTCTAGTCCGTACGTAGTCTAGTCCGGAACTTTTTTGAAAAAAAAATCTTATAATCCGACGTATTAAATATCAAATATAAAAAAATAAAAAATTAAAATGTCATATGATGCACTTTAGGCCGCACTATAGTCACATTTGAACTGACAATACGCGTAAAGTACTAGATTCGTGGTGGCGCGAACTAATTGCAGCCTGTTTGTCCACGTATTCGCGAAGGACGCCACTCCCCGTGGCCGATGCATAGAATCTACCTACAAGTTAAATACATGTCGGATTACAAGAGGGTTGGATTAGCCAGGGGCCGGATCACCGAGGGTCCACTGTAACTATCTAATACTTTTGTAGTTACTGGTACCGGTACTACCAGAAAATATTGTCGGTATACTGCACTTTTTTAAAGTGGTGCATTTCTCATGTCTAATAAAACAGTCGTCTGTAAAATGTTTTGAACAAAAATGATCATTTTGTTTCGGACGCCAATTCACAATATTTATGCTTTTAAGCCATAATTTTAGCCTAGGTTTTTTGGAAACCTATTAATTATTAAACATTTGGTAATAATCTGTTGTCGACGACTTTGGTTGTTAACAGATATGGGTACGAAAAAAACAACGATAAGTAGTATAGACAAAGAACTCGACAACGCTATTGGATTTTATTGTTTATCAAAACTCATTAACTCTTAAAAGTCCGAGCTCTCCATTTGGATCCTTAAATGTCTCCTTGTAGACCGCGCCAAAGAGTATGCTTATATTTAGAGGGACGCTTTAGAACCAAAGAGTATATGATCACTAAGTTTACTCGAAACCATAGATAAGAGTGCTCAGGACGATTCTTTTTTAAATGTTATTTATAAGAATATAATGGAGAAGATAACAAGGTTACAATATTAGACTTTTAAGTACGTAGGTATAAAGTCTAGACCAAACACATAATTCTAGTTTTTATTTCACATCGCTCGGTGCACTATTACCGAAGTTAAAAGCGTGGAAAGTTTACGTACATTTTTAAAATCTCGCCCGTGCTCGCGAGTAGCGCGTGACGTCATTGATTCCATGCGGCCGCGCCGCCGTACCGTTCCAGCGCGCCGACCATACGTTTGTAGTAACATTTGACGGGTGAGTTGTTTGCCCTGGTGCGTTCTGGTGTTTTTAAGTATTTAATGATGGAAGCAGGGTATCAAAAAGGTCAATCTGACAACCTTCCAATAGTCCGTGACATGATGGTGGCAGAATATTTTCTAAGAAACAAAGATTTTGTCGCGGCTGAAATACGATAAGATAAGATAATATTTTTATAACATAGGTACTCATTATTACATTAATACTTCTGGGTTTCATTTGCTAATGATAAGAATAGGTATAACAAAAATACATAAACATTCCTTACCTACCTACTTACTATCTACCTCTAACTAGTTTTGTTTTCTCTTCTTAAGTGCACCCTGACCTATTTGTGGTTTTTATGGTTCAAAAAATTTCCTGTTGTTTATAAAGAAATTTACTACAAATATACCTTCGGTGTATAAAAAATAAAAATATGATTTTATCTAAAAATAAGATGTTTTCAATATTAATAGAAAAAGGGTCGCATTATTATTATGATTAAAAGCGTAGTTATATATTCTTTAGGCAATGGGATCAATGTCAATATTATCATCTAGAGTAGTAACAGGATCGACAAAATATCTATGCTCAATTTCTTGTGAAGTTGTGGAAATCGCATGTGCAACTGTTTCTGACCTACATTTGGCATTTAGTTTTGATAGTAAACATCTTTGTGGTTTTTCTGTTCACCGATTTTGACAAGCAAACTTGTGAGGCAAAACATCTTTTTAAGTTTGAGGGGACCACCAACTAGTTTGTACTTCACGTAGTTTTCCATATCGTTTTCGACCTAGAACCAAATACAAACTTATTTAAAGTCTATAAAAAAATAAGGGACCTCGTAATTTGTATTATATCAATATTTAAAATATGTACCAACTATGTAATACATAAAATATGACAACACGAAAAAAAATTTAAGCGCTCCACTTCATAATCAAACTTCTTCCATTATTTGCGGCCCGCAAAGTATGCAGGTTGAACAGCTCTGCGATGTGTTTAGTTTTTGCTCGAAATATCGTAAAAATATAAAAACGTTTGTTAACATATGTTCCATATTTTAACCTTTATATGCATTACTTATAAACAATTATTTGCTGCAAACATAGGTTGCAAACATCTTAACTTACGAACTCACGACAGGTCATTGACTTATCTACATTACATAGGTAAGTACTTTACCCAAATTTGGAAGTTTATTTACACTGAAGTAGTTTTAGTTAAATATGTAGGTATTAGGTATTGTTTCTTCTTGAAATTATAATGATCATTAAGCGTGGAAAGGTTCAATTCGAGTTACTTGAATCGTTAGTTACACTGCAACTCGAGTAGGTACCTACACGCCTAATAGAAAGCATTTACTGGCAATAACCAAGAGCTATCATGTGAAGGTTATTATTATTTGAATACTTACATCGAAATGATCCTCACAACAATATGCTAACGTGTTTGGTCCTAAAGGATGTGCTCTTCTCATAGCATTTTTCCATTTTTTTCTGATGGTAGAGTTTCTAAGCACATTAAAAAACAACTTTTCAGGTGTTTTTGTGGCCATATTTTTGCATTGAGGCACAGCACATTATTTAATAAATGGTGTCATGCTCATGTTCTATAATGTTTCTTGTTAAAAATAGATAGCAAGTAGATCCGCGCGTGATGGGCACATTTGAGTAGGTAAATGTTTTGATTTTCTAAGTGCTCGCCGGGTCGCTCGCACGAAGATGGAAGTCGTGACGTCATCAACGATGTCGCTCTCGGCCCGCGGCTTAGACCGAAAATGTTAACTTTGCGCCTTTATATCTTGGTCAGTTTTGAAGATAGAAAAAAATTAAGAACACAGTTATTCTCGTAATTTTTTGTAGAATTTTTTTGGCATATAAAACAAAAAATGGTTATCTTCTCCATTCTTAAAGAATGTAATTCTTAAATTCTTAAAGAATTATATTCTTACAAATAACATTTAAAAATAATTATATGAAAAGAATTATATTATTATATAGTTCACATATAAACTTAAAAACTTGGTAATATTAAGTTGCTAAAAGACACGCTATACTTAAAAAATTATATGCGTGTTATGATATTCAGTCTAACTCGAACTTCGTTAAGTCGAAATCCTCAGTAAGTCGAAAAAAATTGTCATTCCCTTTCGCTGAAACCGCTAAATACGCGGTATCTCGAATTATTAGACTTTGCACATATTTCCCTACGAAATATTGATAATATATATTTATACTCTATAACTCGAATTTCAAAAAGGAGACTCCGTAAGTCGTAGTTAGTAAACAATAATGACGTCTTACTTGGAATTCCCCGAAATAATAGCAATAAAATCCGGGTTCTTAATCGTAAAGTAGCTGCCGCGTTACCTGCCGAGCGTCCGCCGAGCTCGGCAGGTGACGCGGCATCTATGCGTATCTCGAAATTTTCAACTATAACGCCCGGTAGTCAAACATGAAACGTCCTATAACCAAAAAAAAAAAAAATTCAAACAAAAGTTTTGGAAAATAAACTATCTTCAAAAAAAACAAATTGATTCATCAGAGATAAAACTTCAAAAAAATACTAACGCTTTTCCCTTCCTTGTGATTTTATTCTGAATAAGTGATCCTAAACCTCATAAAAAAATTTAATCGGAAATTTCGTGCAATGTTAAATTCTATTTTTACTGTACTATTTCACTAAACTTTTTTTTTTGTCAACAACGTCTTACAATCGTCGTTTCTCTGGCGCTCACGTGACCTTCATACAAATAATTCGATATATTAATGGTTAATAATTTTTATTTTTGGATAAGAACATGGTAATGACTCTGAGTTATATTTACCTTCATTTAAAAAATTGTCTTTGGCCAAACCTACTATACTCTTTGGCTTGACCATAGGTCTGACTAATATGTCCATAGACTGACGGATCATGTCGATGAGTAAAACGTTTATTTTATATTTAGCAAATTAGATATCCATTTTTAATTAATTAGCAGTGAAATACAGCAGGAAACCTTAAAAAATAATGAATACTATTACTAGTTAGTAGAAACGTGTGCACGTTAGCTTGTAGCACAGACAATTAAATATTTTATAACATTTTTCTTTTACTATAATTCTAATAACAAAATATTTTTGACACTTGCATTCGAGTGCTTCCAATGTAATGTCTGAAGAAGGTTGAAGAATTTCGCAGTCTAACACTCATAGTCAGTCATTCATTAATTTAAGTCCCGCATAATTTAATTAACTACCGTTTATTAAATAATTTGAATAGACACTTAAATTAGCACAAAAATATCACAAGCACAAGAACGTAAAGCTCAATTTATTTGAAATAGAAATCAATGTTTAGGAGAAACCCTCTTTCCCATAGTCATTCGTCTCTCTATCACCTAAAGCCTCCTGTATCTCACTAAAACTTTTACCCTTAGTCTCGGGAACACAATAATATATGAACAAACAAACAAATGCACAAGCCCCACTGAACAACCAGTACGTCGTCGCTGGTCCAAGAACAAGAGTGAGAGCGGCGAAATACTTTGTGGTAAGAAATACAAAGAACATGGTGACTATTACGCTGATTGTTACTCCGACCGCTCTTGCCGGACCTTCAAATAATTCTGCGATTAATACCCATAAAATAGAACCCATTCCTGAAAACAAAAACAGATATTCGTTAATAATGCCTTGCACACTGTATATTTTTAAATTAAAAAAATCACTATTCCATTAATAAATATACCTCAGGAATTCCTGCTGTATCGTAGAAACGTTACATAAATTGCACATTGATAAATATCCAGACGCCGAACAATTATTTGCAGGAGTGAATGGCGAAATAGCATAAAACAGCAGCTTAATGCCGCTGTGTTTTATATCGTGAATGTAAAAAATAGGAATTCTTTTTGCTGGAAACGAGGCATTCCATAAGTCCTCAGAGGTGACAACGTATCTGAATTTTTGTGTTTAATCGAGGATAAATGAAGATGTCTATGTGCCACAGCATCCACTTACCATCAGGTGGAATTTGAAAATGGGTTATATTTTTAAAGTGAATCTTTTTTAGTATCGTTTTGATTTTAAAGGCGATGAAACGAAAAAGCGACACTAAATAGAGATAAACATAAACATATATATGGTTTATCCTGCGAGAGGATGAGATAGAATCTATGTTATAAAATGTAATAAAACGGAAGAGCTTTATTGTTTGCTTAAACACGCTTATATCTAGAACTAACAGTCCGATTTCATAAATCATTTTTGTATATTATAGCCAGATTCATGAGGAATAGTACAGACTATCTAGCATTAGCTTATAGATCTCAGTTAGCGTTAAATATTGAATATTGTTAAGCAAATCGGATGAAAAAGCGCTCAAGAACTATTTTATCTGCGCGCGCTGGCGTAATGGTTAGTAATATGTAAATATAATGTTCTACAAAAATATAGACCATTCTTCATGTACTTTGTGACAAAAAAATGTTGAAAATTATACATATTACATGGCATGATACATCACGACAATATTTTGAAAATAAACTATAGCGTATTATTTAATAGAGTAAGAGATAATGAAAAATTACAATAATTCAACACTCGGCACGGTGCGCGATCGACGCCTAGCCACCCGATGATAATCGAAAGAGGGCCTAGACAAGTGGCATTCGCTCCGTGTTGAATCCACTTCGAAAATCGATTTCGTCTTAGCGATATCGAACTTAAAGTGGTAGACAAGGTGACATAACGCTAAGTCGAAGCGTTCATTCGATAAAAATCAACTTCTTAGCTATGGTCTCGAAATGAAACATCAAACGGTCATAGGGGGATCTTGGCCATGGAACGCCCAACAATACGGCGGTGTCTGCAAATTAGTGAACCCCAACCTAAAGTATGGAAGTGTACCCTACACCCCCCCCCCCCCCCCGTAGCGGCGAATCTAGCCACCGACCGATGTGGAGCGATATAGGTATTGCGGCGGTATATCAGATTTTGTATAATATATAGTTATGGAACGAATCTAGCGACCGACCGATGCCAAGCAATATATGTATCGGGGCGGTATATCAGATTTTGTATAATATATTATAGTTATGGAACGAATCTAGCAACCGACCGATTCGAAGCGATATAGGTACCGCGGCGGTAATAAATATCAGATTGTGTAATGCATAGTTTTGGAACGAACCAGTAAACGGTTAGGATTTAGAACGGTTTAGATATTGTACCAATATATAGATTTCGTATCAGTATACGGTTTGCATCGCCCACATAGAGTAGAGTAATATATACAGAAATAGAGAGCCATCTCCTAGGATTTTTTGTCACCCAATATGAATAGTGTCGCCGCCTGGTATCATATCCCATGAACTAATCTGTTGACTATAGATAGCTGTACGTAGTTATGTATATACAGCTATCTATACTATAGGCAGTTATATTTATATTTCGAGGGATTAGGGTTCGATTAAAGACGTATTACAGATTTCAATAATATTAACATTTATTTTTGTCATATATATATTTATTATACACGATGTAAAAGCGTCTATTCCGCAAAATACAACAACAAACCAAATTAAATATGTCCACTGGGTTACCGGAATGATAAATGAAAGCGTCTATTTCGCGCAACACTACACAAACATACAACTTAATTCCAGCATGATAATCTAAACAGACAACAAAGAAACAAAGGGCTAATCCCAACTCAACCAAACTTATTGTAGCAACAACAGAAAATAACTTATAAACTATAATAAAACAACAACTTACTCAGCGTCGGTAGCCATTATTTCAATGTCATATAAAGTTGCTACTTGCCATTTCCAGAATAACCAGAATTGGTGTAGTCGCCATCTAGCGGACCTTTTAGAATTTAATGTTCAAAAGTTTACGGGGATATAGTACAAGATGGCACTTGTGTCTTTGCAAATTATTGAACCCCCAACCTAAAGTATGGAAGTGTACCCCCCTGATCGCCCACCTCTAGTCAAATTCAAGACGTCAATTGTGTCGATCGGGCGCGCAATATGAACAAAACATACTTAATAAATGATAAAATATTAAAGTTTGCTTAGTGAAAGCGAAGTTATTGGTGTTATATATTTAAAAGTAAAGTTACAGCCTATATACGTCCCACTGCTGGGCTCAGGCCTCCCCTCATTTCTGAGAGGGTTTAGGGCAAGGAAGTGTCCGCCGCGCTGCCCAAATGCGTGTTGACGAACTTCACATGTCTTCGAAAATATTTTTTTTTCTTATTCCTCAGACATGCAGGTTTCCTCACTATGTTTTCCTTCACCGCCGAACACGTGGTAAATCAGCATTTAAAATTGCAATTAACAATTTCATTGGTGCCGGCGCGGATCGAACCCGGGTTACTCGCGTTCTTTTATATTTACAGCGAGCGTTAACCACTGAGCTACCACAGCTCGGAACGGAAGTTATTGGTGTTAAAATTAACTAATTAATACGAAGGTAAGTTCCTTAGTTCGTCAATTAATTGTGAGTGCCAAAGTTAAACAAGTTTTTTGGATACAATGTTTATGAGTATATTACATAGGTATTTATAACGATAAACAAGCGGGTACTGATTGGTTTCTTTTTTCCATTTTTAAAGATAATTATAATGGAACCACGAGTACGAGCTAGTGGTGTAAAATTTTCGATCCTTTTGAAGTTCATGGAAAGATTAAATCATTCACCTAAACCATGAACTTGATTAAATTCAAATGACTTGAAAATACTCCAATCAAACAATGACGTGACTTATTGTCCTATTCTTTGTTCAATTGCAGTCACGGCGATCTATGAAATCCCTAAAGTGGGCCTCAAGGGTGCTTGAAATCCGAGCGGCTGTGCTTTGACAACAATATTGAACTCAATAGGTGGTGGAGTAAATAAATAGGCACACACAAATGGAAAAAGGTAATAATTGAACAGCTATATATGGTCATAATCACTTTATGCTTTACTTTGCCTATATTAACCATCTACCATTTATTATACACTGTATTACTCATTACCTGACTTTCCTACATATTGCTTAATACTTTTCTAAGTTTTGGGCAGACTGGAAGTCAAAACCAAAATAAAACATTGCTAATAAGGCGTCATGCAAGTGGTACAGATGGTGGGTCAAGTAGTCACCATACCCTCACGACTTTTGAGGAAAGGGTGTTGGTTCTCATAAGAAATTTGACTGTGGAGGGTCAGTCCAGTATTCAGAAACAAGGCTTCGTAAGTATTGCACTACTGCATTTAAAATTCTATAATGTTTGCAGACATTACTCAGGCATGGTTTGACCACTATCAGAATAAAGACAATACAGAGCAATTAGATCATACTATTTTAGATCGCAGAGTTAAAAAGTGGCTTTTTATTAAATCTTTTATTCGGTTAGTGAGTTGTTGAAAAAACAATATCTTTAAATTTTGCACCATTTTTTTTAATAATAATATTTTAATACTTTATATATAATGTGACATGAAAATATAAATATTAATGATGTTATAGTGCAAATAGTAGTTAATTTTTTTGTTTTATTATGTCACTTTCTAGTTTATTTTTATGTTTTTTTTTTTGTTTAATTATCATGCAATGTCTATGTTTTTTTTTGGTAATTTTAATCTATAATGTACTTAATAATACTTAATGTTTTTAAATTTCTATCATTTTGTACACCAGAAATGGTTAATGTGTTGTACTATATTTTTATAACAACTGTAAAACACACACATTATGCAAAATAACGAAATAAATAAATAAATACTCCATAGGTACGAATTTCATCATGCCTGTATTCCAGGGAAGGTTAGACAGAGTTGTACTGTACACCCACATTTCGCCAATTATGTTACAATCGGCTACTATTGAAATTCGTCTGTTAAGAGCGCATATTCAAATATGTCCAAGTCGAAATCTACGCGATCGCTTTGGAACGGCGTAATATTGACGCACACTACAATGTTATCTCTGTGTGCGTGTCAGGGCGAGCGTGAGGCTATAATAGTTGCCTAACGACGACTACGAATCACTTTGATCTTTGATTATATACCTGTCTTTGATACTATTGGAACTAAAATAATAAAAAAAATAATTTCCATATAATGGCTTATATAGTGTATAGAAATCCAAACCTCCTAAGACAATCTCGAAAATAAACTATATAACATTAGACAAAACAATGGAGCAAATAGATCTTAAACCTATTCTAACACTCAATGACCCTAACATAGCAACGGATAGTTTTATACAGCTAATGTCTCGAGCTATACTCGATAATACGTACACTATCAAATTATCATCAAAAAAGAGGATACTCAAACCATGGATAACTCCAGGTTTATTAAGATGTATCCATAACCGAGACTCTTTACACAGAAAGTTAAAACAAGATCCAAACAATTTAACACTTGTTATAACATACAAAAGGTACCGGAATTTCTGTACAAAAATATTAAAAAAAGGTAAAAAAGGCAGTACGATTCGGAGCAAATAAAAAAGCAGGTAAAAACAGTAAAGATTTATGGAACACTATAAAGAATATCGCTTGTAATGAAAAATCTCGAGAATCGACAGCACAGCAATTATTATCTTCTATCTCACCAATTCAGTCATGTAATAACGTTAATAAATTCTTTATCAACATCGGGATGGAGCTAGCGCAAAAAAACACTAGCAATTACGCAGTTCCACCAAAAGGAACCACCCTAGTAAAATCTAATCTGTCATCTTTTGTTTTAGAATGCACGGACACTGGTGAAATTAAATTACTTATTAATTCGCTTAAACATAATGCAGCTACCGGATGGGATGAAATTTCACCGAGTTTTTTAAAACGATACTCCCCTATTCCCGCACCTATTCTAGCCCATATTTATAATCTCTGTCTAGAATCTTCTGTCTTTCCTACCTCTTTCAAGAGGGCTATCATCCATCCAATTTTCAAGAGTCGTGATGGGAATCTCATTAATAATTATCGCCCCATTGCGGTGCTTAGTGCTTTATCAAAGGTTTTGGAACGTTTAGTCAACAGGCGACTAGCAAAGTATCTGGAGCACTGTAATATAATCTCTTCCCAACAGTTTGGATTTCGTAAAAATAAATCCAATTCTGACGCTATTCACGAATTAACTACTTTCGTTGTAAATAAGCTTAACGACAACAAAAAAGTCCTTACAATATTCTTGGACTTAGCTAAGACTTTCGATACGGTTCCCATCAATACTCTCTTATTAAAACTAGAAAATATAGGTATCAGGGGTTCTCAACTTGATTTTTTCCGTAGTTACCTTTCAGATCGGACTCAAAGGGTAAAGATAGGCAACTATACAAGTAATGAACTTTCTATATCTTACGGTGTGCCCCAGGGTAGTATACTCGGACCAACTCTCTTCTTGATATTCATTAACGACCTCCGTAATATTAAAGTTAATAACTCTAAGATAGTTTCGTATGCTGATGACACCGCCCTTACCTTCTTTGCAGGTACTTGGACTGAACTCCAAGAAATTGCGCAAAGTGGCTTTAATATTACATATGATTGGCTTCGTGCACACACCCTTACTTTAAACACAGCAAAAACTAAATTCGTTGCTTTTTCTATCTCTACAAAATCACAACCTAAAATTCCAGTAAAATTAATAGCCCACTCATGCCATTACCAATATCAACAAGCTTGCCACTGTCCCCTTGTTAATTCGGTCGACACAGTCAAATATCTTGGCATAACTCTAGATAAAACCCTAAATTTTAAAGTCCACATTGAAGACTTAACCAGCAGAGTCCGTAAATTAATCTTTATTTTCAAATCACTTCGTCACGTCACTAATCAGAGTATCATACGCAACGTTTATTTTGCACTTTGCCTTTCTATCATATCTTACTGCATTTCATGTTGGGGTGGTACCGCAAAAACTATCTTGAAACCTTTAGAAATCGCACACAGATCAATTTTAAAGATCATGGCCTTTCGACCCATATTATACCCGACAATTCAGCTCTACAAAGATCATAACGTTCTTAATGTAAGACAATTGTTTATACTACATACAGTGATGTTACAACATCGTAAGGTTCCTTATATCGAAATTACCAAGAGGCGTAAGGACAAAATCTGCAGTATTCCGACAGTCTCCTCTCATTTTGCGAAAAGGTTTTACTCATATTTCGGTCCCTTTCTTTATAATAAGATCAATTTTAATATTTCTATTTATGAACTATCTAATTACAAATGTAAGAAAGCCGTGTACTCCTTCCTACTCAACAAGAGTTATGAAGAGACAGAACAGTACTTATTAACTAACTAATTTATATTATATTAACATAATTATATTATGAGGTCACACACACACACGCACACACACACGCACTCTCTCTTTCACACACACACACAACACGCACAACACACACACACACACACACACACACACACACACACACACACACACACACACACACACACAAAATCTGTAGTACTAAAAAGTTTTTTTTTTTTTTTATAGAAGAGGGGGGCAAACGAGCATGTGGCTCACCTGATGTTAAGTGACTACCGCCGCCCATGATCAACCGCAACACCAGGGGAATTGCAGGTGCGTTGCCGGCCCTTTAGAAAGGAGTAAGCTCTTTTCTTGAAGGTCCCCAGGTCGTATCGGTCCGGAAAAATCACCGGTGGTAAATTATTCCACAGAGAGGTTGTACGCGGAAGAAAACTCCTTTTGAAACGTACAGTGGTGGACCGCCAAGCATCCAGATGGTGTGGATGGTATCGGGACGTTTGCCGTGTAGTGCGTTCACGAAATTTAGCGGCTGGGATTAATCCGAACAATTCCTCAGAGCACTCCCCGTGATAGATGCGATAAAATACGCAAAGAGATGCAACATCTCCTCGCAGCGCCAGTGAATCGAGCCGATCGGAAAGCACTCGGTCGTCGACGATTCGAGCCGCTCTGCGCTGGATGCGGTTAAGTGGAAGGAGCTGGTACTGGGGAGCCCCAGCCCAGAGATGGGAACAGTATTCCATGAGCGGCCGAACCTGCGCCTTGTAAAGTTGCAGACGGTGTGCCGGCATGAAATACTGTCCCGCTCTGCTGAGCACGCCAAGCTTTTTAGAGGCCAATTTGGCCTTCCCTTCCAAGTGACCACGAAACTGCACGTCACTCGATATGTCGACGCCGAGGATTCCGATACTGGCTGAGGCAACAAGGGGAGTGCCTTGAAACTGAGGGGATACGACAAAGGGGTTCTTTTTAGCGGTTAACGCGCAAACTTGTGTCTTCTGGGGGTTAAACTGGACTAGATTTAGTCGCCCCCCAATCCGAGACTCTGTCCAGCAGAGACTCGACTTCAGACACAAGTTTGTCCCGGCACTCAGAGACGTTTTCCCGAGAAATATTGGCTCGGCCGGTGTAAAGAGCATCACCAGTGCTGTCATCTGCATAGCAATGAATGCTACGGGTTTGCAACATATCATTGATATGCAGAAGAAACAGCGTTGGCGATAGCACGCAGCCCTGTGGAACACCAGCATTAATAAGCTTGCAATCGGAGCTTGCACCGTCTACAACGACCTTGATGCTCCGATCTGCAAGAAAACTGGTGATCCAATCGCACAATTTCTCGGGAAGCCCATAGGAAGGGAGCTTCGAAAGAAGCGCTTTGTGCCAAACCCGATCGAAGGCCTTCGCAATGTCCAAACTAACGGCCAATGCCTCCCCCTTGGACTCTACTGCCTCCGCCCATCTGTGAGTTAGGTAGACCAGAAGATCACCAGCTGACCTACCACGGCGAAAACCGTATTGGCGGTCACTAATCAGCTGGTGATCCTCAAGGTACCTCATGAGCTGGCAGTTTACAATGGACTCCATTCTTTTGGAGAACAAGGAGGTGATGGCGATAGGCCGGTAGTTGGACGGGTCTGAGCGGTCGCCTTTTTTAGGGATCGGGTGGACAAAAGCCGTCTTCCATGATTTTGGGACTACGCCTAGGGAGTAGGAGTACCGGAAAAGACGCGTTAAAACCGGTGCCAACTCTGGAGCACACGTCCTCAGCACAATTGGGGGGATTCCATCAGGCCCACTCGACTTATAGATGTCCAGGGAGAGGAGTGCTTTGCGAACCGAGCGCTGAGTGAACTGCACTTCCGGCATGGAGCACTCACACCGCGGGATAGTCGGCGGCGTACTCCCCCCGTCATCGAGAGTCGAGTTAGACGCAAAGAAAGAGCCTAGAAGATCGGCTTTCTCCTTTGCGGTGTGGGCCAGTGAGTCGTCCTCCCTGTGCAGAGATGGAAGAGATGGCTGACAGAAATTCCCCTGGACAGCCTTGGCGAGAGACCAGAATGCACGGGTTCCAGAAGGAAGACGAACTAGTCTCTCGCCAATTCTGCCTATGTGCTCTGACTTTGCCTTGGCAATAACTCTTTTGAAGGACCTAGAGGCGGAATTATACTTCTTTTTTTAGAGCGCTGGTGTTTACATCCCTGGACGCTGATGCGTCAGCCCAGGCTCGGTAGCACTCCTGCTTATAGCATGATGCTATTTTACAGGAGCGACCAAACCATGGCTGAGATTTGCCTCCAATGTGCACCACAGAGGAAGGAATAAAAAGTTCCATACCCTGAAGTACCACATCAGCGACAGAATCCGCAACAACGTTGGGATCATCCGGCGAGAAGCAAACCCGCCCCCAAGGGTAGGATGCAAAGAAAGACCGCATCCCATCCCAATCGGCTGACCTATAGTGCCAAACACGGCGGCAGCCTGCAGAATGCAACCGCGATTTCAGCGTGAGTGGCACCACACTCCGGACAAGACAATGGTCCGAGGAGCCTAAAGGGGCGTCGACGGAAATCTGATATCCGTCCGGGTGAGAGGTCAGCAGAAGGTCCAACAGGGAAGGTGCATGATCCTCCACATCTGGAATCCGCGTGGGCGAAGTAACCAGTTGTGTCAGACCATATGCCAAGGCAAAATCATGAACAGATCTCCCCGCATGATCGGTTAAACGTGAACCGAGCCATTCGGCGTGATGGGCGTTAAAGTCGCCGAGGATCACGATCTCTGCGGAGGGGATCTGCTGTAGCAACGAATCTGCAGCCATTTGGACGTGGTCGAAGAGTCGGTCTGTTTCGGCATTACCGCTATGGGACCTATAGAGGCACCCGTAGACGCGCGGATGGTCGTCGCTGTCTACGCGTAGCCAAAGGATGGACAGGTCCGAACCTTCAAGACTGCCGAGGCGTCGAGAACAGATGTCCTCTCTGTCGTAAACGCAAACTCCAGCCCGAGGCACAAAGGAGTGTTCCAGTTTGTACCCCGGGCAGGAGAGATACTAGACATCAGCCGGAGAGGACACCTGCGTCTCGGTCAGAAAGAGCAGAGCCGGCCTCGCCGTCTCGAGATGGTAGTGGACGGCGTTTAGGTTAGAGTGAAGTCCCCTGATATTGCAGAAATTCACGGACAGCGTGGCAGGGGTCGCCTTGGTCTTGTTGCTCCGTTTGCCCCGAGCAGTTTTAGTCTTGAGCGGAATATTGCCCCCCCCCCCCCCAGAATACGCGGGGCAGCCTGAGCACCCACGCTCAAAAGTGGAGAAACATGGTCGTGGATGCTCAGCGAGGGATTCTCCAGGGGTGCTGGTACCCTCCTGGGGTAGTCTATCATTTAATTCCGCTACCATGTTGATGGGGGGGGGGGGGGATTTGGGCCTTGGGATTTGGGTTAAGAGCAATTTTTGCTTTCTGATCACTTTTGTAAGGGGGTAAGGGACTGAATCTTATTAATACAGGCTATTTCTTAGTCTAGCAAGGAGAACAGAACGTCACCCTCACTAGTATTTTGTAATGTATCTCATGTAAGATTTTTTTTTATATGTACTACAAGTTAAAGTTTTTAATAAATTATTATTATTATTATTAAAAAAAAAATCGGAGGCTAATATGTGGAAATTGTTTTATTCTTTTAGTAAATTGAAGTCGGCTTTACATTTTCACCCTATTGAGTATATTATAATATGTATATGTTCTAATTGAAAAATATGTATTGTATAAAATATATATCATTTGATAAACCTTTATTCTGTTTCATAATGTAAACATAAATTATCAAACTAACAATTTCATTAGTGTCGGCGGGGATTAGTGTTGCCAGGTCTAGCAAGTAAAATTTCGGGACGGAAGGTAAAAATAATCGGGGATTTGGTTTTCATATCCGGACAACTACAATGACTACAAAATAAAGGTTTCTTTGTAGCCTTTTGTGCTTTATTGAGAGCCGTGGTAGATCAGATGGTCAACGCTCACTGTAAACATCACAGTATGCGAGTAATGCGAGAAATTGTGACTGTAGCTTTACTTTACTTTTGTGCTTTATAATTATTATTCGGGTCTGATCTCATAAACGAATAACTTTTCATCCAAACACCGTAAAAACTGATTTTTTTTTAATTTTAGGCAAATTAAAACATTTTTGAACTATTTGTTTTTTTTTTGCAGTCCCTGAATTCTTCAAATCACTCATTTCAATATAATTCTGTTTAAAACTTTTGTGGTTTTTTTTTTCGACTGGTGAGACAATGTCGTAGTAAAAATATTTTAATGTGGTAGTAGCTAACAGATGTAATCATTTTTGCTGTCAAAATTATGGATTAAAGTATAAAATAAGAAGGTTAGTGAAAATCGGGACATTTGGCGTCCCGATCAAGGGTGAATCGGGACGTGTTACTAGACCCTTGAAAATCGGGACGTCCCGCGCAAATCGGGACACCTGGCAACACTAGCGGGGATCGAGCCCGGATTGTTCGCGTTTACGGCGAGCACTACGCCCTTGAGCTACTCAACTCAAGCACGGCTCATAATGTTTTATATCTGGGGGCACGGTAGTGCCCCTGCCAAGTCGAGCAAAACAGCGGCACGGCCGTATAGTAGGAATTTTTACACACACCGTACACTAGGAATTTTTCCTAAGTACATCGTGAGGGCAGTTTAAATACATTAATTTCACAAGGACAAACATCCAGACCTGGAACAATTATTTATAGGTAATACAAATTTTTGTTCCATGTAGGATTCGAACCCGCGGCGCTCAGCGCTACAAATCATTACCAAGTCACTCCGCCACGGAGCCAAAGGTGCCAACGAGTTTGTATTTTTACTTGATCGAATTGCTTACGTTCATTTCTCATTTCTATAAAAATATGTATGAAATGAAAATTTGCCACCATTACATCATTTAATATTTAAATATTACAATCATGAACATATTTCAAAATTACTTACTACCAAAAATATCGCTTTTAAAAGTCTCAATAGTTATGGTGCTATAGGTATCTAGTTATAGTATAGTGTACTATAACCCTATCGGTGTATCAACGCGATCGCGCGGTGTCGGTGAGAAAAAGTAATACGTCCTGCCGTTGGGATTACCCGGAGCGTACTGAATCGAGACGCGTCTGCGTATGATGTTTTATAGTATTTTTAAAATAATTATATAAAATAATTGACAAAATAAAACGAGGTAAAATTTTTTTCGGATATTTGACATTACATGTATTTTAATAAAATAATTAAAATAGATATGTTTATAAGCAAATACATGGAAAAAATTACATTGAAGTAGACGGTTTTGGTGATTTTATAATATTATTTTATAATATTAATTTATAATATTAAATCGAAATATTTTCGTAATTTAGGGTTTGCTATACGCTAAAAGACTATATATTCCATTATAATAACGCTTAAAATAAAATATTTAAGCTTATAATAATGGTTGTAATCAACCTGAAAGATAACTCTGACTCATATTTTCGTAAAACGCTATGAAGGGATTGTCTTCACCCTAAAAAACCGTCATTAAAAACTATGATTTTGCAATGCTATGTAGTAAATAAAAACTTCATCTTTCTAAAGGCCTAATTTTCAGCAAATAATCTCCTCACGTCGTTACGATATCGCCTTTGGAAAAACCATAAAACATGTAGTTTTCGACGCGAAACGCATATGCCCTCTTAAAACTAGTTTCACATTATGTTAGAAATAAGAGAAATACTTTATTTTCTGCTGCTTAAAAGATTTTTAAATTTAGTACTTATTGGATTTTTTTAATTCATACTCCAAGCCGCTATTGAGAAATTTCTAATGAAAAACCCAATAACACCGCCCGACCCGGGTATCGAACCCGCGACCTCGCGCTTAGATATCAGCTACTATTAAATTCATTCATAAAATCTAGTTTAAAATAATGTTAGAAATACCTTATTTTCAACTGCTTAAAAGATTTTTAAATTTAGTACTAATTGGATTTTTTTAATTCGGACTCCAAGCTGCTACTTAGAAATTTCTAATGGAAAAACCCAATAACACTGCCCGACGCAGAGATCGAACCCACAACCTCTTGTTAGATATCAACTACTATCGAAATTCTTCCGTAAAAACTAGTTTTAGATAATGTTAGAAATACTTTATTTTGAACTGATTTAAGGATTTTTAAAATTAGTTCTAATTGGATTTATTTTTAGTACTTAGTACTAGTTATTTTTAGTATTTTAAGTTTATATAAAGTTTAATATTGTCATTTATTTAGTAGATGGTTAGGGTACCTAAGTGTATGTAGATAGATATTATTAAGTTATTTAAGACGTTTTAAGACGTTTTCAAGCTACTGGACTGGAAAGGATACGGTATTAACATCAATGGCGAGTACATCACTCACCTTCGATTTGCCGACGATATAGTCCTTATGGCAGAATCGCTGGAGGACCTTAGCACTATGCTCAATGACCTCAATGGTGTCTCCCAACGGATAGGTCTTAAGATGTACATGGACAAAACAAAGATCATGTTTAATGTCCATGTCACACCTATACCGGTAGTTGTTGGGAGCACTACGCTCGAAGTTGTTGACAAGTACGTTTATCTGGGACAAATGGTCCGACTAGGTAAGTCCAACTTCGACCGAGAAGTCAATCGACGGATTCAACTTGGCTGGGCAGCGTTCGGGAAATTACGACACATCATCTCGTCAGGTATACCTCAATCTCTGAAAACTAAAGTGTACAAATAGTGCGTGTTGCCAGTGATGACTTACAGATCAGAGACTTGGTCTTTCACTGCTGGCCGTATGAGGACGCTCAAGGTCGGTCAGCGAGCTATGGAGAAGGCTATGCTCGGAGTTTCTCTGCGTGATAGACTCAGAAATGAGGATATCCGCAGTAAAACCAGAGTGACCGACATAGCCCAACGGATTAGTAAGTTGAAGTGGCAATGGGCCGCCATATAGCTCGAAGAACCGATAACCGATGGGGAAGAAAGGTTCTCGAGTGGCAACCTCGTACCGATAAGCGTAGTGTAGGGCGACCCCCCCCCCCCCACTAGATGGAGTGACGACCTGGTAAGACATGCAGGAAGTCGATGGATGCAGGTGACTCAGGACCGTGCTTTGTGGCATTACTTGGGGGAGGCCTATGTTCAGCAGTGGACTTGTGAAGGGCTGTAATGATGATTTAAGTAGGTCTAATAAAATAAAGGAGTTGGTTAAATTATATAATTATAACATTTTGTTTTGACTATTTTTTATTTTAATAACACATCCAGAATGGATGGGCTGCGAGCGTGTAGATACAAAGATGATGGCTGAAAGAGTATGAAAGGAAAGTGCCATGTACGCCACTGACCCCAATCAAGTTAGGATAAGCACAGGTGAATGATGACACCCAATAAGAAATATTTAAAATGCCGTCTCTATAAATTTTTGATTTATTAATTGATAAATCAATCCCACCAAAAACATAACAACAAAAAATGCAAGTCTCGCAATGGAATCCTACCACAAATGTTGCGAGGTCTAATATAGGTACAAACATTGCAAGCTAGTAAAAAACTTGTAAAAGGAATGGTACTTTACTTCTTTTATTAGTAAGTTTCCTAGTCAAACCAAGCAATAATTGAAACATTTAGTAAAATTTTATACATTAGTATCTACCTATTTGTCTATACAAGTTACAATACTTAATATTTAACAACGGGGTACAAAAATTCGCACAGTTGAACAATTACACACGCTATAATGTTCAATTAATAAATATAGATATTGTTTGTATAAATCATTGCAAAGCCGCCTAAAGGTGCTCTTTCAAACCGAAGTATGTACAACAAACAGTAACTCAGGCATTTCTTCCACTCTTTCCATTTTTTGCCGGTAATTGTTTCATTTTTGTTTAACCACACATTCTCATTATGTGTAGCCCTTAGTAAATGCAATGTATGCATTTTTATCAAAAAAACTACGAGAAACGAGCACGAATTGATGCAAATAATACCAATAGCTGACTAACAATCAGGCATGTAGTTGATGCTAGTTGATAGTTTTGCTTTTCTAAAGGGTTCAAGCGTTCGCTAAGTTGTCGAATGAACGTTTCGTTCGACTTCTCAGCGATTTCGAATGTCAAAAGTGTCACTTGTCTACGCATTGCTAAGGTAATATGTTATTCGTTTTCTTTATCGTTTCGTTACGCGGTTTCACTTTGTCTAGCAATTAGCGATCGAAAACGATAGATCACGTGATATTTCGAAAGCTTATGTCAGTTTCATACATTTCGGAGTTAGGTATCTAATTTCGTTATCGTTATTGAAAAATGTGAAAAAAAATTGTCTAGGGCGTCAACAGTGAACGCCTCTCTAAACGAGGTGTCAGGTCGCGCGGCTCAGACTTGTGATATACGTGGGTGAAACAAAGGTCCATGAAGTTGGCACCCGGAAATAATATTAAAAATGCGACTAGTATAAATCAACTGAGCTGTTTAGCAGCACACTTAAACCGTCGACAACTGCTAAATCCATTTCATCCCAGTAGCTACTCCAGCGCATTTGTGGAGAGTTTTGAACTGTTATTTACTGCTTACAGATGGCCACTTTTTCAACTATTCTACTATGGGAGTTGGTACTCCTTACATCTACACTTCATACTCTTTAGGAAGTTGTTGCTGCTAACTAAAGAAAAAAGCGCTTTAAGCGCTAGCGTACTAGGGATATTGCACTCTCGAGCTCGGATACCGCGGCTGAGGTTATGGGATTATTTAATTAATTATTTACGATGTAAATAAATAACTTATGAATAAACTGATATGGGGTCCTGATTGCGCATGCGAAAATCTACAAATTAACATTTTTTAATTATTCTTTAACCGTTATTTTTATGCAAAAATAAAATTATATTATTTCACAGCACCCGCCTTTTTTTAATATCTAAACAAATATTTGACGCACAAACAAATAATTAGTACCGATAAACATCATTTTTTATGCGCAATCGATTTATACTAATCGCATTTTTAATAATTAATTCCGGGTGCCAACTTCATGGACCTGTGAAACCATGCGTAGTATCCTCTTCGTAGTCTGTGATGAACCCGCAGGGCACAGCTAATACAGCATAAAGTATGTCCTTATCTCAGTCTCTATGTACGGTGCTTTAAAGGTTGTTCATATAACTTTTAACTGTTAAAATAAAAAAATATAATTATTCAAATAAATAAAATTAATTTTCATATCCCAACCATTCTTAACAATCCGCGATTTAATATCTTATCGATTTATGGACCATCTTGAGAGTCAATCAATTTTTGTTCGACAAAATTACTTTACCCGTAAAATGAAGTAGACGTCGATATTACAAAGCAATTTTAGTCGAAAGAAAATATTCTTTTGATTTAAATAATACGCTTAAATTTAGACATATATTATACACATATTTACAAATATTTTGTCTAAACATAAGGAGAACATTTATTTACTATAAAATTAAACTTAACTAATATATAATATGTAGTAGTGCGCGACACCGAACAAAGTGGACGTGTTATCGGTTGTAATTACAAAAATAATATAAATATGCTTAAACGACCTTAATTCTTAAGTTAATAAGGTGCATATAATAAATCGGCATACACTCCCCTACGCTGTTGTGACATTACTCTGCTAAGTACGCTGCGAGTGAATACACGCGTCACAGATCAACATGATGCCAATACGCTCACCTACTAGAAGTGGCATAGGTACCGGACTTAGTGGTTCGCAGCCCAATTTGTCGACGGGAGAGTCAACCACAGACGTTTCTACAGCGCCACAAGTTACATTACGTAGTAAGCGGAAATACTCTGGTGATCAAGATATTAAAGAAGAATTACGCGAAATACGAAAGGGAATGGCAGAAATGATGCAAGTTCTTACCTCAATTAACGCGAATCAAACGGAAGCCATAAACAGGATATCGGAAGATGTAAGTTCATTGAAAGAACATGTAAAAGATCTTAAGACCGAGATAGATAATCTCCGATTCGAAAATAAGAAAATAAAGCGTAATATAAATAACTTTATAAGTAAATATAATGAAAAAGATAAACAAATAGAAACGTTAGACTCTGAAATAAAAAAACCTTCAAAGTACAAAACTAATAGATCCACTTACCACAACAACCGTTAGTAGCACAATAGAAGAAACTGTGATGGCAGAACTTTCTGATCGATTGGTTAGAAGCAAGAATATCATAATAACTGGATTAATGGAAACAAATATATCTGACTATAAAGATAGAAAAGAGGCTGAGAAGAGAGAAGTACTTGGTTTATTAAACAAGATCTCAAACGATTGTACAGAACCAAAAAGTATAACACGCCTGGAGAAGTATGCGCCAGACAAGCAACACCTACTCAAAGTGTGTTTCTCAACACCAGAAGAAGCTATTTTTGTATTACGTTCTAAAAGTAATGAAAAACTGAATCCCATTAAAATTTTCCCAGATCAAACGCCTCAACAACAATCTTTCTACAAAAAACTTAAAGAAGAGTTGAAACATCGTAAGGACAATGGAGAGATGAACCTAACTATCAAATACAACAAAGGTATACCTAAAATAGTTAAAATTAAGCCAAAAAACTAACAAAATTCTATGATAATCAAATTCTAATCTCTAAAAATATTTCTTACCAACTAGCTTCTCAGTATGAGAATATCATAACGACAAAAGACTCCTTAAAATGTCTGTATGTCAATGCACGCAGTATAGTTAAAGCAGGCAAATTTGACGAACTAATATGTATTTTAAAATGTTTTAAATTTACGATTCACTTAATTTTGATAACGGAAACCTGGATAAAGTGTGAAGAGGAAGCTAAACAATTTCAGATATGTGGTTATACCCATTACTATAACTTTAGACCTAGTAGCAGAGGTGGTGGAGTATCAATCTTCGCACACAATATCATGAAACATAATCTTATAGAAGAACAATATCTTGATAACAATTATTATCTATGGATACATGTTGACAAGTATTCACTGGATGTGGGTGTCATCTATAGAAAACCCGACAACAGCAATATTAATAAATTCATAGAAACATATTCAACAAAATTGGAATCGCGCAGAAGGGCAGTGGTATTTGGTGACTACAATGTAGACCTATCATCTCAAGAACGTACAACTTCGATGTATATGGAAATGTTGGAACAGTGTGGCTACAAATTATTAAATAAAATTGACCCCGAATACTCTACACGTGTAACTTCTTCTTCGAATACTATTATAGACCACGTCAGCACGAGTCTCAAAGAACAACAATTTCACCTGCTATAATAGAATCAGCTATGTCTGATCACAAACAGATCTATTTTGAAATCTAGAAGTATAAGCAAGATGCGGTATCAAAATATGAATATAAATCAATAAACTACACCAAATTGTATAATACAATAACTGGAAACAGTAATAATTGTGAATATGTAAAACTGGAAGAAAAAATCTTATCTAGTATAAATAAAAGCAAAGACACTAAGATCAAATTCCTCAACCTACCAAGAAGAGATTGGATTAATAAAGATATCTTAAACGAAATAAACGCAAGAAACAAATTATGGCACAAATATAAAACTAATCCAGACAATGAAAGTACAAGAGATAACTTCGTGAAGAAAAGAAATGAAGTAAGCAATATAATACAAAAAACTAAAAGTCAATACTACTATAAGGCGTTTAAAGACTGTAAACACAAACCAGCAAAAATGTGGAAACTGATCAACGATCTATCAAATAACAAGATCAAAGAAACTACTGCTCCAAATAAACTGATCACGCATGTGGGATCTGTCGTTAGTGAGGATAAAGCTATCTGTGAATGTTTTAATTATTTTTTCTCAAATATTGGTTCAATCCTGGCAAATCAAATACCTAAAGTTAATCAAACTGTATTAGACGCAATAATTATCGAAACTGGAAGTAATGTTATATCCTATTGGCCACCCGTATCTCTACACAAAATCGACAAAATTATAGATGGTTTAAATCCTAACACTAGCACTGGATTAGACGGGGTAAGTACGAAATCTATAAAATGTATCAAGAACATAATTGCTGATGAGCTTGTAAACTGCATCAATAACTGCTTTGAACAAGGCGTATTTCCAGACAATTTAAAAGTAGCAAAAGTAACTCCGATATATAAAACAGGAACTAGATCAGATCCCCGAAATTATAGACCAATCTCAATATTACCAGTACTATCCAAAATTTTCGAGCGTGTGTTATATAATCGTCTTGCAAACCATTTAAATTCTAAAAAATATTATGCGATAAACAATATGGCTTTAGACCGAAATCGAACACTCTTTCAGCTACAATAGATTTAGTCACAAAAATCAAAGTTGGCATAGACAAAAAACAAATAGCACTCGGTATTTTTATAGACCTTAAAAAGCATTTGATACAGTTAGTCATGAACTGTTACTGTGTAAATTGAAATATATGGGTATTTCCGGATCCGCATTGAAAATTTTTGCTTCATATTTATCCAATAGATATCAAGTAGTAAAGATTGGCTCTAATCAAAGTGAACCAAAATTAATAACTTTTGGAGTACCGCAAGGTTCCATATTAGGACCGCTGTTTTTTCTGAGTTACATCAATAGTATTAAGGATATAGGATTAAAAGGTAATATTACATTATATGCAGACGACACAAGTCTGTTTTACTATGGATATTCAATTAACGAATTGATTACCGATGCCCAATCAGATCTCAACACATTGAATATGTGGTTTGAATCTAACCGTCCAGCTATAAATATTACTAAAACACACTACGTAATTTTTACATCAAAAAATAAAAAAATTGGTAACTATAAGCCTCTCACAATAAATAGTGAACCAATTTCTAAAGTAGATAATGAAAAATACCTTGGTCTCCGGTTGGATAATCATATGACATTTAAGTGTCATATAAATAATATTAAATCTAAATTGGTTTCTCTCACTGGCGCACTGCGAAATATAGTAAAATGTTTCCCACGTAGTGTGCGATACACTATTTATAATTCATTAGTCAAACCACATATTGAATACCTTATAGAAGTCTGGGGCACAGCAGCAAAAACCAATATAGAAGCAATACAGGTAGCACAAAATAAACTGATTAAGGTACTATATAATTACGACTTTATTACTCCAACTGCCCAAGTTTATAAAGACACTAAAATCATGAATATATCACTAACATATAAATATTATACTTGCATTTTAGTACGTAAAATACTAAATAAAAGCATTCACACAGAATTATGTTTTACAAAAAATAAACCTATAACAAAACTAAGACCAAGACTTTACAGAGAATTAAAACTACGCACAGCACGTACTAACTACGGCAAAAAATGTATTTTAAATGAAGGTGCCCTAATCTACAACAAACTACCAAAAGAGATAAGGGATGCCAAATCTATGACAACCTTTAAAAGATTACTAAAACATTATTTTCTAAACACATAATCAAGGTGGTTTACTTCTTCGTTAAATTGTGCTTAATTTGATTGGGTGGTTATAATATTGGTAGGTAAATTAAAATGCTAAAATGTTATTAAATTAGCATAATATCAGCTTCGATCTAGTAAAATTATGATTAATAAGCCTTACTTTTATAGTAATATAAATATGTGTCTATATGTATGTATATATGTGTGTATATATGTATATAAAAATATAATTAAATATACTTATATGTATGTATGTACTAATAACTAATAAAAAAAGCAAATAAAACAAAACATTAAAAAGGGAATTCTTAACAAGTATACATATAAACACAGAAAAATCCAACCAAGTAATAATTGCGCTCAATCAAAATACATAATATCACTTCCAGTCTCTATTGTTCAACGTAAATTCTATTAAATGAAGCTAAAAGTCGGTATATGAATAATTTTGCACTCGGCGATCGAACCAAATAAAGTAACCGTCATGAATGTTTATCTTAATCTTTGGTAGCCTCCTTTTATTATTTTACTATGTACTCATAACTTTTAACATTATTTGTTTAGACTATAAAAAATGGTGTATTTTTATTTTGTTATCAGTTTGTTTGTGTGTCGTGCCGTTTAATATAAAATTATGTTAGTGTTGTACATTTCTCATGTAAGTGAATTTTAATTCTTTTGAGAAAATAAATATCATAAATATCTTAAACCATAAAAAAAAGTTACAGCCTATATACGTCCCACTGCTGGGCTCAGGCCTCCCCTCATTTCTGAGAGGGTTTAGTGCAAGGAAGTGTCCGCCGCGCTGCCCAAATGCGTGTTGACGAACTTCACATGTTTTCGAAATATTTTTCACGATGTTTTCCTTCACCGCAGAGCACGTGGTAAATCAGCACTTAAAATTGCAATTAACAATTCATTGGTGCCGGCGGGGATCGAACCCGGGTTACTCGCGTTCTGTTATATTTACAGCGAGCGTTAACCACTGAGCTACCACGGCTCTAATATATGTTATTTTGAAATAATGTTACTAATTAGGCATGAGGGCAAGAGGTTTTTCTACTTCGTACAGAGAAACCTTATTTTGAAACGGTAGTAGAATTTTATTAAAAAATTCTTACATCAAAAAATAAAGACTTTGATTAGAAAAATAGGTATAGATAAGAAAAATAGATAGCAGAAGATAGATATATTATATTTATGGGTCATACCACCTAATTATCATTAGGTAGAATGTGTGCTCATTTGTTATCCTTACTGATTCAATCTGTGGATTCAAAAAACATATCAACGTATGCTAGTCCTTGGCGGCTGAAATAGTCCCGGCCTATATACAAAAGACAATAGTCACAAGAAAACACAAACATAGTGTTCTGTTAAAATTTTTCTTTTTTTAGTAAAAACGAATAAACGGTTAAGAATCCTAATCACAAATAATGTTGTGATTAATTGATTAATTATTAATCTAAGACAAAATATAGTTTCAATACCTGCACTGTAGCAGTAGATGACGAGAATCAAAGATATTAGAGGCAGGTAATTCATGAACCCCGACACTTCTTGTGTGTTCTCTTTTATCTTAAAAAACACGCCAAGTCCAACCTGAAAATAAAAACTCCTATAATAAATAGAAAATAAAACACAAGAAACCCTTCATTGTAATATATTGCAGATCATCAAAAATCATGAGTTGCCGTTTTGGCCCAAAAAATGCTCAAGGGAGGCAAAATTTTGTAGTCTGTTTTAAATTTTTGCTAACTCATAGTCAAAATGTTTAGAATTTTCCTAACCGTTACATCAGATTTGCATTATTACCATTACATCAGATCTCATACAAGAACATCGGTTCCTACCAAGTATAATTCGAAAGGTCATTGAAATTAAAAGTTATACTAATTTTAATAGAGAAGGTGGTTTTAAATCCAAATCCTAACATATCACTCAAAGACTTCAAAATACTAGTCATCGTATAGCTCGTCCTGCGTAGATCGGCCAATAGAATAGGTAGATTTATGTTGATGTGTTTCACGTTCCCATACTTAATAAAACAGAGTTACTTTGACATCAGGACATGTAACTCCAAGTCATAGGTAAAGTAGTAGGTGAAAACGTCGAACATCTACATCTATCTTCAATTAAGAATTAAAATGCAGATGCGTTGTCACCTCTAAGGACGAAGACTTAATGTGTAGTTTCCAGTATAAAGGGTCTCCAGTTCCTTACACTCGCCATACGAAACAGAACAGTATTAAGATGCTTTTTTAAGCTAGTATTCTGTCAGAGCGTGGTCCTTTCTCAATTGAGTCGACCCATTCGTGCCAGAACTATAACATAGCTGCAACATAGCTCTACCACTTATACAAGTATATGTAAAGTGTAAAGTTACAGCCTATGTACGCCCCACTGCTGGGCACAGGCCTTCCCTCATTTCTGAGAGGGTTTTAGAGCACGGAAGTGTCCGCCGCTCTGCCCCAATGCATGTTGATGAACTTCACATGTCTTCGAAATATTTTTTTCTTATTCCTCAGACATGCAGGTTTCCTCACGATGTTTTCCTTCACCGCCGAGCACGTGGTAAACCAGCACTTAAAATTGCAATTAACACTTTCATTGGTGCCGGCGGGAATCGAACCCGGGTTACTTGCGTTCTGTTATATATACAGCGAGCGTTAACCATCTGCTGGGCTACCTTGTAAAGTGTAAGTAGTTTTATTCCGTGTGTAGTGTTCACTTAAGAAATCCTCTTGATGTGCAGTCAAATTACAGTGACAATGGTGTAGTATAGATAAGTGTTGTAGTAATGTGAATAGTTTCATCGTTTTAAAAGAGAACTTACCATTCCAATCATCATGCCTGTAAGTGATGAAATCAATATGTATTTTCTATTAAACCTCTTAGTCGCAAGAGTCGCGCAGCAACTCGCAAAAAGCTGTATCAACCCCATTATCACCGACGCTATCTCTGGCATCACATTCGTTTTGGTCGATATCAAAATTGTTTGCAAATAAAACGATACAGCGTTGAAACCAACAAGCTGCGACCCCGCGCAGAAAACTATTGATATTCCAAGAGATTTTAGTACAAGGCGATTCTTAAATAGTTTCATTTTATCGACTTTTTCATTGTTCATCGATGTCGCGTACACTGCAATCTCTTCCTTGGCAGCTTGATCTGTGCCTCGAATTAATGTAAGCACTTCCATTGCTTTGTTGGTTTTTCCTTTTAAATATAAAATAAAATCTAACATAAATATTATTAATATTAATAATAATGTCTTCCAGACTGAATTTCGGCCACGGCGGCCTGCCTCAACGGAGGCTAGCCATCGGCGCAGGACAGGATTATAGTGCCCAAGTGTAAGCGCCAGCACAGGTGCATTCTCTATTCCCTCACTCTCATAATCCGATGGGATGATAAACCGACAAGACCGGAGAGAGATCAAGCGCATGACCAACGGCTTTACGTACTTTATGAGGCACGGAGGTGAGACACCGCCAACTTCCTGACTCCGGGCAGCTACCGAGAATTTCTTGACGGAAAAACTCAATAATTGATTTTGTTGGGCCGACCCGGGATTCGAACCCAGGACCTCATGATCAGAAAATATATAGCCTCATCGTAGTGGTATTTGCCATAATTGTCAGTAGTAGTTTCATAAGAGGTGACAAAAGAAGTTGGCAAAGTATTACTAATAACAACTCTAAATATTAAAATTAAGCGGCTAACAACGCGCCTGTTAAGCGTAGCAACTATGGCAAATAACCCTGTTATGAAGCAGTTTATGTTCAGAATCGGTTCTCTCATAGTCTGTTATGATGATGATGATGATGATGATAAGTGATATCGCATTTTATGCTGAATCTGAAAGACAGCGTGGAAAACTTTGTGGTAAGAGAAAAGTGTGGCGTGCAAGATGATTCTGTGACCAGAATTAAGAAAGGAATAGACAAAGAGTAACAAAGCAAATCTATGTTTTGGAAGTGAACAATAGAGTCGGGATGGGGCACCCTAGAGGAAGGGTCAGATTAAGAGTACCCTCAATTAACGAGCATGTATGCGTGGTGTCAAATAAAAGTCTGTAGTCTGCCTGAATGCATCTGTCCTTGCGCTCACACCCGTGCATTATAAGCCTGTCATGCGCAGATGGCTAGTTTCCGTTGAGATTGGTCACTATGACCGACATTCGGTTAGGTCCTACTCCTCGTCGCCGCGCCGGTGTAATTGTTATGTAATTTATATCCGATATAAATACGATAATATTCTTCAACATTTAAATAATATTATGTTTAGTACTAGTAACTTTTCTCCGATTTACCATAATGTAATTTTATTTTTGGCACCTTTCAAATTATTTTCACACGTGTGCCGTCTCGTACCGGTAAGCGAAGTGTAGGGCGACCCCCCACTAGAAGAAGTAACATAAAAAAAGTAAAGTATACACGACCCCCCTTTTTTTCTTATTCCTCAGACATGCAGTTTCCATCCCAATAACCAAATCCTATCTGGTAACAGATAAAGGAAGTCCATAAATGCAGGTGGTGGTATGTGGCATTCCTTAGGGTGGCCACATACCACCACCTGTGGTTGTATGTGGATGTTTAGGAGTGGACTTGTGAAGGGCTTTAATGATGAATGATGATGTGTATGTTAGTGCGTCTTCTTACAATAACTTGAGTATGGTGTTGGCTTAGTCTTTGCGTCACATGAGATGTACCCAGAGCACCGTCTTTCTTTTTTATTGGTATGAGTAAGAAACAATTTAAAGTGGGTGTTTAAAATAGCTCTTACCTTTCGAGTACAAAAAGTACGGGCTATCAGGCAAGAAGGGCAGCGGCATACTCGTAATTAAGATTATTGCAGCAAACACTATACTAAAAGTGCTATATGAAGTGTACGGTCCAACCGTCAGCGATACGACTATGCCCAGTGATGAAAAGAGTTGCTGGAAGGTACCAAGAATGCCTCGTATGTCCTTCTGTAAAATGATACATGTTTAATTGAATGTGATGTTCCCGTGCTCACTTTATTACAACTAGTTGTCGCCTAATGAGCGAATTCGAGAAATTCGAGAACAATGTGAATAAACTTTAAAATTGGAATCACTGATCGAATATATTATATCACTTTAAAGTACGTGAAAATTGGTTATGATTACATTATATGTATAAATTCTTAAATGACATGTTACTATTAAATTAATTGATCACTCACAGTTGCAATTTCCGAAGCATAAACAGGGACCACTGAAACTAGAAAACAATCCCCTACACCAATTAAAGCACGGCCCAGTATCAGCATCCACACGTCTGTCGCGAAGATGAAGAAGATGCTTACGATGATCTTCGGCACGCAGATCAGTATCAGGCAGTATTTTCTGCCTATACAATCCAGTAACATGCCTAGCGGTAAGTTCACTGTAAAATAAAATTTCATTACTGTCTTCTATTTTACCGCTTACAAACTTTATTCACGCAAAGCTTGATTGGTCGAAAATTCCTTAAAGCGTTAGAAAACGGTTCTCTTTTCCCCTCCACATAGTTTAAAACAAAGTAGCTGCCCGCCGTCTGTACGCCTTGATTTTTAAACTACGCAACGGATTTTGATGCGGTTTTCTTCAATAGACAGGTTTATATATATATATATATATATATATATATATATATATATATATATATATATATATATATATATATTATTGGAGTAGAAGATATGAAGACAAATCTGCCCCTATAAAAGGCAGCGCCACCCAGCAGCAACATGCCCATTTGGCCCGCGAGCCGTCGACGCGTACACATCGTGTTGATAGTGATTGATGGCGTGACCGACATTTTTCATTTTATTTTTAAATTTGCATTTAATTATTAGAAAATAGTCTATGCCCAGTTTTTGTTTTGAAATTATTTGGTTAAAAGTTTGTTTGTGATAATTGTTTTTTTTTTAAATTAAATCGTTATTTCTTTTACAAAATCAGAAGTGGGATTCGTAGCCACTATCCATTTTCGGTTGTTTTCCGTTTTAGTTTCGTATTAATTGCTCAAAATGTCGGATCACGAACGACGCGGAAGCCGTTCTCATAGTCGAGAACCAAGTAGGCGACGTGGTAGGTATCGGGACCGTACCCCGGACCGAGATCATAGGCGGGAAGTACAAATGATGCGAGCTCGTTTAAAATCGTTTGAAAATCAGACGACCATATCATCGGCACGTTCTAGACCGTCACCGGAGAGGCGAGATTCGCGTGGCTCTCCGCGACGCGGGCGCTGCTCGCCGCCGCCATTACCGACAGCGCGGCGCCAGGCGGACACGCCAGAGCGGCGCCATACGGACGCGTCGGAGCGGCGACGCGAGAGTTCTCGCTCTACCCGCGTAACGTCACAGTTACTGGAGCGATCCGCGCAGACGCTGCAATCGCATACGCCGCCTTTGCCAACGATGACCTCCGAATCGGCCGCCAAATTTCGTGAAGGCCCCACGGTGGAAACCTCGATGCAACAACCTGTGGCTGCCAGTGAGGTGTCGGTAACAGATCGCATTGTGGATGCTATTTGTTCCATCAGTAATCGGGTGAGATCTGACCAAAATTATTTTATTTCTTGTTTTGATCCTAGTTTACATAACATTAGTGACTGGTGTGAGGAAGTTGACCGTGCAAAATTGTCAAATAATTGGAGTGATCACGAGTGTCTTGTGCGAATATGAAAATGTTTGAAGGGTAATGCTCGTATGTGGTTACGCGAGTGGGTTACGAGTGATCGTATGTGGAGTAATTTCATTTTAATTGGAAGGAAAAGGGGAGATCTCCCGCCGGGCAAGGTGTTCTGCCCGGGGAGCGGCCAACACTCCGTGTGATAGTTTGGAGAAGTTCTATATATACTGTTTATGATTCGGAATGTTGATAGCGCGATTTAGGCTTCGGTGTGTTTTCGCTTGTGGTGCGACGACAGCGCCGCCACATCACCCCCTGCTCAGACCGGAGGTCGATAATGCAGCCTCGTTGTCGATGAATGTGCAAGTGCCAGTGGATTGCCTTGTAGTCTGCGGTGAGTCGAGAAGAAGGCAAGTAATCTGCGAGAGTGCCGTGAAGCAGAGGCGAGCAGTAAGACTCAAAGCCGTGCCGAACACTGTAGCGCAGAGAGTAGCTTGAAGGAACAGGAAGCATTATTATTCCAGTGCTGCGATGAACCTTGTGAAGCTAGATGATTTGCAGGATATGAAGACTGCAGACGATATCTGCTCGGAAGCGAATGGGTGGGGTACTCTATGACGATGATGAAGCTTGAAGTTTCCGAAGGTTGTTGGTTGCGTGTTCAGATCACGTCGGGGTCACCACTGTGGCCGTGGAAGGAAAAGGGGAGATCTCCCGCCGGGCAAGGTGTTCTGCCCGGGGAGCGGCCAACACTCCGTGTGATAGTTTGGAGAAGTTCTATATATACTGTTTATGATTCGGAATGTTGATAGCGCGATTTAGGCTTCGGTGTGTTTTCGCTTGTGGTGCGACGACAGCGCCGCTACAAGGAATTTACACCGTTATGCCCGAAAACGCTAGATATTGCAAACATTTTGTATGAAGTTATGTCGACAAATTCAGATAATTATTCCACGTAAGCTGACTACGCTCGACGCTCACTGCTTCGGCTAAGTGTTGTTCGTGGACTCAGTGACGAACTTATTTCGGCGATTGTGATACGCGGTATCACCGATCCCCACATTAAAGCATCAGCCACTAATGCTAAATTATTGCCTCAGGATTTAGTCGGTTTTCTTTCGATTTATGTGAAACCTTCCACTTCTAGGACTCGTCCTCAATCCACTTTGCATAATAATTCAGGAAAAAGTAATTATTCGAATAATAATAGGAATAATTCAAGTCCGAGTACACAAAATAGAAAACGAAAGTTGGAAGAGGGCAAGTGTTTTTCGTGTGGGCTTCGCGGACATAAACAGGCTTTTTGCAAGAAAATAAAAACAGACTCAAATGAGACCCCTAACCTTAACGGTTCCGGTGTTTCTAAGTCTTCTAGGTCATTTAAATTGGAACCTTGTTCATATTGCAAAAAGCCTGGTCACAAAGTGGATCAATGTTTTACAAAGCAAAAATCTGAGGTACGAAACAAAAACAATATCAATTTTTGTGTTGAAAATAAGGATACACCGAAAAGCGACGTTGTTGTAGCCGTAATTCAGGGTGTTCCGGTGGACGTTTTGATCGATAGTGGGTCGACCAATCTCTTATATCGTCAGCATTATTGAAACATTTTGATTGTGCACATAAGCCTAGTTTTCGCATTTTACGCGGATAGTCAGGAACTTGAGACTACCTCCTACGTAACACTGCCAATAGAGTTTGACGGCTTAACGCTCGAAGTAGATTTGTTCGTGGTGGAGTCCAAGTTCATGAATACGCCTATTATTGTGGGAACTAACGTACTCAATAGGGAAGGTGTTCAATATGTTCGCACCCGAGATTCTCAACTACACACTACGTTAACTAGGAAAGCGACTAATTACGAGAGAGTGATGGCTATTCAGTCTGATAAGTCAATCTCAGTCAACACACCGTTAACTGGTGACCAGCTACAGCGTTTGCTTGATATAATAAAGAAGTTTTCTGAATATTTCATTTCTGGTACTGCAACATCAACTGTCAACGCGGGATGTATGACCATAAAACTGACTAGTGACACTCCCATTAGCTACAGGCCTTATCGGATGTCTCACAATGAGATACATCGGATACGTGAAATAGTTAGTGACCTTGTTTCAAAGGGGATCATACGTGAGTTGGAATCGAATTACGCGAGCCCTATTCTTTTAGTAAAAAAGAAAGATGGATCGGACAGAATGTGCGTGGATTTTCACAAGTTAAATGAAGTGACTGTTAAAGACCGATACCCACTCCCACGTATAGACGACTACATAGATCGATTAGGTCATAACAGGTACTTCACCAGTCTTTATATGGCTACTGGTTTCCACCAGATCCCAGTCAGCGAGGGGTCCATTCCACTCACGGCATTTGTCACGCCGGAGGGGCATTTTGAATATCTAAAAATGCCTTACGGCCTAGCCAATGCTCCGGTTGTGTATCAGCGTATCATATCGAAAACTCTCCGAAAGTTTATTGATTCTGGTGATGTGCTTGTATATATCGACGATGTGCTGATATTGAGTAGAACAATAGACCTGGGTTTTGACCTTTTGCACCAAGTTTTGACAGCCTTGACTGAAGCGGGGTTTTCGGTTAATTTAAAAAAATGTTCTTTTCTAACAGAAGAAATTGAGTACCTAGGCCCTAAAATTAGCCAGGGTCAGGTACGACCGAGCCCTAGCAAAGTCAAAGCCTTGGTCAAGTCCCCAGAACCGAAAATGTGAAACAGGTTCGCCAGTTCTTGGGCTTAGCCAGTTATTTTCGCAGATATATACCAAATTTTGCTCAAAGGTCTGCCTGTATAACAGCTCTAACTAAAAAAGGGTGTTGAATTTAACTGGGGCAAGGAACAACAGACTGCGCGTAATGACCTAATTGAATGCCTAACTGGCGAGCCTGTTCTCGCAGTATATGACCCGTCCTTGCCGACTGAAGTCCATACGGACGCGAGTTCCGTCGGATACGGGGCTATTTTGCTGCAAGTGCACGAGGGTGGCCACAGGCGAGTGGTTGCTTATTTCAGTAGGCTCACACAAGGGGCCGAGAATAGGTATCACTCGTATGAGCTTGAAACCCTTGCAGTTGTAAAAGCATTGCAGCATTTTCGACCTTATCTTGTGGGTGTGCGTTTTACTGTCGTTACGGATTGTAATGCGTTAAGGCTCACACAACGCAAGAGAGACCTGCTGCCAAGGGTGGCTCGTTGGTGTGTTTACCTACAGGACTTCGATTTCGCCTTAGATTACCGTAGAGGCACTCGTATGTCCCACGCCGATTATCTGAGTCAGAACCCTGTCAGTGTGTGTACAGTTCAGACACCTCAGAATTAGGCACAGATTGCTCAGGCTGCCGACGAGGAAACTCGGTGTCTTATACAAAAACTTAACGATGGGCAATTAGATGCCACACGGTATGTGGTCAAGAATGATGTCCTCTATGTGAAATATTCTCCTACTGGAGAACCTTCCCGTTTCCTCTGTTACATTCCTAAAGGACATCGACTCAGCCTTCTTCGTATCTTTCACGATGAACATAATCATTTGGGGGTTGATGAAACGGTCAATTTAATAACCAAGCACTTTTGGTTCTCTGAGCTGCGATATTTCGCACAAAAGTATATTTCACATTGCCTAGTGTGGATTGCTCATAAGAAAATAGCGAAGGCCTCATCCCAGCCTATTAACTCTTGGGAAAAACCAAACCTCCCTTTTGAGACCATTCATATGGATTCCCTGGGTCCCTTGCCTGAAGCAGATGGGTATCGTTATGTCTTGATAGTTATCGATGCATTCTCCAAATTCTGCCTCCTTTACCCTATGTATCGTCAAGACGTTAGCGAACTGAAGAGACATTTCAGCAACCTCATTTCTCTTTTCGGGGCGCCAAAACTAATAGTGGCTGACAGAGGGCGTATGTTCCAAAATGCAGAATTTCTTAACTGGGTTTAAAATATGGGCTGTAATACTCACTTTATAACGCCCGAGATGCACCGATCGAATGGCCAAGTGGAGCGTTATTGCAGAACGGTGTTAAATATGGTCCGTGTTGAAACCAATTGTAGACAAAATTCATGGCCAAGTGTAATGTGGAAAGTTCAATTGGTGTTGAACATCACTAAACACCGAACGCAATACTCTCCTAAACTTACTGATTGGAATTGAGGCAGCCACGCCCCTCATAAGAAGCTTGGTACGCGATATGGCTCTTGAGGGCAGCAATCCTAATAGAGAAACCCTGCGTGAAATGAGTAGGCAGAGAGCATCTGAAAGACTTCAGCGGAACCAGCATGAACAAGATGCTTATGTAAATCGGGGGCGGCAGCCTCCCCGGGCTTTTAAACTAAACAGTTTGGTCTTTGTGAGAAAGCAGGCGCAAGCAGCTGGGAAGTTGGACTCGTGTATGCGTGGCCCCTATCGCGTCGTAAGGACGCTACCACAAGGGCGCTACGAACTTCGAATCCTGACCGGCTCCTACGGGAATTCGACTCAAGCGGCGGCGGAGTACATGATACCTTGGCATGGAGAGTGGACTCCTGACGTATGTGCTGCTTACTTCAGTGGTGAGTGCTTTGGGCCCTTGTTTGTTATGTATGAAGCTTCATATGTGTTATTCTTGTGTGTGGTCGGGACAAGCTTCACGTCGTGCCTCTATCCTGACCTGATATTAAGTTATGCTTCACGTCGTGCCTCTAACTTAATAAATGCTAAGATACCTTCACGACACCTAAAAAATAGCTTTACCTTCATTTATTAATAAAAGCTAAGATAAGCTTCACGTAGTGCCTCTTTATTAGCTGCAATCATCTGCACACTAAATTGTTGGAGATACGCTTCACGTCATGCCTCTTTCTCAGTAATTTAGTGCGCGCTATTTATTTTGGATTTTAGTTGTGAGTCACTTAGACTCAGGTGATATTTGTTTAATGTTTTGTTCAGATTCAGACCACGAAAAATAGGAGTCAACTCTCGCTTTTGCCGTGGTTCTCTCGCCAGCCAGCCAGCATGCCTCCGAGCCACAACCTAGTACATCTGGGGTGCAGCAGCCGAGGAGTGCTGCTGTTGATGCATCAGAGCTTCACGTCGAGCCTGTGACGTCACCGCCTCACGTCTAGCCAGAGACGTCATCACTTCACGTCGAGCCTGAGATGTTGCCGCCCCACGTTCCTATGTCAGCAGGACCAGGACTTTCCATGCCTCTACTGGAATGAATAAAAGGATCAAAGGAGCCCGGGACGGTCTCCTGTCAGGAGAGGCCGTATTGGAGGAGAAGATATGAAGACAAATCTGCCCCTATAAAAGGCAGCGCCACCCAGCAACATGCCTTGCGCCCTCCTTTCTGCCAAGGAGGGTCGCGTTCGTATACGGCTTAGAGATCTCTAGTCAGATCGTTAAGCCATTTCCTAAAAGGCGGTGTTTAGTGGGTAAAAGTCTCCACATAACCACGCAGCCGGCTGCGTGGTATGCTATGAGCATTCACCGCCTCCCTCCCCCGCTTTCCGGAGGGTTGCCCATATTTGCTTCGGGCGCAAAAAAAAAAAAAAGCAACATGCCCATTTGGCCCGCGAGCCGTCGACGCGTACACATCGTGTTGATAGTGATTGATTGCGTGACCGACATTTTTCATTTTATTTTTAAATTTTCATTTAATTATTAGAAAAAAGTCTATGCCGAGTTTTTGTTTTGAAATTATTTGATTACAAGTTTGTTTGTGATAATTGTTTTTTTTTTTTAAATTAAATCGTTATTTCTTTTAAATATATATATATATATATATATATATATATATATATATATATATATATATATTTACTAGCCTGCCAGGTAGACGTTGTTCTGCCCTTTTCGACGACATTTGTCATGTCCTACTAAAAATCCTTGAATTCGCAAAAAAAATTGTGGATCACTGTGGGCAAAAAAAAACTATCCTATCTCTCAAGTTGGATCGAACTGGTATGCTAGCATTTGTTTGCCACAGGTCGTTTCTGAACTCCGTAAAGAGAACTGCAACCTCCGCATCATCCTCCATCACGACAATGCGAGTTCTCACACCGCACACAGAACAAAAGAGTTTTTAGAGCAAGAAAACATAGAATTATTAGACCATCCGCCGTATAGCCCCGACCTAAGCCCTAGTGATTTCTATACTTTCCCTGAAATAAAGAATAAATTGCGTGGACAGAGATTTTCATCACCTGAAGAAGCTGTGGACGCCTACAAGACGGCCATTTTGGAGACCCCAACTTCCGAATGGAATGGTTGCTTCAATGATTGGTTCCATCGTATGGAAAAATGTGTCAAATTTCGCGGAGAATACTTCGAAAAGCAATAAATACATTTTTAAATAGTAATGTTGTGTCACTTCCTTGATTCCTGAAATTTACAGTGTAGTTCTTCCTTCATGGTTTGCAGTTGCTGACAATAGATATCTGCCGTAATCGTTTGGCCAGATTTTAGAAAGCTGCAGTTAACGACACCGGCGCTAGTCCACCAAGTGAATTTTTCTGAAACAATTTTCGTTTAGGGCAGGATATGGCTGGATCTCCAGGGTTCAGCCATTGCTAAGAGCGCTTCTGATTATCGTACAGTACCCATTTTTCATCACAATTAATGATTCAATTTGAAATCTCTTCATTTTTGTGTCGGTTGAGCAAATTAACACAGCAGACGACGCGTGTTTGCAAGTTGTATTCACTCAATTCATGAGGTACACATCGTTCAATTTTTTTACTTTCCCGATTTGCTTCAAGTGGATTATTATTACATATTTTTTATTATTGCAGTTTATCACTTACCCCGAAGCCCGCAGCTACCTCTGAAGTGCTTTGTGATGGGTCAGCTTCCATAATAGACTTTATTCTTTATTTTTCACTTTGGTGTCCGGCCGTCCACGGGGTTGCTTCTGAAGGCCGAAGTTTCCAGAACGAAAACATTTAAACCAAAAACGTACCGTGCTTTCTTTTGCGACACCAGCGCCGAACACGTCATTAATCCTTCGAGCTGTTTCTGCAGCACTGGTGCAACGGTAGAACTCGTCCTCGTAAATATACCGATATTTCATGTTTTCCATTGTGCGGTAATAATCGACGCCAAAGAAAAAAAATAATGAGGAAAAAACAAATGAATGACTGTTTTCAAAACTCAAACGTACCAGCTAAATTAATTTATAAATTTGAATTTGGAATTCTTAACCAAAGAGGACATATTTCAGATTAAAGTGGTCAGTACGACAAAACGCTAAATTCATATGTAAGGACCCAATATAATATACCGTCTATGCTGCTAGCGAGATCAATAAATCACCGTGCGAAGACGGGGCGGATCGCGTGTTTTATCATATTTTACTAGAAGAAAGTGATAAAGCATTTATAAATACCATCTCATTTTTATGCTTATCAAAAGTTCACATATGAACATTAATTTTCTATATATTTCTTAATTTGAGTAGTTATTATGAAGACACTAAGTACTACTAATCTGGAATAATTCCCCCGGTCGCCTTTTACAACACCCACGGGACAATAATTATACCCCATGAATTAGAATTTCTTGCACTGCCACTACATGGTTATGGTTTTCTATCGTGGGTTGAATACACTTTTATGAAATAATAATAGGGGAACTTTTCTCTCTTGAAATCATTTCAAATTAATTTATTGAATCTAGTATCAAGATAAAAAAAGGAATTAAATTAATAGCTTACTGAAAACGCAGCAAAAGAATCCCACTGATACAATCCAGGATCCCTCCTCCTCGGTAATGGGACGGTATAGGGGTGTTTCCGTAGCATTTCTTAGCTTTACAATCATTGGGGACGGCCATCCCATGCTCATACCAGTCGTAAGCACGCTCAGGTTAACTGTAAAAAAGTAGTGCCATGTAAAGTATTTTTTATAATTAGAAGAGACAAACAAACACAGTTCACCTGATGGTAAGTGGATGTTCTGACCCTTAAAAATACCTATCTTCGATTGATAACCAAAATGAAGATGTGTTGTTGCCCTGAAGGTCCTAGATGGAAGGCCTCATTATCGAAATGCAGTAGCATTATGTTGCTATTTCAAGTTTGTATTCCGTGCGAGCGTTGTCCACCGAAATATGCTTCACGTAAATTTAAAAATATGGTAGCGGCATAAGAGAATCTGTCGCCCGCGATAGACCATGGTATAGCAATGTTCTATATATACCAGTATTTTTATTGCCAAAAATGTTTTAGGATTTTTCAGAACTGCAATATAATATCTTAAATAGAATTATAACAATAACATATATAAGAGTTAATGTTTGTTTGTTCGTATTTAATGTGCTGCCATAATGTTTATCAGATTGCGGTAAAACTTTCTCAACATATTGCTTGTGCTTGCGCGAAGGTATAAGGCTTAGTACAAATAACTTAGAGTAGGTGGCGCGCGTATCATATCAACTATTTTTTAAAGATAAGTATATATAATTCAACCTCAATGAATGTATTATCATTCCTAATTAAATAATATAACTCCTCCAAATTTAAAACGATATTTACACAATTATATCTTCTGCGGCTGCATCGCGCCGGGTAACAGTTACCTAGTACATATCAAAAAAAAAAACTTATACAAAAAGTAAAAGTCGTAAAAAACTAAAAAGAATAAAGTAAAGAACTAAAAAGAATAAAACAATTTTACATTATGAAGTAGGTACTGAGATATAGTGCATAGAAGAATTAAAGCCGCGACTTCAGATTGGGAAATTATTTTATTGGTTCTTTTTTAAACCGGCTTTAATTTTTTCTAAATTTTTGTACGATATATTTATTCTAATGTAGAATTTTTTTAGCCTTTTCAGTGGACTAAGGATACATTTTTAATATTGTCTATATAGTTATATTAAAAGCTCTTCTCCTATTTTGTCACACTTAGGGGTGAATTTTTATTTCCGAATTTCAATATTAATATTTTCTTTATTGTCAGCAAGCGCAAGCTCGTAATATTCACCGACGTACACGACATACGTGACATGTTTGAATTACTGTGGAGCAATGACGATATAGTGAAAATAATACCGTTCTTTTGTTACGACCCCTTACGTACCCTTACGACACGATATACGATATTTTAGTAACAAATGAATAAATATTTAAACTATCGCGGAAAATCTCGACACTTTACCATGTTCTAATTAAAGGGTATGTTATTTAAAAACCATTGCTAATGCTATCTTTTTCTAAAAGTATTATACTCATTTCTCCATTTAATAATAATAAAAAATACGTGTGGCACTCGGTGACTGCCGCGGTAAAGCTATTGCATAGCATTTTTTATCAACTTATTCAATTATAATATTTATTTATTTATTTTATTTATGCAGTTAAGTCTTTGATATTAAATCAAGTTACACTTTTTGAGCGTGGTGACCGATAAGAAAACAACTTTTTTTCTCTTATTGAATAAATGAGAAGTTAATATTGTTTAAAATATTTTTTTTACCATCAGGTGGATTGCCTACTCATTTGTAACTTAGGTACCTACTTAAATAAAAATAAATGAACATTTTACTCTTGTCTTTTTCTTTTACTTAGAAATGGAAACATTCCTTTTTTTGTTTTAAAAACTATATGAAATATTTTAAATACTCGCGGGATTACCTATTTAAATATAATAAAAACATTCTCCATGTATCTTACACAAGGTCACCTCATGTTAGGTCGTATTTTTTTCTTTACCATACCTAAATTGTTTGTAGATAATTTAAGAGACTCTGTAGATTAAATACAATAAAATAAAAAAGGCATACACGTATTGTATAATCTGTAATTAAATACACGTCTCAGTTACGTTTATTATCAATCTGTGACTAAAATATAAGTAAATATACGTTTTTTTTAAATTCTTTTTCTACTCCTTTGACTAACTTTATATGTGCATTTGTCCAAGTAAAAGTTTATAGAGCATAATATACCTATTCAACGTCACATTCAAGTCTAAGCCCTAAGATTCTGCAGGAAAATAGGCTTAACACTGAGCCACCCGGACATCAAAACTACTATTAGACAGATGGAGAGAGAGAAAATTAGAATACAAATTAACTGCTGTAAATTGTTCAGCCGATAAATTTTTTGCTAACTGATAACTATGTCGACTATAACGTCTTTCTTATAGAATAAGAGTGATAAGAGAGCACACAGTCCACCTGATGGTAAGTGGATGCTGTGGCCCATAGACATTTATTACATTTAAATAAAATCATAATGCACATGCCTTGTCATCGATGAGAACTAGGATGTAATGCCCCGTTTTCAGTATATAAGATTTCCGGTACTCTACACTCACCATACGAAACACAGCAGCATCAAGCTGGTATTTCGTGCGTGGCCCTACCCCAGTCGAGTCGACCCATTCGTGCTACAATCATAACATAGCTGCAGCGTGGCTTTACCATGTGTAATGATACCATGGAGAATGACTTCGCCGCTATATGCCGCCGCGTAGTCCTTTCTGAGAAATTGAGAGATTATTATTTTTATTGTTTCAAACTTAAAAAAAAACACAATAATCACCAAAACGTGTCGGGTGGGTTTTGGAATTCAGAACAGCAATGAACGCAAATAAAATTGCATTCACTACATTAGCGTGTATGTATTACAAAATCGATAACTGAGTGAATATAAAAAAAAAACTTGTAAATCACACAATAGAATATTAAAATTTCTATAACACAAAGGGAATATGTGCTACATTAAAGAATATAAAGGGATATAAAGGGAAAGGGGAATATAAAAGGGGAATACGAAGGGAATAAAACGGGAATATGGAGGGAAAGGGGAATATAAGGGGAATATAAAGGGAATATAAAGAACATAAAAATTATACAATAAATGAAGCTAATTTTACGGATTTTATCACGTTTAATTTCAACTTTTTTATTATAGTTGTTTGGGGTAGTTGTGGAAACCGTTTCATCGTTTTCAGTTTCATAGTATGGAGTATCTTTGTTTTCTTCGAACTCTTTTTAATACATATAAAATAAAGAATATAATTCTTTGTGATACGTTAATTATTAAGCTCGATTACGGGTATAAGGTGACTGCTTCAGTACTACGAGTATATTTTTGAAGTCTGTCTAACATTAAAAAAGTTTGTACTTATTGCACCATGATTTACTTGGTAGAGCCACGCTGCAGCTATATAATGGTTGAAGCACGAATAGGTCGGATCGATGTAGAAAAGAAATCGCTCTCACAGAATATCTGTGTGTAATTTGAAGCTCGATAATATTTGTTTTATATGGTATAGATAACCGGAGACACTTTTTATTGAAAACGAGGCTTTCCATGCCTGTAAGCCAAGCCATGCGCACTTTTGATCGTACAATACCTACCGTACGTCCGCCAAGCAGTGATCTAATTTGATCAGAATTATGTAAACATGTGTACCTATGAAAAAACTATTTTTTCGTTTTAAACAAAACCAAAGACACTATGCAATAGATAATAGTATCAAAGACAAAGATATGCTCTTTTATTTTAAACCATAACCTGGCAATGTTTCTTAGAAAAAAAAAAAGAAATCACTCTGAACTTTCGGCGTTCCACGTGCCGTTTTGATGAAGGTGCTCCGTCTTTTTTATAGAATTTTATATTTGTGTCTGGACTAAAAACGAAAGTATTATACTTTTTTATATTCCTTTTAATATAGTGAACACATATATATATAATTTGTGGTATAAAAAGTGAAAAGTAAATTGCCAAAAGTGCTTCAAAATCTGGAAGGCCCATTATGGCGGCTGGGTCATAAATGTGGTATTTTTCAAATTCTCATTTATTTTTAGTGTAAAATGTAGGTAAAAATAGTTTTCTTACATATTTCAAATAACTTGACGTTGTATTTATTTCAAATTCACACAAAACTATTTTAGAAATATTGTTCTAAATGTCACACAGATAAAATATTATTATTTTATTTTTTTTAATTTCTTTATATTTTAATATTTTGGTATGAGTAACGAATGGAAACACATAAAACATAAAAATATACATATTTCCAAACATTTGCATATAAATTTCTCTAAAAACAAAAGTGTAGAATTCAAATTAGTAGTAATTTTGTCACTAAAATTGAAGTATATACCACTATACAGCTATACAGGGTAATTTACGTATTTTATTACAATTTCTAGCAACCAAAAATAATTTTATTCGATAGTTTATACATTCAACAAGAATTCCTGTAAGTTTTATCCATAAATATTGTCTCAAAGTGAAAATATAGCAAAATTTGCAATATAGCAAAAAATTTGCTAATTTGCTAATTTTCAAATTTTCCCGCCATTACGGTCCCGAGCGAACGGGAGTATAACATGTCGCGCGCTGTCTTCTCAGTGGTGATAACGCGTCTGCATTTTGATTCTTAATTGAGAATCGATGTAGATATCTATGGGCCATTAACCATTAACTGGACTACGTGCTCGTTTGTCAACCTTATTTTATTAAAAATTACAAATTGTGCTCATATACACACGTACGAAGTGAAACTTCTTTACGACTTATAAATCTCCCTTTATTTTATATTTTATAAAATTAGGTTAAATAGTGCTGTACTAATGCTGTCCCAGCGGTGAAACATTAGATGACTACGTGATTTTTATATAGTTATTTTTCTATCGATACCGTATTAAATTTCTCCACTGCATCGATAAAGAAGTTCTACTTCAAAACTAGATATTGCTGTTTTTTTTTTTTTTTTTATAGAAGAGGGGGCAAACGAGCATGTGGCTCACCTGATGTTAAGTGACTACCGCCGCCCATGATCAACCGCAACACCAGGGGAATTGCAGGTGCGTTGCCGGCCCTTTAGAAAGGAGTAAGCTCTTTTCTTGAAGGTCCCCAGGTCGTATCGGTCCGGAAAAATCACCGGTGGTAAATTATTCCACAGAGAGGTTGTACGCGGAAGAAAACTCCTTTTGAAACGTACAGTGGTGGACCGCCAAGCATCTAGATGGTGTGGATGGTATCGGGACGTTTGCCGTGTAGTGCGTTCACGAAATTTGGCGGCTGGGATTAATCCGAACAATTCCTCAGAGCACTCCCCGTGATAGATGCGATAAAATACGCAAAGAGATGCAACATCTCTTCGCAGCGCCAGTGAGTCGAGCCGATCGGAAAGCACTCACTGTTGCTCACGAAGATCAAATCATGTAATGGGATGTCGTAGGATAAATTAAAATAAACACCTCTTATTAATGTTGGCGATGAAACGTTACAATATTGCATTATTGGTGGCATTACTTCATATGGTAAAGCCATGCTGCAGGCTGCAGCTATATTAGTAGTATAGTTGTACCACGAATGGTTCGGCTCGCCCGATAAAGAACTACGCTCTCTCAGAATAGCAGCGTAAAACTGTGTTTCCATAGATTACTGTATTTATACTAGAGATGTGTTTCGTATGGTGTTTGTAGAGAACCCTTCTTACCGGAAAGTAGGCATTCCATATTACTCATCACGGGTGACAACGCATTTGCATTTTGATTCGTAATCGATATTAGATGCGGATTATCTGTTATTTATCGATATAAATGTTTTGCTTAGCAACCACTTAGCATCAAGTGGATTCTGTACTCGTTTTTAACCATTATTTTGTAAAAAAGACAATTAAATACCGGTTTTTTTTTGTACCAGTATGCAAATAAAAGTATTATTATTTTTATATTTTTAGGTTAGTTTACGACGGGCTGTTTTCTGTAATTCGACGTCTAAGCGCGAAGTTTGCGTGTGGGTAAGAATAATGTGATTATTCAAGACAAGAAATCTCTCCGAAGAATCTCAGCAGTCCCTTGATGTTGCAAACAACTTCGGGGAGCGATCCCGGCGTGCCGAGATGTTTAGCCCTGTATGAAGCGACTTCCGGAAATGTCAGTAACACATGGGCTGTCGTTTCTTCCTCCCCCAGGCATGCCCTGCACAGGGTGCTATCTGTAACACCTTAGGGAAAATCAACGTTTGTTAAAGGAGCCATGTCCTGTGATAGCACTTGTTACTATCCTGATCTGTGGCTTGTTCAGTCTCTTTAGAACCTTGGTTAGATGACTGTTTATTACAGGCACGGCCTCTCCCTAGCTTGTCTACTAGATTTTTTCAAAGCTGAACGCGAAGATTATTGAAGTTTCTACGTACCAGTGAACGAAAGTAACCAAAGGAGATTGGTATTATTGGTTCCGGCCCTATAGTGGCCAGAGCCGATCCTCTTCTGGCCAGTTCATCTGCTGCATCATTGCTCTTGGTGCCTCTGGATGCACTGTGCCCCTTAATCCATTGCAGAGTCACATTGTTGTACTTGATGGCATTCATATATTAGCCCCGAGTTTACCATATCTCTTCCCGAGTTTACTATACTCAGAGCTTGTAGTACCGCCATACTGTCGGTCAGTATTCTGATGGAGAAGTCTTTTACCTTCCGAGCATCTATTGCTATGGCCGCTTGGATGATACCCATACATTCCGCCTAAAAGACTATGTTGTGGGTACCCAGCGGTGTACATATGTGGATATTAAGGTCTGTAAGGAAAGTTCCAGAACCTACACCTTCATATCTGGTAACACTGGAGCTTTTTTATAGTGGTGGCTTCACTAGTTTTGGTCCACCATACCAGAGAGCCGTATGTGATCATGGACCGAATGAAAGTTTTGTACAGCCACAGTATAATTTTGGGCTTTAAACCCCATCGTTTGCCAATCGAGTTTCCGCATATTTTAAGGTTATACACATAATAAGTAAAACGTAGTCAAATTAATATATAGTACCCGGTTGACCGAGCTTTGCTCGGTATTTTTCGCTCGGTTTTTTTTTTTTGTAATTCGTGCGTTTTGGAAATTATATTTAGATACAAATTACATACTGATGAAATACGAATAATATTTTTGATCGTAGCGACATAATAGAAAAAACTGAACTAGTTAATTGAATAAAAAATCATGAGTGCAATTAGTTTAATTTAAATTTTCGTGTTTTTAAAAAATACTAAAAAAAGGGCACGAAAACATAGATTTTCTCAAAAAAGAAAGGAATTTGAAAAAAAAAATTAAAAAAAGCCGGTCGGTCGATCTGGGCTCAAACCATGGTATTACGATTTTGTGACCCCCCAATATACAAATTAAGCTATTTATAATCATTAATAAGCTGTCAAAATTTACCTTCTTATTCTAACGATATTGTAGCAGTTTTTCATTGCCTAAAAACACGGACAAAAAGAAATTTTCTATAAATAATCCCAGCTAGATCGATTTATTGCCCCCGAAACTCCCTGCACACAAAATTTTATGAAAATCGTTGGAGCCGTTCGAAAGAATTGCTCGTTTAAAGGTATAGGATTATCCAAAAAGCAATTATAAAGATAATTAATTAATTATATAATTGTGTTTTTTTGCGACTTATTAAAGATACTAATCTTGTCCATGGCCAGCCAGCAAATTTCATTAAAATAAAACAAAAAATAAGCTAACAACTCAAGTTTTTATTTTGTTTTAATTACAGTTGATAATTACGTATAAAATGAAACTCAATTATTTAAAATATTCACACATAAAAAAGAATAAAGTAAATAATTAATGAAGCTTTATTAAATGGTTGGACTTCTTTTCTACTTCTATCTAGTAAATAAAGTAAGGATCAAATTGTCTGTAATATGAAAATAACTGGCTTTTATTGACCTTAGGCGGTTGCATCACAAGCAAGCTTAATAAAATTCAGTTAAACTTAAAAATTAAAATAAACCAAAATTAAAATAAAACAAGTACTTAAACCTGTCATTAAGACATGAAAAACTATTTGTGAAATTTTTGTCTGTCCAGTCTCAGAACAGTTAAACCTTTGCCATATTAATAGACCTGCCAACCTAGGCAAAGCTGAGGTGGGTTTATAGTAGATAATAAAATATTTAGATTAAATATTTTGCAGCCTCCTTCAATTTTGTTATGGAATCGCAGTGAAAAGAAAATCGCTTCTTTGATTGAAGCTATTGTTCAGATGTAGACTAGACATGGATTGTAACGATGATGATGATTGATTATTATTATATTATATTGTTAAACCTATACTTACCAAATAAAATAACGACATACTGTCTTAATCTCGGTGATATCAATACCGAAAACATCACAAATAACTTGGAATTTAAAGTAAATCAAAATTACAAAAATACGGTTATTTGGTTATGTTCTGTTTTAAAGATTTTTTAATATTAAATTTTAATGTATTGTAGCACTCAAATAGTTTAAAACCTTTTTAAACGATCCGTGCAAGACAATGCATGCTGCAGACTGGATAATAATAACACAGGTACCTTATATATCACAACTGTTTACAATTAGGTCGGAGCTTATTATTGTTATCAGATTAGACAATTATATTAGGCGCTTAGAATTTAAGATAAGTATTATCTTAATATAGTTTATATGAATAGGTGTTATTTTATTTAATACAACAAAAAAATATAAATTCTTTACTGATAGTCTGAACGCCAATGTATGCATTTGGTTCAGTGTGTTTCTCGTTTGGCCGTTTGGCACACCGATCTATCGGCACGATTGGATTTTTAACGTATCGCTAAATTTCAAAAATAGGGAAGTTATTGGTTTCACACCGATTGTGCGCGCGTGCGCGCGTGTGTCCGTGTGCGCGTGCGTGCGCGTGCGTGTGTGCGCGTGCGTGCGTCCGTGCGTGCGTGCGTGCGTGGGAAGTTCCAGGGATGGCCTGCAGACTCAACCAATTTTTTCCGTTCGTAATGGGTGAATCTTGAGAGGCTCAATTTACGTTGTCAGGAGAAAAAAAAGTAACCGTAGTATTAAAATTAAAAATCTAAATATTTTTTATGCTATAATATAAAGTATGATCTAACTGAGGTACGATATTTTTTGTGTCTAATTTGGTATAATAATATAGTAAAAAAATCCGAAAGGTCTAAAATCTAAATATTGATACTCCTGGCGCAACCGCTTCACATTTCGCAAAAAACTTACCACCAAAGCACTTACTTATGAACGGAAATAAAATAAACAATGCAGTCTAATCGCTACCAGGTTTGTTGTTGGTATATAAATAAAATATACCGTATATGTATTTATGACAGTTTTATTAAGAATTATAATATAAAGTTTGTCCGAGACTAAACAGTGATTCCCGTAGCGCGTCACTAAACTACGTGCATCCCTAGTGGAATGTTCTATAGGAGTGGATCCGTTTCGTCGTATGAGCGCTAAAGCGGGCTACATACGACACGATATCGGTAGCGATCTAGGGTGGAAAGAAATCGGGGCTTTTATCGGGGTAGACCTGCCTAGCAGTACGCGTTCGGACTTGGAGCGGAATGCATATGCGGTAGAGTTCTTCAAAATACCTCCGACTCTCTTAAAACACCACCGTGTTGGTTTGGCATTAGCCATCTCGGTTAATTTATTCGAAAATAGAAAAAGAGAAGTTGCTGGGTGAAAAAATGGCTCCAAAAGAGATAAAAATTAAGCCACATAAACGTACTAAATGGCCTGTAATCCAAGGACGTGATTAATTTTCTCCGGATGGATGAAGACAGTTTTTATAACCTTCTAGAAATGATTTCGCCACTTATATAAAAACGTCAATTTCTCCTACCTATGCTATTTAGTTATTTCTTCTCTTTGTTCATTTCTGCTTTGGTCAAAATCTGGTTATGTATTACACACAACAAACAAGGAAATAAAATACTTTTGTATAATAATATGTATACTTTTTTTTTTAATGTAATCTTTATTTATGGAGTAAAACTATCAGAAAATAAAATAGCTTATATCTTTTTTTTAAACATAAAGAAACCTTTAATTTCGGACATACTCCCTTTTATATAACTTGTTTGTTGATGTGGAGATGGTGAAGGAGTAGAAGTTAGTTGTTGATAAGAGGATGAAGGCACGTAAGAGATCGAAGTGTGGTCTTGTGGAGTTGTAAGAGATATGAGTGCGGTCTTGTGTTGATAGCGTTGGAATAGGAGTTAGTTGTTGAGGAGAGGCTTTATCTTCTTCTTACTTACATCATACACTCTACTTTACGAACAGCAATAAAAAAATTAGTTTAGTAGGCATTCTTGACCATGTCACTTCGCAGGGTCACAGGCTAGGGTGGATATGATTTGAATTTCGATAAAATTTCAATTAATTTATTTATTTTATTCACTTTTTTTTTGGTTTTTTGTAAAATATCAGTGCCATAGGCTTCTACTCCGTTTATATGATTAAAGTGTAAAAATTTTGTTATATAAAAAAAGGTCATTCAGTATCACTGTTTTGTTAACTTCCTTCCGCGAGGGTTGCCGGCAGCGACTGCCAAAAGAAATCGGGCCGATGCGCCTACACACGCGCAGTAAGGAGGGGGCGGTGCCCCCGGCTGATCTAGGAAGCATTTTTGCTCCTGCCAGCCGATTAAGGAGGCGATATCGGCCACGACTTAGGATGGCCCTACATACGACACGATTTAGAGGCAATCTAAGAGGCATCCCCACTACTCCAACCTAGATCGCCACCGATATCGTGTCGTATGTAGCCCGCTTAATAGTAACGCTTCGAACGTCGTTGTGGAGGGTTGCGCCGCTCGTTGTTCCAGTACGAAATTACGAAGGTAAATATTTGATTCCCTTGGCTTTGATTAGCTAGGTCGTTGTTGACGCTGATCACGTTTATAAATGTAATATGAGTTTTAAGGATTTGTTGTCGGGTGTTAATGGAACAGCTTTAATGATCGTTATTTATTTATTTCATTTTTATTATTTAAAACGTATTCTTTTTATCAGAATCGATAAAAACATCCTACTTTTTGATTCCATTGGCATTGATTCCCTTGGTATTTGCGCCAGGGTAATCAAAATTCCTGATGAAAAATCGAAATATTCCTAATTTTCAATGAAAACAAGAAAATTAGCGTATTATTTCTTACACATATATTTATTTTTTATCCGTTTTATCGATTAAAAATTATTTATTATTATTAATTCGCGCGACTTGCTTGCGTGTTATTTGAAAACGACAAATTTTATCAATATGAACAATTTATTTGAATATCTTAATGTCCTTGTTCGTCTCGCAAACAAAGCCCAAACCAACTACTAACAAATTTTAGAGATCAGCTATGTTAAGTTTTTAAATCACTTATAAACATATTTCAGATTTGAGCAATGCCTACAAAACAATCAAGGCAAAAAAGGTTAGAGAAGAAACAACTTGCTGAGCGTCGCAGACTACAAAAAATTAAGAATGATCCTGAACTTAAAGCACAATTGCAAGAAAAATAAAGGCAAAAATATGTGAAGAAAAAAACATCTGGGAAGATTATATCATTAGGTGAAATGAGTCCACGGCAGCAAAAACTTGCAAGAAAGAAAAGTAGGGAAAGTTCAAATCGTTACAACCAGAAGAAGAAACTTATATAAATCAGCATCTTGAAGAAATAGTCAATTATTCAGATAAGGAAGATTCAGAAATAAATAGCGATAACAACGAAGATCCTCTAAGTCTGATTCCACCTCACTCGTCTAATTCTTTTGCTATTGAATCATCGCCACCTCCAAGTCCCGATAGTGATAACCACCAAGTTGAATCACAAGATCTACAAGAAGAAAAAATCTCGATCAGACTTCTGTACATCAACTTGGTTTGGAATTAGAACCAACTTCATTCAGTGACACCGACACATCTTCATCTTGAAGTCCCATTAGTGACATAGCTACCGAATCAATACCAAATTCGATCCTTAAGCAAAAAATAAAATCAAGCTTGTCACAAAAAGTCTATTAAGAAACATCGCCCTGGAAATAACTTTTAAGAAAAATGAAATATAGGACAGATAAGGAATTGCTAACAAAAGATAGAAAAATTCAAGAATTGAAACTAATAAATGAGAAGTACAGAAAACAGATAAATAGATTAAAAAATAGTAAGTCTGAAAGAAAAGCAGTTGAAATGTCTATAACCCAAAATAGTCAAAATAAAAAAGAAAAAATTGACTCTCGAAAACGATTTATTGAAACATCAAAAACTAAAATGAAAACAGCAATAGAAAAGTTTTTCGAAGATGATGAAAATAGTAGACTTTGCCCCGGAAAGACAGAATATGTAACACGGCATAAAATTAGAAAACAAAAACGATACCTAAATTTCAACTTGCATCAGTTACATCAAAAGTTCCTCAAACAGCATTCCGAGTATAAAATTAGTTATAGCTTTTTTTGCACCTTGCGACCATTTTAGACAGTAATTACAAACGTCAACGCCCGAGAGACGTGCCTCTGTATTGCTCACGAGAATATGAACCTAGCTGTTATGGCTCTTAAAAGACACGGGATAATAGTAGAAAAATCAACGTATAATGTTCTTAAATTCCTGTGTTGTGATATGTTTCGAAGAATGTAATATGTTTGAGTAGAAACTGTGACTGCTGTAAAAATAGGAATTTAAATTACCAGTAATTTGATAATTCCAAGGGAAGCCACTACTGGTTTTGGACAAAGTCTAAAAAGAAATATATCAAGAATGTTCAAGAAAAGGTTATCATGCAATCATTGAAGCAAAAAGTATTAGCATATCTTAAAAATTTAATAGACCATTTTGAAAAATTATTAGAGCCATATATGTGCCATTACGCAAATATTGTTGCTCAGAATAAATACATCAAGAATTTGAAGTCAAATCTGAAATCAGGAGAATTCATAGTACATTGTGATTTCAGCGAATATTACAATACGAAATACTCTTCTGAGATACAGTCTTTTCATTTTGGGAGTTCAAGACAACAAGTGACCCTATACACTTCTGTCATTTATTATATAAAAATGTAGAGATTAGTACCAAATCATTTTGCACCCTGAGCGAGTGCTTACGACACGACGCTGTGGCAATTTGGGAGCACTTGATTCCTATCCTGAACTTCATTGAGAAGGAGGTTTCCGAAGAGAAGTTTTTAAATTTTATATCTGATTCCCCATCTTCACACATTCTTTAGGTGATGGCCAAACTTCATTGGAACTATCCAAATTTACGTCACGTGGTTTGGAATTACTCCGAAAAAGGGCATGGAAAGGGAGCCTTAATCAGCCATCTTAAAATTAGATGTCTGGGTGTTTCCATAGAGGAAGTTGTAGAATCAGGCATTTTAGAAAAGGAATTATTGATCCCTTCAGATCTAAAAGAATTTCGTGCTACCATGGCAGTGCACCAAGCTATATGGAGCTGCAATAATCCTGAAGTATTAGCCATGAGGCGTCTTAGTTGTGATATGGGAATATGCTCTGAAGAATCAGTGCAATGTTCACATGGACAAAATATTGGCTTCTATAACATTGGGAATACAGCTTTAAGCAACAATACTTACCCATCAAAAACTAGGAAAAATAATGCTATAGCTGAGTGCAGTAGAACATCTTTTGGAATTTCCATTTCTAAACCAGACCATGGACTGGATGAAATTTCAGTCGAAAACCGCCGTGACATTAATATACCATCTGATGACAGCTTCTGGACTGATGTTCCTTCAATGAATGAAAATTTAACATCTACCACCATGACCAAAATCGTATTAACAGCCCTCCATTGTGAAGATGATGATTCCAGCTCAGATTACAACATTTTTTAGATTAAGTATTACCCTGATATCGATAATAGCTTTGATTAATAATCTGAGTGTCCTTGATTTTAAAAACAAAATATGTTACCGAAAATATAGATCGTTGATTTTTTAAAATTCCTGCTAATATTGTTGAATTTAAAATAGGAATAGTTTCAGTGTTTTAATTACATTTTCCTATTAATTGCTAAGTGGTTAAGGTAAAAGTGCCAATTTCTACAACTAAAAGATTGACTAGTACTATATAGATGTATATACCTACTGTAAAATTATAATAGAACTTGAATTTCTTATATATCCTGTTTTAATTTTGATTCCCTTGTCGTGTTTTATTGATTCCCCTAACCAAAAAAAATTTAAAATGCTATATTTTAGGAACCATCCGGCCAAAAGTGATGCCTGTTCGTTAAACGTGTGTATAATTAAGTTAAATTCTATGTTACATTGTTACTTGCAAAAAATCTGTTTAAATAAATTTCGCCAAAGGAATCAACTGAATATGCCATTTCTCAGGATTCACCCTAATACTAATTTAACGAATTCTTAGACATTCAGACGAAAATAAAAAAAATTAAAACGATTTTATGTTAGTAAAACCAAAACAATAAAAAAATTTTAAAGGATTAAATCAGTCAATGTAACTGTTTTCTTTTTTAATCTTCCACCATCTTTTAAATGAATTGTACCTATTTAAAAATACAAAAAAGGGTTTGCTTTATTTTCAATTTTCATGATAAGACTAACATGAGTTAGTTTGTTCAGCAACGTTTTATTTATTACTAGAGACTCACTCCAACTTTGCCTGCCTATTAATATGGCGTTACTTAGACTTACGATAATTATCAAGCACCATTTATTTGACCAATGTTTTGATTCATAAAAACGATATCTAATTTATTTGGATAAAATATAGCCTAGGTCACTTACTCCTGGTATTGGCTGCAATCGTTTCAGCCATGAACCCGGGAATAAAAACAGGTAGATTATATGCATAGAATTTTTTTCAGTTATGGCTCATGTCACCTGTGTTTCCCCAAAACTTGTTTATAATTTATTTATGTAACTTACGATATCAACAAAAACTCTGTTGGTCAAACGAGAAAAGAAATTCTCAAAGGACCGATTGATAAGTCGAATCGGACGAAGAGCTTCAACCTAGTTCAGGATTATGTTTTACTCAGAGTATCTAAGATAGGCGGCAAGCTTATGTCCATCAGTGAAATTTTAATGGACTGCAATGTTGATGATGTTGGCATGTGAGCTGTTTACATAATATATCTTCTCCTATTCCTGCATTTTTTTTCCTCTTTCTCCTCTTATCATGATATAAAAACCGAGGAAACTTTGAAAAACATTAAATCTAACATCAAAGATAGGAACACTGTTATCATACCCAGAAAAAAACACGTCATGTGCAATGCTGCACTTGCACAATTAGTTTACTTTATCCGTGCCATCAGCGTTTATAATGCATAGATTAATTCATAACTCCTGATACAGTACAGCTAAGTATTTATGAACAGAGGAGAGGTCATTTCACTGTCCTAAAATGATGCGGTCCGGATATTTTTGTGTGATTTTATACCTTAATATCTATTACCGTGATTCTCTTAGAATTTTTTTCAATAATACATTTTGTAAAGAAGTCCCGAATTTCTTTTTCGGTATGTTTTTATTTCATTCCTCATTTCAATTCCTGCCCATCAAAAAACCCCATTTAAACTTCGGCAGTATCCGCACTGCTGCTAGTACGTTTCTAGGGCAGGCGAAAAAACGTACATTGACCTCAAGTATTATCAACAAAACAAAACGACAGATATTGCTTCCATACAATTCTTTATAAATTACGTTAAGTTATGTGCTAAACGTGTCTCATGGTACGGGGTAGGGTGAAGCAAGCGGTCCTTCAGAGATAACAAACCTGAAACCTATTTCGCCACAATTTGCGTTTTGAGAAAGCGGGTCGAGCGCATCGAACTATATTACTAGCGTATAGAATATGCACCCCGAACCAAAAGTTTGCTTCATTTTGGTAAGAGCTATAACTAAAGTTCGCTATAACGCTAGAACAAGTTACGTCGTCTAACTAAACTATTAAAACATGCAGCGCTAGTTTTTTATATAGGATAGTCCACCTGATGGTAAGTGGATGCTGTGGCTCATAGACATCTACCCTCGATTACGAAATAAAATGCAGATGAGTTGTCACCCGTAAGGACTAAGATGGATTGCCTTGTTTCCAGTAAAAAGGGTCTCCGGTTCTCGACACTCACCATACGAAACACAGCAGCATTGATACTATTTTACGCTGGTATTCTGTAAGAACATGGTCCTTCCCCGGTCGAGCCGACCTATTCGAACTACAACTATATTTCTAATACAACTGCGGCATGATTCTACCTCGTATAAAAGTTTGCATTAGGGATTAGTTTTTTCGCGACCAAAACGTCATAAGCGCCAGGAATTTTATGGCGCTTACGCGTATCTTTCAACGTAGTGTACAACAAGTCGCTCCCATAGATTTTATATTTTGCCTGATTCTCGTGAGCATTGTAACAACGCGAAATACTTTAAATCAAAGAGTTTTAAAAGTTTTAATGTCTACTTACCGATGAAATGTTAAACCATTACTTTTATTTGATGTTCTGGAGTGTTTACTGCAGTCTTTAAGAACACAATCAGGTATTTTGAAGTTGTTATTTATGCGAAGCGAACACGACTCGTCTGTGCGATCGTTGGACACTCACTAAACAGTTGCGGTACAGTGTACCGCAAAGCCTGGCGCAAAATCATGCAAGGCGTTGTCTTCTCTATACCTAGTAGTAATACCGCGAAGACCTCACCATTCTGCTTTGCAATGCGCTTACGTGTAGACAATTTGAGATTTAAATTTTTGGTTATAATAGTACTTAGTTGTTTTAATTTTTATTTACTATTGTAATTAATGTGAAAGTTTGTTTAAATCTGCAGATGCTATTTTCTCTTATGGTGGCACAATAAACATTACTTGTAAAAAAACACTATTCAGTCCCTACTTCGGGACCGGCAAGGACACTTTCTTTTGTCTTAAGTTATTACCGTAATTAGCTAACCTAACAATATCTTATTGTGACCACGTCAATATTAAAAATCTATTATGTTTTAAATAAATAGATTGCCTTGGCAATCGCACTAAACATTCTAATATAATATGTATTAGGGGCGTCCATAAATTACGTGAGATGTTTAAGAGGGGGAGGGGGTTGAGTCAAATCTCATCTAATCTTATGTTGGAGAGTTACGTTACGTTACGTTTTCTGATTGAAATAAAAAAATATACTATTTTGGTCCATTTAATCCAGATTGTACATTGAAATAATACTAGTTTTTACGGAATTTATCGCGTATATTTTAACTCTGGTGTTATTATTCTATGGGGTTACCTGCCTCCAGCATTTTTACATTTGCCTACTTTGTGTTTCCATTTAGTTTTATGATTGTAAATATACTTTTTATATAAACAAATAAAATAGGTACTTTGTGAATTGAATAGGAAGTATTCAATAAAAATGCGTGTCGTTTTTGATTGGTAGATTTAATTAAAAAACCATGTTTATGTTTGAATAACAAATCGGTTAAATAAATTTGCGACTGAAAAATATTTGCACCTCGGCTGAGACTTACGAAATGCTTTATTATTAGATTTTTAAATATAAAAATCCGCTTTCTAATATAAAGCTAAAAATAATATAAATTAAAAATTGTTTTGGGAGACATGAACAACGTGGAGAAAAGGAATATCTTTTAATTGGTTATAGATACCTGCAGCTACTTTACAATTTATATGTTTGTTTTTAAATGAAGTTCAGATTTATTATTTCTTTATTTCTATTATATTATTTATTTCCTCCATTTTTTTATATATTTCACAAAATCATGACTACGGCACAGTCTCGACTGTCTGCATGCCGAGCGCATGCCGAGATCGAAGCGCGTAGGCATAGCTCTCGCTTCGTCCGTTTGTATGAAGTTGGAGTACTGTATAGATAATATTACCGTGCCCCACAGATTTTAGGAGGTAATCTGTGCCGTGCCCCTACCACGCGCCAACTACTACACAAACAGATCAGTAAAAGCAATAGATACGCAGTCACGCATACACTCGCATTTAATAAATCATAACGTCTACTACACAATTAATTATAAACCATATCTCTAAAATTACAACGTCCATTTACCATTCACCGTACTACTTACTCAACAAAAATATCGGGCACTATCGTTGCCTGTAAAAAGCCATTTATTTTACTTATACGTTAGTGATTGACTAAATTGGAAAGTTATCGATTGTTTCATTTAAACCAAAATTGTACTAAAAGTTTTGGGCCCTAAATATAAAATAAATAAAAACAGTAAAAAATCCGGTTATGTTGAATTAGGCTATCATAGCGGATTGAAGTAGTAGGTATTTTGGAACCATGCTATGGTGCTTACTCACTGACCTTTAAAGGGAAGGTAATTGTGCAGCACTTGACGTTTTTATATTTCTGGGGTGGCATTTTTGTCAAATAGTGTAATCTTAAATTAATGTATTTTTCCATGACTGCTTTTATAAGAAATATAATGTGATTATTCATCGGGGACTGCTCAAATTGGTGAAACTTAACATTAAAAAAAATTAAATTTGACAAAGCCTTTACCATGAGTTCCTGTTTGACATTTTTAGTTTTAATTGCTTATTTATCATTAGCGAGAATCTGTTTTTATGATAATTTTAATACAAATTACGACGATCAGTACTAGTTTTTGTAGGGAACGAAATCAGGTGGCCTTTCAGTGGCATCAATCCATTCATTTTTTAAATTAACATCATTTGGCAAGCCGAAAGCTACGATTAATAACCTATTTATTATTTTCATATATCCTAAGCTACTTTTTAACCTCACCATGTACTAAGCAGGTTTTGCTTGGCGATCTTTTATTATAAAAAACTCCTGGTTAGTGATAATATTGTTAAATATATGAAAACAAATACACACTCATGTCTAACAAATAAATAGCAAGAATAATTATATTGAATAATTTTAAGCCAAAGTCACTATATAACCATGCCGGTTAGGTATTTATGATACATTCGAAGCTTTTGAAAACTGTAAATTATATTAAACCCCAAAACCATAAAAATTATGAAAATTTTTCGAAGATAAGTCATAATATGCGATAATTCAAACATAAGAACAACACTACTAACCTAAAAAATCAACTTACTTTACGACCTGTATGCATTCAGCGTAGTAGTTCCTGTAAAATAATCAAAATAAGTAAAAAACAGTATGTCACATCGGTCTTCCTATCGGGTTGAAACGGTTGACAAATTGGAGAATAAACTATAATAGCAATTCGCCAATCCACATTATTGTCGATAATGGATCTGCACACGCACATTACTAGCTAACGTCACAAGATACAACGGCCGTACTACGCAATATATCCGCATAAATAAAGTATTGTTTTGTGATATTTACATTGCTTGTTGAGTCACTCACGTATTTACTGCAAAAATATAACAGTGGCTGTGATATTTGGAAACAAAAATAATGTAGTAAGAGAAAGAAATATTTTACGATTTGTTGTTTAATATGATTTTAAAGATAAATATAATGTTTTGTGATTCCATGGTTTACAAAGTTTTTGTTTTGGCTTCGGTTTTTACAAGAAACCACTGAACAACATGGCATTCTCATAATATTTCACGATGACGGTCGCCAGCGCACTAATTCGCAGAGACGGCCATTTGTATAGAAGCTGAGCATTTTGATCATAGCGCGCGGACACAGACACGCCCCCTTGCCACTTCTCCTGTTTTTAATATTTCTAGGATATATTACATGTACAAGTACAATGATTCATTAACTGCAAATGTAATTTTGTAATCCTTTATATTCATATCGAATTACAAAGTTTTTTATGCAGTTGTTCTATCTAGAAAACTGGACCGAAATTGCAAAATATTTTACTTTTTACTTGATTTATACATTAGATATTAATTGTATTCTAAATTTAAAGCTTCTACGTCTGCTAGAAGTGCCTGAGAGTTTTGATGATCTGTCAGTCAGTCAGTGAGTGACAAAATTAAGGAATATTGACTAGTTATAATTCTTAATCCACTGGTTCAAATTGATTCAAATTTGAAATATGCCGTGTTTATACAATGTTTGCTTGTTTACTGAAAATTCAGGCTTCTAGTTTTATTCACAACGAAGTTATAGAGGGGTAGAAAATGGCCTGAACTGCTTCGAGAAAAGGATGGTACGGCCGTGCCGCTTTTTTGCTCGACTTGGTGGGAATACGCAAAAACTAATAAATCTATTATGAGAAGTTTTGTGCATGCTTCAAATTAGCATTAAAAGTTCGTCTTTTAACCTGACTGCCAAGAAGTGGTTATGTTTAGTACCACTACCCACCTACTTATTAAACTACTTACCTACTATTAACGTAATAATGAAATTAGTAATAACTCTTATGATTTATAAATAATAATAGACATAGGAGATATAGAGAACTTCGCACTCGGCGCCCTTATCTTTCATTCTGATAATGTATGTAATGATAAAAATGTATACAAGGATAAAAAATAAACCCAAAAAAACCCCGATGATATTATCAAAAGTCAATGTACTTTTTTCCGCCTGCTCTAGAAACGTACTATAGCACGAATTGGTCGGTCGACTCGACCGAGAGAGGACCACGCTTGCGCCCTCCTTTCTGCCAAGGAAGGTCGCGTTCGTATACGGCTTAGAGATCTCTAGTCAGATCGTTAAGCCAATTCCTAAAAGGTTGGGTTTGGTGGGTAAAAGTCACCACATAACCACGCAGCCGGCTGCGTGGTATGCTATGAGCATTCCCAACCTCCCTCCCCCGCTTTCCGGAGGGTTGCCCATATTTGCTTCGGGCGCAGAAAAAAAAAGGACCACGCTCTCACAGAACACCAGCATAAAAGTTTTTATTATGGTGAGTATAGAGTACCGGAGACCCATTTTACTGGAAACGAGGCATGATAATGCAAATGCATTTTGTTACTTAATCGAGAATACGTGTTGATTTCTATGCGCAACATCATCCACTTACCACCAAGTGGATTGTGTGCCCGTTAGTCACTCATTCTGTAAATAACCTGCCCATGAGGCCTTATAGCAGAAAATTAATTCCATCATTAACTATATTTGAATTATTTAATTCAAAAACTCTTATGGCTTACACAAAATCCGACACGGGCAAAAGGTTCAATTTTACGCGCAAAAAAAATTGCATCCAATTATAACAACAAAAATTCATAGTTATCATTTATAAATTAATAATTGAAATTAATAATCATAAATTAAATAACTGTAAAATATTAGTGATAAATAATCTCTTAGCTTTTAGCAGCCCGTGTTAAGAAATTAAAACAGTAATAAACAATAAAATATTAATTATTGTACAGTGTTTAAAAAGAGAAAGGTCGCAATCATACAATATCACAATATGAAATATTTTGTCATATCAATTTATAATACAATTTCAATAAAAGCTAATTAAAATAATACCCATAATTAAAATTACATATAAAATACAAAGTAATAAATAGTACATAGTCAAGAAATATAAATTGTCGAATTATTAATTGTCTTATTATCGATAATTTTATAAAAAAGAGTCAGCAGGCGTGTCGTACTGTCTGCAAATGTGTCAATTTCATTGTGTTGAGCGAGTATGTCCCCTATTAGTATTAATGCTGGATTTGTTGGTGCAAAGGCCGCACGTTTGGTACGTGTAACTGGTCTGTGTTGGAGAAGCGGCCTACGGCGCGAAGCCTCCGTTCCTCCATTATCTTTCTGGAGATACCTGGGCACCAACAAAACGATTTTCCCAACAACCGACTGGCAGTCCAACTTGTGGTGAATTATAAAAAGATAGTGCCTAATAGTTGACGTCAACCTCCTAAACATTAGGCTTTCTAAATCAATTATACCCAACCAGCAAATTTATGTTGTATCCTCGCTAACATGCTAGTATACCTATTCTGACAAGAATTCCAGGCCGCAGCTGCATAATCTAGTTTACTCCGAATCCGAACACACGCATTATACAAAGTCTTGTCCACCCTTATATCATCAAAGTCAGCAGCAGTCCTCACCACAAAATCTAATTTTGTATCTAATAATAAGCCTGATTCAATTATGTCATATACTCTTACCATAGACGCGTCGAATAAGTTATAATTGATAATAATAGTGTATATTATTATTAATTATAACTTTTTATTAATAATAATAGTAATATCAAAAGTGATAACCTTGCATTTAGTCTCAGTAAGAGGAAGATGGTTTTTTTATTTATTTAGGAAACCAACAGCTTTAAACTAAATAAAATTTACAACAGATCGGATTATCTTAACGTAAGCCTTATTACAGGTTTCCTTATATTATCTATACAGAATTTAAAAGAATGAGCGACGATTCCTTATCGGTATAAAATAATAAGCAATGAATAATCAGCGGTACTACCTACAATACACATTGTACATACAACAACATAATGTGTGCGCGCGCGCGTGTATGTGTGTGTGTGTGTCTGTGCTTGTATATTTGATCTGAGTTAATACCTTTATCATAAATAACTATTGAAGAGTTTTTTTGCATACTTCAGTTTTATAGTTTTCTCTCTTTTTTCGTAAAAATATCAATATTGTCAAAAAAAACTATTATAAGTGTAACACATCCGATTTATTGATGAGTTTTTGGTATATTTAGTATGAAAGTGAGAGATGAAAAATAGTTTAGTGTGTTTAGTACGATATATGGGTGTGGAGTTGATAAGTCCAAGTAAATGCGAATTATCCAGGCGGCCGTGAATGAGATCATATAATGTCATTTGATTAAACATTTGTCTTATATCTGCTAATGAAAGGAATTTATGGAATATATTTCACTGTGCTAAAATAATGCGGTTCGGATAATTTTCTTCGATTTCATACCATTAATGTCTACTTCCGTGATTCTCTTAAAAAAATCAATTATACTTTTTTTAAAGTAGTCGGGGCTGAGAAACTGATTTCTTTTTAGATCTGTTTTCTTTTCATTTCCCATTTTATTTTCAGTCCATCATAGCCTATAGTAATATTACACTTCGGCGGTGGTACCACGAATGGGTCGAATCGACCGAGGGAGGACCACGCTCTCACAGAACACCAGCATAAAATAGAAGTTTAATGGTGTCTGATAGTGTTTTTTATGGTGATTATAGAGGACCGGAGACCCATTTTACTGAAAATGAGGCATTCCATTTTGAACTGAGTGTAAACTATGCAAATGCGTTCGAGAATACTTGATGTCTATGGGCCACAGCATCCACTTACCATCAAGTGGATTGTGTGCTCGTTTGTGACTCATATTCTTTAAAAAACCTATCCATGCGGCCTTATAGCAGAAAATGAGACCTGCTACCTAGAATTAACTAATAAATATTTATATAACATGACTTATCTAATGAAGTTAAGTCTGAGTTAGTAAGGCAAGGTTCCAGTTATTAGACTCCACAGAATTAGTAATTAATTTGGCAATGTATACACTTTTACAACAAAATCCCAGAAAATGTACCGAATTTGTCATTATACAAGTTTAAATGTTTTATTAAAGAAAAATTGTACAAAAAGGATTATTATAATAATAATGTCCTCCAGACCGAATTTCGGCCACGGCGGCCTGCCTCAACGGAGGCTAGCCATCGGCGCAGGACAGGATTATAGTGCCCAAGTGTATGCGCAAGCACAGGTGCACTCTCTGCTCCCTCACTCTCATAATCCGATGGGACGGTAAACGGACACGACCGGAGACAGATCAGGCGCAGGACCAACGGCTTTACGTGTTTTCCGAGGCACGAGGAGGGGGGGGAGGGAGCGCCAACTGACTCCGGGCAGCTACTGAGAATTTCTTGACAGAAAAACTCAATAATTGATTTTGTTGGCCCGACTCGGGATTCGAACCCAGGACCTTATGATCATGCGTCGCACTACTACAACCACTAGACCAACCAGGCAGTCGTTAGTCGTTATTATAATACAAAACCATACACACATGAAAATAACCCCTGAGAATGAGGTGGGCCACCATGCTGGTTCTATAAAAAATCATCCAAAACTGTAAAAAATTAATTTATTGTAAATTGAAATATGTTTAAAAATAAAATTTCCGCTGGGTTTCTTGCCGGTTCTTCCCAGAACAGAGGTTTTTTCCAAAGCAGTAGTAAATAAAAATGCCTTTCAATAGGTATTATACAATCTATATTGAATAAAATAATTTATTTTATTTCAATGGATTATTAAGGGACAATAATTACGGACTTAATACTGCAGCGGAATCCGTGCAATTGGCCTACTTAGTTTGATTTTAGGGTGGGTGCACATTTTAGATCATTGTCAATCGGACTAATGTCACTACCCGTGTCACACAAAATTTTGTCATGTCGTTGTCATTTATTCTCTTATATTCATAATATGTATTATGTGACATATAACAACGCGTACTTTGATATCGCGAAAAGACCAGTCCAAACAACATTGAATTGATGAGTACTACGTACGAGATCAGACATCACAGATCTGTGCGGCACGGCAGCGCAGGGCGCGTGGCAGGAGCCACAGGGTATCTTCTTATGGCACAAACTAAGTAAGTGTGAGACCATGGGCCCTAACGGTACGTTTACACCAAAACCAATTTTATCGGCCGATGGCGACAAAATTGGACAGAACTACCCGGACGAGTAACTCGGACGTGTCATGTACTTACACTGCAACAGTGTACCACTTGTACCGACTTTGGACGTTGCCGGTATTCTTTTCTATTTTCATATTTTCAATATTATAGTCTTTTAACACTGACAGAAACAACATAATGAAACAAAATGATTAAATTAAACTATAAATACACTCAATTTGCACTGTTGACGCCGGCAGTCGGGCGAGAAATCCCAACAAGTTCGGACTCGACTGTTGATCGACCGTTTTCGTGCGTTATCGGTCGATAGCGGTCGTGTTCACAGAACAGTCGTGTTTGTGTAAGCGCTCTCTTTATTTTACAAGTGTTTGATTCGATCGTCCGAGTTCGGCCGTCATTGCCCGAGCAAACTTCGGCTAAGCGACCAAGTCTCGTCGTCTCTTCTAGCACAGAATAAATAATAGTACTACCGTACTTCTAGTACGCAGTACAATACATAATATCTCTTCAATGCAACACAAGTAACTTTTGACGTACGTGATTGACGAGCACTGATCTGAAACGTACATTTAGATTATTTGCTGCCAGCTGTTTCAAATGCATAATATTTTTACCGATACATATTGAGTGCGCAACCTACGTACATTCATCTGCGTTTAAAGCATTATCGATAAGAGGTTGTGTTTCGATTATTAATGAAAATAAAATATGTATAATGCAGCATGCATAAATATATAAAATGCAGCGTGACGCAATGATCGGCTGAAACCGATTCCGCGGCGGTAAATGCGGGGACTCCTTTAGTCCTCAGTGGCAACAGTGCATCTATAGCTTTCTTTAAAGTTCGCTGCAGGTGTCCATGGGCAGCAGTAACCACTTACCATTCAATGGACCGTACGTTCGTTCGTCACTACTATTAAAAAAAACTTAACGTTATAGGCGCTCAAAATCTAGCAACGGCCTCTTATCATCATAAATGTCGGCAATAGTGTCGCTTATATGGTAAGGTTCAACAACTCTGACGTGCACCTTGCCACAACAGCGTTTCCTTTCGTTTGGCTTTCTCTAGTATACTAACTATTATATAACTATTTGTCATTACTAATATTTCCAGTTAACCCATCGCAGTATACGACTCCAAGTAAGCTTATAATATACAATTTACAATATATCACAATAAATCACTTAAGATCTGGTCTGACACACCAGGCTTAAAACATTCTAAAACCTTAATCCGGGCTTTTGATCGTAAATTCGCTTCAGAAGCCCTGGGATTAAGTAAAAATAAATTGCGCATTCTGGCAAGAGCCCTAACTGGATACTGTTTTCTTAAAAAGCACATGTCCATCCTGGGACTAAGCAACTCAAGGATGTGTCGGTTCTGTTCCATAACGGAAGAAACGCCTCTACACATCCTAACTGATTGCGGACCCTTAATGCGCAAACGTAACACTCATCTGGGACACTATCTACTCCGCCCAGAAGAAGTGAAATTGCTCACGGCTAAGCAACTCCTTCATTGAAGACATAAGGCTTAGCAGTGAACTATAGCCATAGCAGCGATCACAATAGATCTTCTAGGTCGCAGTGATACTGGTCTCTTTACCTAGACCTGCATAGCTGCTCGCACATAAATAAATAAAAAAAAGCTTATAATACTTGAGCCAGGCGTGGTTCACGACAGTAACCGAACGTCGGATTCGAACCCACGAATTTCTGGAATTGCAATCAGCATTCTTAACCAAGCAACTGCCGGTAACTTAGGGAGTGTCGCATTTATCTCTTAAAATGTGGGAGACGATTATACAGATCCTACTCGTCGAGGTCTCGTAGCTGTGGACTAGCAAATAGTTATATTTGTATTTTTGTTCATTGTTCCACAGGCGATATTTTAGTTGTTAGGTGACTAAGCGAGCAATTACTATTAAATTTGTTAAACCAGTTAATATTTATTCCATTATAGGTGCTTCTTTTGTAGGTGCCATACGACGGTTAATCAAAATTTTTTTCATTGTCGAAGTTTAGAAGAACCGGAGCAATTAATCTGGGAGCCGATGATGTTATTCGTGTCGCAAACATCTGCACCCTTAAGACATACTTTCAATGGGATCGTCAGGAGAGCATTATGTCGACTTTGTCCATTATCCGTGTCTGGTTAGAGAAGAAGCGCCTGCATCTTTTTTCTGACCTACAAGTAGAATCACGTATAACTTGTAGTTAGTAAGTAATTACTGTAGAAAACGTAACGCGCAGTTTCTTAGTCATTGCAATATTTTATTATATCCTACTTAAAGTTATAATATCATTAAAATGGACTTAAAATATTTAAATGGCGTTATCTTATAATTCCCTTGAAACTCGGAATCACGCGCTGCCATTCGCCAACACCCAATATATACCATTTCCTGTATGCAAACTTTACATCATATCCTCATAAAAATGTGTTTATCCACAAGTTGAAAAGAGTGAGATTAAAGAAAATGATAATTATATCAGGGTATTATTTTAATATTTATACAAGTTATAAAAATACTTAATAAATTGAACAAATTGTGCAAATAATAATATAAAACAACACAAAGTTGACAACAACAACTGAATTAACCTTTTAACTACAATTTATTGCAATAACGATCCATATTAAGGTTCCATTTACATATTTAATTTTTAATTATTATACTGGAGGATTTTTTAAACAATATCTAATACGGTTTTATTTTTTAAATTTATTTCGATATAGTGGATCACCGGTAGTCCGGTCCCTATGTAATCTGGCACCCCCTGTAATCCCATATGTCAAAAAGTGTAGGTACAGTCGAGTCGCGTTATGAATGCGCCACGGGGGGAGGTGTTCTTCCCGAATAAGTGAGCAAACAGGTTGTAACTAGTTTGCACCACCAAGCGTTTTACTCGACGCGTATTGTCCTTAATTTGAATGTGACTATGGTAGCAGTCTAGCGAGTATATATTTAGATATTCATTGTATTTCACATGATATGTTAGTTTTTATTATCTTAGAATATTCATATAATTTGTCGTATTACGAGGTACCCGCCAAATTTGATAATTCGCCACTGCCTTGTAAAACGTTTGTCGGATTACCGCGGGTCAACTGTAATTGGAAATAACTTTTTTAACATGCCAAAAACAACTAAACAAACAGAGATAGCATGCTCTTTAGTAGCAATTAAGCAACACAACATGATCGTTTTTAGTTTTTATTCTCAAAACATAACAATTTTTCCGTTTATAATCATCACATATTTCTATTCTATAATTTAAAAATATTGCACAGATATTTAAAATATTTAAAACAGAGAATCCACTTGTAGTTAATCTCGATGAAAATATAGTCGTGATAGCTACAAGCCTTAAATTTCATGGTACCCGCGACTTATTAATACTTATTAATTATTAAAGCTTATTTTATTACACGCATGGTGTAGAAGAACACTTAATACTTTCAGCCGCTGACTGAACTGACGAATCATATGGAATATAGAGTTCTAGGGAATTTATAGGAAAAATAAGAAGTTTTAGGAAATTGAATTTATTTCAGCCTAATCTTAACTCTTTTCTTTATCCCCCTTATCTTCAACTTCTGCACCTAACTCCTTCTGTATCTCACTAAAACTCATACCCTTTGTTTCAGGAATACAGAAGTAAATGAACAAACTGGTAATTACACACACACCACTGAACAACCAGTACGTGATCGCTGGTCCAATGGCAATTGTGAGAGTGGAGAAATATTTTGTAGTAAGAAATAAAAATATGTTTGTGGAGATGAGACTACTTGAAGCCCCAACAGCTCTCGCAGGACCATCGAATAATTCTGCAGTCAGGACCCAAATTAGTGAACCCATTCCTGGAAGCAGAAAAATACGATAAAATACTTGCACAATGGAACATAGTTGTACTCGTAAGATCAAAATTCCGGAATTTAATATTTGGTAAGATGATATACCAATCGTTTTGGAAAGGTCATACAACACCAAAGCATATTAATTTAATGATTAATATGCTTTGGTGTTGTATTACCTACTATTTTATGGACAAGGAATTAAGACACTTCTGCCTTTGAATGTTGTTTATTTACTTAAGCGACAGAAAAAAACAACATCTATCGTCGGCACTTGCCTGTAAGTATCGATAGATGCCATTAAACTAATCATAATAGAAAGAAGACTTCGGTGACTTAAATCATGGGTTCTCGTGTAGATTAGCAATGGGGATCAAAATTTATGCAGAACATAAAAGACAATGCTAAGTAATCAAACTTTTAATAAAAATTAAAACTGCTATAAAAAACTGAAAAAAAAAAGGTATAATAATATCCACATGATGACTCCAGAAGACGGTGCAAAACCAACGTGTATCGAAGAATTACGAGTTAAGTCCACAACTTCAGGAGATGTTATGTGGAAATATTTATTTTTCCATTTTTGAAATTGTGTTTACTTTTTATTAAAAGTTTAATTATTTTACTTTTTTCAGTGGTCTAAGGACTATCACAATTTCAAGGTAACACCTAAAATGTTGTTTAAATAGCTACATTAAAGTATTCATCACCTACTTTTCCACCTTTAAAGGTGGATTTTTTCACGAAACGTATATGGAACCACCCCTGAAGTTTAACCTATTTAATAAACGTATAATGATATGAATCAGTTCAGGAGTTTTAGAGAAATCGGTGTGAACATACAAAGAAAACATACGAATTGAATATAGAAGAACCTAATCGTTTATTACTTGGTTGTTGAATGTAAATCTTCCAAATATACGAACATTGCAGGTTAAATAAAAGCTTTTAAACTATATAGCACCAATACCTGCACTGTAGCAGTAGACGACGAGAATCAACGACATTAGAGGCAGGTAATTCATAAACCCGGATACCTCTTGTGTATACTCTCTTATTTGGAAGAATACGCCCAAGCCAATCTGAAACAAAAATGTATATTTTAATGTTTCTAAAAATATTAGCTCACTGGAATCTTTTTATACTGTTACGGCCTTGGGTTCGTGACAATAAAAACTGCCGATTTACCGTGACACTTTAGTTATCGAACACCAATTACAACTTAAAACACACTAATAAAATACAATTGTGCCACTGATCATTTTAGTTCGCAGTTATATGTATCGTTTCGAAATATTCGCTTGTAATTAATAATTAACTACGTAATGTATACATTTAACTGAATATAAAACAAATAAACTGTATAAATATCTCGTATTTATACATATATACAAATATATACATACATACATATACATAATACTTAGGTCATAAGTTCCGTCAAAAACTTTTTATAAAATTAATGATACTTACACTTTTAACACAATACACAATAATTATATAGAAATTATATATGAAATTAAAGGTAATTTAATTTAGAATACAATTTTATTTACATTAATTATTCTAAATGCCCTCCCCTATTACGAAAATACATGCCCTCAATCGATGCGGCCAATCAATAGCAGCCTCAGATGAAGCAAAAAAAGGTAAATATCGCACCTAGAACAAGAAACTGTAACCAATTTTATAACTGTGTGAGTCAGAGAAGTGTTGTCACTTTTTTTAGGTTCCTGAAAATCCAGATACAATACTACAACTTTAAGAGTAAAATGCGATGCGAATGCGAAAGTATATCTGTCTATTTTAATAAATTTCATTTGACAATTCAGAAAAGATAAAGCACGTAGGAGGCGTCTGTAGATCATTAAATTTAAAATTCTTCTTGATAGATTGTCCAGTTAGCGTGTAAACGTCGATAAAATATACAACATATGTAATGTAAAATATGTTTATTATTAAAAAAATAACTTAATACTAAAAAAGACTAGTTGGAATAAAAAATAAATTTCCATGAACTTAAAAATATACTTTTCTAAATGAAAAAAAAAAGTATATTTTAGTAAATGCAAAATAGAACAAACTTCAGCCGGGGGCACAAAGAAGTATTCTAATTTGTACCCCGGGTAGGAGCGATATGAAGTATCAGCCGCAGAGGACACCTGAGTCTTGGTTAAAAAGAGCAAGGCCAGCTTCGCCGTTTCCGGTAGTGGACAGCATTAAGATTGGAATGAAGTGTCCCGATGTTGCAAAAATTCACGGATAGCGTGACAGGGGTCGCCTTAGTTTTATTGCTCCGCTTATCCCTAGCAGTTTTACTCGCGAGCAGAATTCCCCCCCTCCTCCCCCAAAATACGCGGAGAAGCCTAAGGACCCACGCTCAGGAAGAGTAAAGTAGCTTGGTCGTGGATGCTCAGCGAGGGATTCTCCGTCGCCAGGAGTGAGAGCACCCTCTTGGGGTAGTTTTTATTTGGTTCCGCTATGATTTTAAGGGGGAGGGGGAATTGGGCCTCCAAAGGCCCAAATCCCCCAAGCGAAACGCAGAGGTAAACCTCTACTTCACGCAGGTATTCTGTGAGGTCGTGGTACCACCCCGGTTCCCGCTGGCCCATCCATGCGACATCAATAGCCGCTGCGTGGCTCTACCACTGTCAAGTCAAGAGGATGGCTGCCATTTTGGTTCATTTCAGCTTAGTCTTATAGCAGCTACCCTTAATTTTTTTATAGGATAGGGTGCCAAAAGGGCATACAGTCTACCTGATGGTAAGTGGTTGCTGTGGCACATAGACACCTATATGTATCCTCGATTACAAATCAAAATGCAGATGCGTTGTCACCCGTGAGGACTAAGATGGAATATCTCGTTTCCAGTAAAAAGGGTCTCCGGTTCTCTACACTCACCATACGAAACAGCAGCATTACTATTTTACGCTGGTATTCTGTGAGAGCGTGGTCCTTCCCCGGTCGAGCCGACCTATTCGTGCTATAACTATACTACTAATAGTATAACTGCAGCATGATTCTACTACGTAAAAAATTCATGTCTTATTAAAATATTCGTTGGTAGCCTAAAATCATAAATATTTTTTGATAGTAAAATAGTTTGTAAGTACTCAACAATTAAAATAGAAACATCAGCAACTTAAAAAATTAAATATTTACCTTGACTTCATTTTGATGTAACATAAGTAATAACAACTAACAAAAAAAATATGCTGACTACATATATTTTTATAACTTAGCCTAAAATTAATTACCCAAATCTTGGACCATTAGAAATAAGAAATACTGGCAACATTCTCCCGTTACGTAATCTCGAAACATTGATAGTCGTGCTTCGAACAACCTTCAAAATTGTGTTGGAATAACAAATTAAAATATAGTTAAATGAGTGTTTACGAGTGAAACGATATTGCTTCAGATTTTTTGTTCTCTTTAGTATTGTTTTTGCACCATTTAACTACACAGGACGGCATTTTGTAAGAAAATTTACTGCACGACGCCCCGGGAAGTACTGAGCGAAAATGAGCGTAGTTTGATGCATGTGTGTGCGTGAACACGTGTGCTTACATAAAGGAGCGGAGTTTTTTGGTTTCACCAATAACAAAGGCCGCGCTGTATCTACTTTTTTTTACTTCATCTGAGATCGCAGCACGTACCACATTCATATCTATTTCTGCCGCTGTTTTAGCCAAAGATGCACGGAGAGATTACAAATTCTGATTAGGTTTAGCGCAGACTTTCTCCTCCAAATGTTGCCATATCTTATAATCCAGTGGGCTTAAATTTGAACTAGAAGAGGGCTAGTCTTCATGTTCGATAAAGTCAATTCCATGGGTGGTCAACCAGTTTTGCGTGCTTCTTGCCCTATGCAGAGCTGGTGCAGAGTCCTGTTGGAATATCCAATTTCTGTTTTGAACATTGTTTTGAGTAAGAGTTTCCACTATGTTTGTTAGGACGGTATTTTGGTACACCTCGGCACTAGTTTTTACACCTTTTTCACAGAAAAACACCTTAGTTAAGCCTGAATATGAGACTCTAAGCCAAACCATGAGTAACGAAGGATGATGTGCTCGTTGAGCCCTCACAATACGCGCGCTGGCTTTTTCACTGCTGTGGGCATACACCTTATCATTTTGTTTATTATAACTTTCTTCGATGTTAAACATTTTTTTCATCCGTTAAAACAAAATTTCGCAGTATTTTCTCTCTATCTATCCAGCCTAATTTTTTTCAAACGCTCGTTCAAAAAATGTCCGATTTCCTTACGATAAGCTCGTAGTCCTACGTATACGCAGAATGTAGACCGCGAAGATAAAAGTTATATCAGTAAATTAAATAAATATAAAAAGCAATAAAAAATGAAAAATATATATATAAAAGTAAGGTATGTAAACTATAAGACTTTATAAACTAAAATTTAGCAAACATAACACAATCCCATCACTTAACTGTTTAACGTGTTAACTTTACTTAATATAAATAGATCTTACGTGCAAACTAAATATAATCTATGATATCTTAAGTGGCAAAATAATTTGTCTAATAAAAATATTAATGTTCCAAATCCAACAAAATGTATGACATAAAATAATGAAAAAAAAATGATTACGAAAATAAATCGATTATAAAATCAAAGTACATAATCGATATTTACTGTAAGGTACATTTGGCCTTTGTCTATCAAGGGCTAAAAAAATATGTCAATTTCAAAATTAAAAATCAAATAGAAAACATTTAGCACTAGTTTATAAGGTACATTTATAAAAGTATTAGCACCAATAATAAAGATTATTGTGATTAGATTATTACCATTAACATGCATAGCATAGTTTTCCCTATATAAAAAAGTAGTCTGTGGCACAGATAAACCTACTGAATAAGACTCCTCTTTCTAGAAACTAAAGAGAAAACTTAACTTATGCAAACTATTGTACTACTAGCTTGCCAAGCAGACGTTGTTCTGCCCTTTTTGGCGACCCTTTGTCATGTCTTATTAAAAATCTTTAAATTTGCAAAAATAAATTGTGGGTCACTCGTGGGCAAAAAAACTATCCTATCTCTCAAGTTGGACCAAACTGCACACGGTGTGCAAATTTGACTAAAATCGGTTAAGTAGTTTAGGAGTCCATCGCAGACAAACAACGTGACACGTAATTTATATATATTAAGATGTATGATTAAATCAATTTTGATTTACAAGGATAAAAATTCCTAAGGAGTTTATATTACAAAGAAAAGAACTTAAAACAACAAAAAATATTGTAATAAAACAGAACTATAGACATAATAGTGTTCTATGCTACAGACATAATCAGAGTCATGAAATAAGTATGTACTTGATATTAGTAACTAGTACTAAAAACTAGTACGAAAAAAAGTAAGCTATTTTTTAGCTATTGAACGGTGGGACCTTTCAGGATCCTCTTTCTACTCCACCGTGTCATGTTGATTGCGCCGAGTAATCTCACACTGACTTTTTGTGTTTGAAGCACTTTGCTGTGCTTGAATGGGCTTCTTTGCAACATTAGTGACGCCACTATTAGAAGCTACATTATGTCTTATTGATATCGACAGGAAACTTTTCAATGAGAGTATCAATCTAATCTTAACTGGAGATCTTTGCCCGTTCGTTACTGGAAAGTTTGATAAAAATTTTACCATATAAGGTCCACATACTTTTCAATCTGAAATGCTTGCGTGCTTTTTATGAACAGTTTGCCTCATTTTGGTTAAAAACTCAGGCACTGATATTTAAGAGCCCTTTAACTCAGTTTTAGCTTTCCACACCTCAGACTTTGTGCGATGGTCTTGAAATTGTAGGGAAATGGGACATGAATGATCATCCTTTTGAACACCAATTCGATAACAAAAGAAATTCCTTCAAAAGAGTCATTGCCAAGGAAAAGGCAGAATTGGCGAGAAACTAGTTCGCCTTCCTTCTGAAACCCGTGCATTCTGGTCTCTCGCCAAGGCTGTCCAGGGGAATTTCTGTCAGCCATCTCTGCACGGGGAGGACGACTCACTGGCCCATACCGCAAAGGAGAAAGCCGATCTGCTAGGCTCTTTCTTTGCGTCCAACTCAACTCTCGATGATGGAGGGAGTACGCCGCCGACCACCCCGCGGTGTGAGTGCTCCATGCCGGAAGTGCAACCGAGCGCTTAACTACACAGCGCTCGGTTCGCAAAGCACTCCTCTCCCTGGACATCCACAAGTCGAGTGGGCCTGACGGAATCCCCCCAATTGTGCTGAGGACGTGTGCTCCAGAGTTGGCACCGGTTTTGACGCGTCTTTTCCGGTACTCCTACTCCCTAGGCGTAGTCCTACAATCATGGAAGACGGCTTTTGTCCACCCGATCCCTAAAAAAGGCGACCGCTCAGATCCGTCCAACTACCGGCCTATTGCCATCACCTCCTTGTTCTCCAAAACAATGGAGTCCATTGTAAACTGCCAGCTCATGAGGTACCTTGAGGATCACCAGCTGATTAGTCATCGCCAATACGGCTTTCGCCGTGGTCAATCAGCTGGTGATCTTCTGGTCTACCTAACTCATAGATGGGCGGAGGCAGTTGAGTCCAAGGGGGAAGCATTGGTCGTTAGTTTGGACATTGCGAAGGCCTTCGATCGGGTTTGGCACAAAGCGCTTCTTTCGAAGCTCCCTTCCTATGGGCTTCCCGAGAAATTGTACGATTGGATCACCAGCTTTCTTGCAGATCGGAGCATCAAGGTCGTTGTAGACGGTGCAAGCTCCGATTGCAAGCCTATTAATGCTGGTGTTCCACAAGGTTGCGTGCTATCGCCAACGCTGTTTCTTGTGTCTGAAGTCGAGTCTCTGCTGAACAGAGTCTCGGATTGGGGGCGACTAAATCTAGTCCAGTTTAACCCCGAAGACACAAGTTAACTGCTAAAAAGAACCCCTTTGTCGTATCTCCTCAATTTCAAGGTACTCCCCTTGTTGCCTCAGCCAGTATCGGAATCCTCGGCGTCGACATATCGAGTGACGTGCAGTTTCGTGGTCACTTGGAAGAGAAGGCCAAATTGGCCTCCTGGCACATGAGTGAGAGTTCTGGAGTTCACGGTGCTCTCCGCTTCTGCCAATAATGTTACAAGTGTCTCCTCCTTGGGGCTCTTTTGATGAAGAGTAGCCTCGAGCACCGCCTTGATGGATCGCACCAACCGTTCAAATGCGCCTCCCTGGTTGGGCACACCCAGTGCGATGAACTTCCACTCCGTTCGATGTGTAAGCACGAAGTCCTTTAGCTGCGGTGCCGACTCCTTCATGGCCCGTCACAATTCGGTGTCCGCTCCATGGAAATTAGTGCCATTGTCTGAGTAGATTACCCTAGGCCACCAGCGCCTAGCCGACATACGCCTAAGTGCCATAATCGCCGAGTCCGTGGTTAAACCGTGTACCAATTCGACGTGTACCGCGCGCATTGTTAGAATAGCGGAACCACTCTTTTCTGATGCCGTCGCCCTATTGTTCCAATTAACGGCCTGAAATAATCTACCGGCGACGACACCCTTACATGGCGATTCGTCTGTTTTGATTCGGCGGCGGCTCCTATATCCCTCTGCGCTGTGTGGTTACCGTGACGCGGCTGATCGTCGTTTGCAACCGTCCTCAACTGGGCATCTTTACTAAATACGGGTAGGGCATCGTAATAACGGGTCCCCTTTTACGTTGGGGCTAACACTAGATCGACGCGGGGCGCGGGCTAAGATTGGCGGTGAGGCGGCTCCCCCCGCACAACCTCCATCTTATCTAACCACTGATCTACACGGCTCCTATTTTCGGCGACGTCAACAGCGTCGAGGTTCTCCCTATCGGTTTATTCTTGTAACTGCGCAATATCCCTAGCGTATTCTTTCTTGATTAAATATTCCTGTATCTCTAACTGTTTTTTACGGATCGCGGCGAGCTCAACAGATTTTTTTTATAGCAGAGGGGGCAAACGAGCATACGGTTCACCTGATGTTAAGTGACCACCGCAGCCCATGAACAACCGCAACACCAGGGGAATTGCAGGTGTTGCCGGCCCTTTAAAAAGGAGTAGACTCTTTTCTTGAAGGTTCCCAGGTCGTATCGGTCCGGGAAAATCGCCGGTGGTAAAGTATTCCACAGAGAAGTTGTACGCGGAAGAAAACTCCTAGTTAAACGTACAGTGATGGACCACCAAGCATCCAGATGGAGTGGATGGTATCGGGAGGTCAATCAGAACAATTCCTCAGATCACACTTCACACCATGAGGAACCAAACAAAAAAATGGCCTCGAGTTCCCGGCGCCCCTTCGATGGGGCAGGGGTGCGAAGAATCTCCGGGAGGAAAACCGGCGACGAGGTTCGCCACCCGTCACGTACTGTCTCCCGGAGGGGCGAAAAGTGGATTGCAGAGGCCCGTCTGGCTACGTTGAATGTATGTGGGGCAATGAATGATAAAATGGATGAAGTATGCGATATGATGTATGATAGAGGAATAGATGTGTTATGTGTAAATGAGACGAAACGGAAAAAAAATAAATGGAAAAAGAGGAGGTGGTAGATGATTTCAATTCGCCGAAAATTTTCATTTTTTGCTAAAGCAATTGGGATCGAATTAAAACGTTTTTAAATTAAACAGCACAACGTTAACTTTAAAGAAGTAAGCCGAGTAATGTACAGGGTCACTTCGTGCTCGAAACTTCGGTCCTTTGACTCGGGCGAAAAAAATCGACAACGATCGGAAGTCACCCGAGGCGAAGCGAGATTGCCTGAAGTGAAGCGAAGTTTCCCTGTACACACTCCTCTTTACCCAACTTCTTTCAACTTTGCGAGTAGTGTACCGCAGGCATAATATTTAAAAAAATATTGTCTTAGAGATGTGCCAGTCGGAAAAAAATCGATTCGAGTAAACTCGAGTTGAAATTCCGGTAACTCGGTTTTGAACTCGAGTTACGCAATTCAAATTAGCTGAACGAAGCTGTGTCAATTTATCACATATTATTTTTCTAATTGTTCTTCATTCCAACAAAATTATCATTACTTAATTTATTTTTGGTTTGCGTATCGACAATCTTAATAAAATAATATCACTAACGTTATGACGTAAGTGTTATTAATATTACTTGTTATTAATAATTTCACTATCAGAAAGTATACTTAATGTAAATTGATATTACATAATAAACATATAAACCTAATATCAAATTATCATAATATTACATAATATATCAATAAATTGCTTGAATTAATAAGTCGATTTCATCACTAAATTGTAGACAGACTGCATTGGCCGTAAGATGCGACTCGAGTAGAATTTTGTGACTCGAGCCACTCGGGTTAATTTAAGTAGGTATGTATGCCAAATCGGCTGACTGCTTACTTTGTTATTGTTAAAACTCCTCGTTAAATATATTGTTTTTATAATTAATTTGATTCTTTCGTCACTTTAAAATCATACAGTATTTATAGTATTATAAAAGTGAAGAAAATAAGATATATTTATCATTAAAAAGTGTGAAACATAGAAGATAATTACAAAAGTATTGTAAACAAACAAGATCACGCGCCGCAGGAGTGGCCTGTCGGCGACAAGTTACTGCAGGGAACCACAACGGTTAAGTGCAACGCATAAGAACTATCTCTGCGTGCGGACGGCACGGTGAGTCACTCCTTACGTTGCTTGATCTGCTTATCTAGAGTAAACAATACAGAAGCGAAAACTTGTTTGTCTTGTACGTAATTGTCTCTGAGAGGACGCTTTGTGCATAGTACCATAATGCGGTGCGAAGGGTGCTTAAATGATATAAAAAGCAAAACTTATTTTCGGTGCAGTAAATCGGAATGTGACAAAATATATTGTACATTATGTACAAATTTACCAAGTACTGCAGTAAATAAGCAATCTTGGACATGCCCCGCTTGTTTCGCACAAGAAAAAAAGACTGGTGACAACAGCTCAACGCCAGTACGTACTTCCGGCCACTCACAAAATGTCACTGTGCGTAATAAATCGAACCCAAAGACATCGACTGAGCTGTCTAACTTAGAAATCAGTGAATTGACAACTGAAATCAAGCTATTAACTCACGAAATCTCATCGCTTAAGTATAAACTCGACGAAGCAATGACATCATTAACTCGCTGTCACGAGCGTTTAGATGAACTCGGTAACACCATGGCCTCAACGAACACTCGCCTAGCTTCTGTTGAACAACAACAGGCCGATATCCATCCACTAAAAGATGCAGTAAGTCATACTAAAAAAAATCTTAATATGATGGCTCAGAAACAATTATCAAACGAATTGGAAATAATTGGCATCCCAGAAAACAAAAATGAAAATCTAACTCACACTGTCTTGGTAGCATCCCGCAAGATTGGAATAGATTTGGCTGATCTAGATATTGATTGGGTGGCGCGTGTTGGACCGCAACGTACATTTTTGGTAAAACAATCAGACCACGAATCTGAAAGCAAATTCTCACGACCTTTCGTCGTTCGTCTGTTGCGTCGATCAAAAAGGGACGAAATTATTAAAGCCTCTAGGCAGAGACGCAACATAACTAGCATTGATTTAGATGTTAAGGGACCGTCTTATAAAATATATTTTAACGAACGACTTACTAGTGAAAATCGGCAGTTATTTCGAGAGGCACGGAAGATGTCTAAAGAATGTGGCCTTAGTTACTGCTGGACAAACCGCGGTAACATTTACGTACGTCGTAGAGAGGGAAAACCAGCACAGCATATTAAGTCTCACGATGATATGTTTCGTATTTTCTCAAGTGGTACTACCACTTCGCAATCTAGTAACACTGATAATGTACAAATTTAAAAAGTTTATGGACCTGGTGCGCTTTTTCTCATTTTCATATATTTTTTATACTCGTATAGTTAATTGTTATTTATCCATATATATTTTTGGGCTTAAATACTACCACAATAGTGATCTTAATTATATCAAAGTGAGTGTTTCCTGTCAATATACATACATAATTGTATGCTCCTATTTTTGGACGTATATTTTGATAATAAGCTATGTCTATTTAATTTCATGTACACGCAAAACTTCAAATTTTGTCTTTGCACATTTTAAAATTTTTAGTTTCACTAAATATTTTGTCATGACATTAATAATCTACTTTTATATACTTATTTTTTTTTTTATTATATTTATAACTAAGTGAACTTAATAAAATGCTAGATAATTTACAAGATAATCTAGATACAATAAATATAACATGTCATGAGATTAGCCAACTCGAACAATGTGCTTCAATAATAACTAATGATTACACATTTAAAATACTGAATTTTAATATCAGGAGCATATCAAAAAACTTTACATACTTTACGATTGCATTAAAACGTATGGCATTTGACTTGGATGTAATTGTTGTAACGGAATGTCGTATTGCAGAATCTTCTATTATCCCGGTACTTCCAGGATACATCTCGTACAGAACTCATAAAATAATCAATCAAAATAGTGGTGTAGTAGTGTACATTAAAGACGCATGGAACTCAAATGTTACAGAGCCAGTCTTTAACGAAGCAGACTGTCTAATAATAGAAATACCTGATACAATAACCATTTTCTGTATATATCGCTCACCTTCATTTAGAAGCACGGAAAGTTTCCTAATAGATCTGGAATCACATTTGGATCACTACAAAAATAAACCTCATTTAGTATTGACAGGAGATATTAATATTTTAAAAGGGGACAATGATACTGTAAGTTATGTCTGTCTTGCGGCAAAATACGGACTATTGCCTGCTATCTCTAAACCTACAAGATTTGAATCATGTATTGATCATATATTTGTTAAAACGATTGGAAAAACAATTGGTACTGTATGCATTTCGGATATAACTGATCACAGTTTGACAATAGCTGGCTTATCACTGAATGTAAACTTACCTAAACCCCGATTAAGAGAAAAAGTTAAGATTGATTTTGATGCGATAAGTAATGAATTAGCGGTAATAGATTGGTCGGAATTACAAAATCAAACAGACGTAAATCAGGCGGTTGCTATATTTACTGATAACCTATCAAAAATAATAGACAAGCATACCAAACGCATAATTGTGAGCCGTTCTAAATACAATATAAAACCTTGGATTACTCCAGGCTTAATACGGTGTATAAAACACAAAGATAAACTACGTATGAAATCAAGGAAGAATCCAAATGATGAAACTTTACTCCTCACATATAAGAGATACCGTAATTTCTGTAGTGAACTTCTATTTAGGTTAAAAAGGGAATATGAGAAGTGTCAATTGCAAGAAAGCCAGGGACAGCCCAAGAAATTATGGAAAGCAATAAAGGATATATGCAACATTACTACGTCAAACAAAGAACCAACTGAGCTATTAAATATTCAAGGATCTATAAGCAAAAAAAGAATCATTGAATATTTGTAATACTTATTTTTCCACAGTTGGACAAAATTTAGCACACAAAATTCTTATTGAAAGTAAAAATACTGAAGAAAGTCTAGTGCAAAATAGTAAAATTAGAAATATAACACACTCGTTTTATATGCAACCTACTGACGCTTACGAAATAGAAAATCTAATAACGAATCTTAAAAATGACAAAGCGCCAGGAATTGATGGACTAAGTAATACTCTGATTAAGCATATTAAGAAATTTATCACTGAGCCACTTACAGTAATATACAACTTGAGTATCTCTACCGGTGTATTTCCAGAAATTTGGAAGACTGCAATGGTGTATCCTGTATATAAATAGGGCCTAAAAAAACTCTCCAGATAATTATCGACCCATTTCTCTGCTGAGTGTGTTTTCCAAACTCCTTGAGAAATTGGTTAATAAAAGACTAATGCATTAGTTAGAAGCATTTAATCTGCTCTCTTCAAGACAGTTTGGATTTAGAAAAAGAAAACGCACCGAGGACGCCATAACCACCTTAGTTTCACATATATCTTCTTGCCTTGACAAAAACGAATGCTGTATTGGCGTATTCCTGGACTTAGCCAAGGCTTTCGATACTGTTTCCGTTCTTTTACTATGTCAAAAGCTTGAAAACGTAGGAATCAGAGGATTAGTTTCAGATTGGTTTAAAAGCTATTTGCAGAAACGGAAACAGTGCGTGAGAGTGGGCACATATATAAGTGAAATGCAACATGTTAACTATGGTGTACCTCAGGGAAGTATTCTCGGTCCTACTCTCTTCATCATATACATGAACGACATACATCAGCTCAACTCAAAACATTCAGAAATAATATGTTATGCTGATGATACGGTCCTTTTATACAGTGGAAAAAGATGGGATGATACCATTTCTGTGGCGGAACGTGGTGTTTCTCAGGTTTCTCATTGGTTAAACTCAAACCTGTTAACTCTTAATGTCGAGAAAATAAATTATATTTGCTTTCATAAGACCCGTTCGTCAATACCACCTACTGACACATAAGATTGCATATTTGCACGACCGAAAATAATTTGTGTAGCTGTGAAAAAATTCGGAGAGTGGATTCCATTAAATACCTGGGTATATTAATTGATCACAACCTTAACTTCAAGGCGCATATATCGGCATTGGCAGCGAGAATTCGTAACATAGTTTACATCATGAGACGGCTGAGAAACTCTGCACCCCCACATTAATCTATCTATTATGCCCTACTCTCTCACTGTATTTCTTGCTGGAAGCCTTCCAAAACAGTCATGTTAAAAATTGAGAGAGCTCAACGTTCGGTCCTGAAAGTTATGCTTAACAAGAAATACAGGTATCCAACAGCTAAACTGTACAGAGATATTATAGTACTAACAGTTCGGCAGCTATTTGTCTTATATGTGGCTACATGTGTTAATGGAAAAATATTAAGCTCACATAAATACAGTGAGCTGATGAAAAAACGTGTGTTTCAAATGCCATTACCAAGCATTCGCACAGCTTTCGCAAAACGATTTAGTCCATTCATTGAAACACTAATTTATAATAAAGTTATGAAGGCATGCGACATAAGAGATTGCTCGACGAACACAGTTAGAATAAAAATACGAAATTGGTTGCTTACGCTTAGTTATGAGCAAACAGAAAAGCTGTTTCAAACATTGTCACACCAGAAGCATGCAAATTAAAATACTGCAATATTAACAAATTATAATATTTATGTGTGTGTATGTATGCATATGATGTATATATATATATGAAATTGTATGTATATGTATGTGGATGTATGTATGTATGTATGTTGTGTATATATGGATGTATATATATAATATATTTAATGTTGTGTATATATGTTTAAGTATGTGTTTATATTTATAGACCATAAATAAATTGGAGAAGATGTTTAAAGGTAAAACTTTGTATAGTCAGCCGTGCACAAATCTCTGTTTTTTTTTGTTAACATGTGTATATGGCTCTCACGATACAGGTCTACGTGCCTAGTGTGAGAACCGCTGCTAAATTATGTGTAAAGGTGCTAACTGTTAAATAAAGTATTTTTCATTTTTTTTTTCATTTTCATGTCAATCTAATTATACACGAGTTTTCTAGTAAATCGACTATTTACAGACCTTACATCGAGTAAAAGTTTATCACTAGAGTTGAGAGTAGCGATTACTTTAGTTAAACCTTTTTTAAATATGTACCTTTATTAAATAAGTAATATATGGCAAAATGAAATTAAAATATTAAATATTTATTTCGAAAGCTGGTAGTTCGAATGATCTCAACGAATTGTTTTTACTTTAGGTTACACAATACGGGGCATGCATTCGAAAGTGTTGCCAAACTATGTGAAAATAAAAATTTACAGGTTATAGTAAAAAAAATAAGCATTGCTCTGCCTTATTGGACTTCAAATTGCTGCGTTTGTTACATATTAGTAACCCTCCTTTGGAAAATATGCATTCACAGGCAAATACAAATTTAATTTTACAGCAAATAAACGTTACAATCCTTATTTTTTGACATGTAAAACCTAAATTTTAGTAATCTAAATCAAAACAATGTTTTCATTCTACTAAAATTGTTTAACTTTGTAATAAATAGCACCATCTACTTTGTTTAATAGTTAAAGACTAAAGTCATTCTCATTTTATCGAAGTCAAACCAAAATTGATAAGATTCTTAAGGTAGTACATTATGCGTACTGATTGATGCTAGATAGTCTAATCACAAAAAAGTTAATATGAATCAGTAAGATGAAATTGTGTATTGTTAGGAATGAAATTTAAAAATAAATAAATTTATTAAATAAATAAAATATATTATAATACTGAATAAAGTGATCATGTTTGTCCATTCCATTCATAATATACCGACCGATTGATGTTGTTTTTATGTTTATGCCATCTAGCGTCTATTGTACTGCTCAACTTGAAAGACAATAAATTTTTATTCTATAAAATGACTTTATTCCCTATTGCATGTAGTAGATGGCGCTATTACACAATCAAATAGAAAATTTTTGGTTTCCAGTGGATCTCACAGACTAATAGAGTATTGGAGTTCGATATGATCCATTTTAAATGATCGATCCGAATGTACCGGTACGCGTGACGAAATGTACTAGACTAATTCGGTCACGATATATGAATGATTGAAACACGTCTGCTTAAAACACACTATTAATAAAACACAACCATAGTATAAAGAGAGGGGAAGTACGTTATCTTCATACAAACGCACTGCGCGCGGCTTGTATGTGTACGCCATAGTATCTATGAGGCGCCGCACGCACCCTTAAACACAATCTCGAAGTGTTTCTCAACGCGCCAGTCGAGGCCAGGGGTGGGTACACTTCCATACTTCAGGTTGAGGTTCAATAATTTGCAAAGACACTAGTGCCATCTTGTACCATATCCGAGACAAACTTTCGAACATTAAATTCTAAAACGTGCGCTAGATGGCGACTACACCAATTCTGGTTATTCTCGAACTGGCAAGTAGCAACATTATATTATGACATAATGGCTACCGGCGAGGCGGCGACTGAGCAAGTTGTTGTTTTATTATAGTTTAAAAGTGATTTTCGGTTGTAGCTACAATAAGTTTGGTTGAGTTGGGATTAGCCCGCTGTTTCTTGTTTTCTGCTTAGATTTTCATGCCGGAACCACATTGTATGTTTGTGTAGTGTTGTGCGAAATGAACCCTTTCATTTATCATTCCGGTAACCCGGTGGTTTAATTTGGTTTGGTGTTGTATTTTGCGTAATAGACGCTTTTACATCGTTTATGTTTAATTTACGTTACTATAAATTTATCTATATATTACTTTAATTTAATTATATATTACGTTAATTGAACCTTAATCCCTTAAAATATAAATAATAGCGCCTATAGTATAGATAGCTGTATATACATAACTACATGCAGCTATCTATAGTCAACATGATATTGAGATTAGTACAAGGGATATGATACCAGACGGCGACACTATTCATATTGGGTGACAAAAAATCCTAGGAGATGGCTCTCTATTTCTGTATATATTACTCTACTCTATGGTCGGGGCTAACACCGCACGAGGTTCGCTCGTCACGGCTTTTCGGCACCGCTAAATGAATGCGCATAATTTTACGTATGCGGAGCCTTGTTGAAAAAATGCATGGAGCGTCACGAGGATTACGAACAACTTAAATCGTATTTAAACGCTGATCAGCAAGTTTGCAATTTAAGTGCAGAATCTAGGTACCTTCAATACAAAAATTATTCTAGAGACCAAATTTTGTTAGTGGTTCCACCCGACGACTTTGTAGAAAATATTAAGAGGATGGAGCAGATATTCCAAAAAGTATTTAAAAATGATCACATAAACTGCAAAATTGGTATGTCTGTTTATGAACAAATAAAAGATTAATTTTTCATCGCCCTGCCCATGCTTTCCGAAATTATATTTGCAAAAGTTATTTATAAGAATGCGGATATATTACACATTAAAGTTTAATAACAAGGCGTTTCGTAATAGTCGAAACCGAAGAAAGTATTTTTCTGTAGCTAATTTATAATTTTGTAATAAATGTGTGATTCAATATATATATGCTTGTATTAATTAAAAATAAAAATTACTATGGTCCTTTATGTGTACAAATACTATATTATGCCTATTAAAAATAAAAAGTAACTAGTATATACTAAGTAAATAATTTAAACACGAGCTCTTAGTCTATAAATATTTGTTAGCAACAACAACGAACGAGAGACCACGCCCGTCCGCGACTGTAGATCTACCCCGCCGGAAAAAAAAAAAAAGAAAAAAATAAAAAAAAAAAAAAAAAAAAAAAAAAAGAAACAAAACCTGGCAATTTTTTTTTTTTTTGAGAATATAATAAAAAAAAAAAATTAGAGGCGCAAATCTTCTTATACTATAAAATTAATTAAATTAAAAAAAAAAAAAAAAAAAAAACCGACCGCAAATAAAAAAAAAAAAAAAAAAAAAAAAAAAAAAAAAAAACAACATAAAACAACAAAAAGTTTGGGCGACAAAAAAAAAAAAAAAAAAAAAAAAAAAAAAAAAACCGAAAAATCCGACGAAGCGTGGACAGTCGCGCCCACACCGCCCCGCCGGTTTATTTTATCCCTTTTTTTATAAATAATACTGCTCTGAATCTTAATACATTTCTGTATTTGTTAGGAAAACCATTGTTGAACTTTATCGACAATGATCACTGAATTAGTTATACAGAGATGGATGTATTATCTTTGGCAAGGGCCGGGCTTTAAACTAATGATTTGGTGACAGTGACAACCCTGAGACAGTAGGCAATTATATCGCGGATTGAGCCGGAGATAACCTACTTGGCCTCTGTATACTATGACACAATAGTACTACTGATCACTTTAATTCGCAGTTGTATCGCTTCTAAGTATACGCTTGTATCAATTCTACACTGACTTGGGCTGCAGTCGATACCGGCCTTATATAGGGCCTCTTCTACTGAAACATCTAGAATGTTCGAGTACATACCGGTCCCAACTGACCAATTGTAGAAAGTTCAGGCATGGAAATCTCTAGAAGGATCTCTTTGCTACTCGATACTAGATGGAGCTAGTGGTAACTAATGATTCCATGTACCAGGCATCAATTATGGCGCGCAACAATACGATAAGGGTGACAAACGAGCAAACAGTCAACTTGAAGGAAAGTATTTGCTGTAGCCCACAGACATCTACACCTACACTTTACTATTAGGAAATCAAAATGCAGATACGTTTTCCCCCTTGAGAACTAAGATGGAATGCCTCGTTTCCAGTAAAATTGGTCTCCGGTTCTATACAATCACCATACGAAACTCAGCAGCATTGAGCTGCTATTTTACATTGGTATCTGTGAGAACGTGATTATATCCCGGTCGAGCCGAGCCCATCGACTAAATTTCATCTAGTTCATCAAGGAAAACTATTTTACGGCACCTGTAGACTACGATTGTATTCTTTTTATAAAGCAGCAGCAACAGCTTTAATGGTGCTAATTGTAGTAGTATCTAGTAAAGGACCCACCTGCCAAGTGTAACGATGATAAATGTGTGATTTTCCCGGACCAATGCGACTTAGGGCCCTTCAGATTTGAGGTGGGGTGAAGGGGTCGATCTCACTACATTTCACCTGAGGGAGAGGGAGGGTAAAAGAAGAAAAGTCACCAAAATCGCCTCACATAATTAATAAAAATGAACACAGTGGTCATCACTTACCATCAGGTGAGCCACATGCTCGTTTGCCCAATCTTATATAAAAAATGTGGCTCTACTTTAATTAAGAATGATTTTTGATGGTTGTGAAATTATCAACAATATAAAACTTACCAATCCAATCATCATGCCGAGGAGCGATAAAATCAGTATGTGTTTCCTCTTGAACCTTTTCGTCAAGAAGGTCGTACAGAAACTTGCAACAAGCTGTATTAACCCTATTATTACCGACGCAAACTCCGGTATCACTTTTGTTTTAGTCGATATTAAAATCGTTTGCAAATAAAATGATACAGCGTTAAAACCTACTAGTTGCGATCCCGCGCAAAGAACTATTACTATTACGAGTGATTTTAGTACAACTTCATTCTTCAACAATTTAATTTTATCGACTTTTTCACTTTTCATCGAAGCTGCGTACATCGCGATTTCGTCCATGGCCAGTTGCTTCGAGCCGCGAAGAACCTGTAACACTTCTACAGCTTCGTCGTTTTTTCCTGAAAAAAAAAAATATGAATAGAAATGTTTGCCTAAGCCGTTGTGTTGAGTATAGGGAACCGAGGCCTTTTTTACCGGAAATGAGGCATTTCATCTTAGTCCTTGACAACGCATCTGCATTTTATTTTTAATCTGGGATAAATGTAGATGTCTATGGGTCACAGCATCCGCTTACCATCAGGTGGACTGTGTGCTCGTTTGGCACCTCTATTTTATAAAAAAAAACTGTTGTAGCAGTGCCCTCTGTGTACGTCCCGTGACACAAACTAAGTGTCGGTTACACACAGTTACTATTCCTTGTGAAACCCATACTAAGTCTAGGAATAATTTGGCAGAAATATACCAGCTGAAGTAAGGTAGATTTCATAGTGAACTTTTCACGCTATATTTTTAATTATATATTATATGCCAGATGAAGCTTCAATAAAGTTTCGTTAAAATAAATAAGTATTACAAACAAAAATCCTTAATTTTACTAAATCATAGACTAATTGAATTTATCGACAACGTTTTTGTTTCGCTAATGGCACATCAATAGAAGTTTTTATGGAATAGAAAAACGGCAACCACCTTGTACAAGAAAGAAGGTGAGAATAATATACTTAGCTATTTATTTTGTACTATGTTAAACGTCGTATGTATAAAGACTTCAGCTATAAGAATTTTTTGCCTATTTCAGGACTCTCTCTATGCTAGTAATTACGCTAAGATTTTTGACACTGTTGTGACCATTGAAGTAATATGTACTTACGTACTAGAACAGCTATTTCAAACAAAAAATGTGCGCTACTCTGTGTTCGCGCGGTTGTTTTTTTATCATAGAATAAACATAGGTATAATGAGTAGGTGATAGTAGATTGTATTGTTAAATAGGTAAATTGTATCCAGAACAATATTTAAACTTTGTCATTTATTTTGTATATTATATTTGCTTATTTAATATAATATGACATAACATTATATCACAATTACATTTTAATGATATTTTATCTGAATATTTTAAAAGGTATCTATGTTACATGTAAAAAAGAAACATACTAAATGTATGTTTAACAAAACTATTAACATAACATTTAAATTACAAATATATTTATTTAAAAATTAGAATAAGAGTCGTTCAATAATGCTGGGCACGCGAGAGTTAAAAATGGACGAATTTATTCCACTTTGACTTTAATGTGGAAACCTAAAAATAAAATAAAAGAATAATAAGCATATTTAAATATGAAAACTTTAGCCTAATTATAATAACTTATATATGTTTCTACAAAAATGTGTATAATAATATATTCGTCCTATACTTAAGTACCCACAGAAATGTCGTATCTAAACAGATTAATTTCATAATCCATATTCCATGACACGAGATGGCGTCTTAGGAATAATTTGTTTTATTATTAATCTATAATAATTTTTTATTGATTAAGTATCTTATTCACAGATGAAAAGTAATTCCTTGGTTTTTACTGACATTTCTTGAATTATTTCTGCAATATCTAAGTACACACAGTACAGTACAGTATTTTTATCAAGAGATTATTTTAAATCAACACAACACGTGACAACTCTACAGCGCCTAGCGAGTGGCTGACATAGATAAATAAATATGTAGCAAGCTAGTGACTGATTAAAGCGTGGTTTAAGGTGTATGCACCGCAGTTGAGTGGAACAGAGTAGCTGAAAGCAGTGTCACATCTAGTACGTAGTACATAATAGCTCAATGGTTGTGACATAATGATTTCTTAAATTTACGCGAACACTACACATTGAATAAAACTATTATTTACGGATTTTATCGCATTTAATTACTACTTTAATTTATTTTTATCATCCCGACGTTTCGAAAAATGATCTGCAAAATCTGAAGGTAGCCGGACTAACTATGGCTTTGGGCTATTTACTAATCTGTGCTTTGGGACGTCAAACATCTCAGTCCCCCCGTGACCATGGGTGCTGTAAAGCACCCGAAACGTCGGTATAATAAAAATAAATTAAAGTAGTAATTAAACGCGATAAAATCCGTAAATAATAGTTTTATTCAATGTGTAGTGTTCGCGTAAATTTAAGAAAAAAGTTTTAAAGTTAGTTTTAAAGTTTTATTCAAACTGTTGTGACAACTGACAGTTTTCTTTTATGATCAATAGTCGTTTTATGGTTTATTGACATTGTCTATAAGCACAGAGTAACAAATCGGTGCGACGCCGTGTTGAAAGTCGATAAAAGTAATTAATAAACATTAATTGTTTACCACGACCGGATACATTTAAATTAATTGTCCGTATTTTCCAGAATTCTATAGATTTTTTTCGTTTTTTAAGGGGTACATAGACCTGAGCCATTTTGGAACATCTGCTCTCATACTATGCGGCTAATCAAAGTTTGAATCCCGCCAGCCCCTATAAAATTCTATTGCAATTTTATGTTCTAATTTACTACTACTTCTACTGAATTTTTTAAGAGAAGTAAAGTCCGCCATCACACATTGGAACAGCACAATGGATTCCAAAACCCTTCAAAAAAAGTCGAAGCCCAAGAAAGAGATTTTTCCTTTTCACTAAACTACACACTAAAGATTTACCAGTATTTTAATAATATAATAGACCAAAACTAGTCGCTAAAATACCCATCGTTAATACTTAACATCTACATAAATTTGTGTTTTTATAGAGAATAAGACTGACAAATCTGATGATAACTGGATACTTTGGCACATAGATAGCTATTTTTAAAAGAATGGTATATTTATATAACGGTAATTTAAATTTTAACTCACCTATCGTGTATAAAAAGTATGGGCTATCAGGCAAGAATATCAGCGGAACACTCGTGAGTAAGGTAATTGCAGTGAACACAATATTATATGTGCTATATGATGTGAACGGCCCAACCGACAACGATATCACTATGCCCAAGGATGAAAAGATCTGCAGAAATGTGCCGAGAGCACCTCTCATGCCTTTCTGCAAAATAAATAAATTTTCTAAGTATATTAATATTATCATATATTTAGCGATCTGCCCCGCCTTCGCATGGGTGATTTCAGAATCATGAAGCAGTGCCACCTACCGTGCGTATTGGTAAATTCAAACCATTCTCGAATCAACTTAATCACACACGAAATTTCATCAAAATCAGTCCAGCCGTTTATGAGGAGTTTCGTCACATACACACGGACTGAATAAATAATATGCAAACCCACTTTCCAATTGTGGAAAAATGGTGGCTAAAAAGCCCAATAATATGTTGACATTTAAATTTATTAAGCTACTTCACTTACACTGGCGACTTCCGAAGCATAAACAGGCACAACTGTGAACACAAGTGAATCAGTCATGCCCATGAAAGCACGGCCCAGTATCAGCATCCAGACGTCCGTCGCGAAGATGAAGAGGATGCATACGAGCATCTTTGGTACACAGGTCAGTATCACGCAGTATTTTCTGCCTATACAATCCAGTAACATGCCTAGAAATAAATTTGCTGAAAAGAAATACACATTTACTTTAGCTTACTTTTCTGGATGCTTATGAATTATTTACGTGGCAGTTCTATACCCTTATCTAATTCTGCTAAGCACCCACAACTACTATTGTTTCACAGTTTATAAGCAACAACGTGAAACAGACTTCTATTTTTTTAACTGTGTCTATTGGTTTAAACATTAAAAACTATAAAAATTGAATCTTGCTGGAAATCTTGCGGTGAACAATATATGCTCAGCAATATGTCCAGCAAAACTTTTGCTACAATCTTACTACGCAATACCTTACAGATTACATTCCGGCAATAATTACCTATATCGCCGAGAAACTAAGGTCTTAAACATAAAACGACATTGCACTGCGTTGTACCATAAAAACGCAGCCAAAAATAAACTCGTTTGTCACATGACATTTAAAAAAATGTACTCTATGTAAAACTAAGATTTTTCAATATTAGGGGGATATTCTTAGACATAAATTATTCATAGACAAAAATCCAACCACGAAATTACACCATATAAATTGCATGTATGTGCGTGCGTAAATTAAACATAGGAGTACCGCTTAGACTTGTTTTACGGCATATGCTATAAAAATTATAAGTCCGACCAATGTTGACAGCTAAATTTTTTTTAGATTTTGTAGTTTTTTTTTGCTTTGGGGTAAAGCGACTGACATTGGAACCGTATTGGTTTTGCAAAAGAGAGCCGGTACGGACCATGTTTCTTAGAGAAAAAAGAAAACAAACTTGTGCACTTTGGCATCGCAATATATTTATGAAAATGTAATGTGTGTACAAGACACGAATAGCTTTGTTAAGAATAAGTTCATACTTTAAACACTAGGAAAAACATAAGCTTATATGCCAGTTACTAGACGTCCCAGAATTAGTAATTCGATAATAAGAGTGACGACCTAGAAAGACATGCAGGAAGTCGATGGATGCAGGTGGCTCAGGGCCGTTCTTTGTGGCATTCCTTGGGGGAGGCCTATGTTCAGCAGTGGACTTGTGAAGGGCTGTGATGATGATGATGATGATATGGGGCAATGTGAATGCTTTTATAATAATATCCCAGAAAATGTTCATAATTGTATAAAATCATTGTGAAGTATAACTTTACAATGATTTTGTGTTAAACAAAATATAATGCCGCTGGATTTCTTGCTGGTTCTTACCAGGACAGTGGTATTTTCCGTATTTATTTATTTATTAACAAGTATTTATTTATTTTATTTTATAGGATAAGGTGACAAACGAGCACACAGTCCACCTGATGGTAAGTGGTTGCTGTGGCCCATAGACATCTACATCTATTCTCGATTACGAATCAAAATGCAGATGCGATGTCTCCCGTGAGAACTAAGATAGAATGCCTCGTTTCCAGTAAAAAGGGTCTCCAGTTCTCTATACTCACCATGCGAATTACAGTAGCATTAAGCTACTATTTCACGCTGGTATTATGTGAGAGCATGGTCCTTCCCCGGTCGAGCCGACCCATTTGTGCTACAACTATACTTCTAATATAACTGCTGCATGGCTCTACCACGTACAAAAAAAGAAATTATAAAAAACTTTCAACATATATTATGTAAAAATACTTGTTGAAAGTAATTTTTATTTACTTTTCCACTTCAAATATTCTAATCTGTTCAGACTGTATAACTAATGAACCTGGTAGTATATTTAAAAGAGGTAGATATATCACTTCTTTCGTAATTTCAAAGTTTCACAAGCATTTTTCACTTTTATTTGAAGTAATTTTGTAACTGTGGATTTTATTATCTGCTTTAAATTTATTTATTATTTATTTTTAATATATTATTACATTTATTAATTACACATTAATTTACGGTACAATTCTAAGCTTATAGAAACTTAGTTTTTCTTAATTAGATCGCTAGTTGTTTTCAGCGTATTAGTTGTAGGGTCTGACAGACCCTACAACTAATACGAATACACCGAAAAATTGAATCTGGACGTTAATTCGATAATACCTTCCTGTGCCAAACCACCGAAGTTGTATGGGTTACCAAAGATACACAAACCGAATGCTCCATTACGTCCAATAGTGAGTCAGATTGATTCGCCAACTTACAGATTGGCTCAATACTTAGCTAAAATATTATCACCACTCAGAGGACACACAAGAGCACACACTAAGGATTCATACCATTTTGTCAGTGAGATAAAAGACCTACATCTTACTGACAATGAAACCATGGTCAGTTTTGATGTTCAGTCTCTATTTACATGCCTACCTGTTGAAGACTGCATCTCAATTATAACTAGGAAACTAGAGGAAAATAACATGCCAGCAGAATATGCAGTATTACTAAGACATTGCCTTACATCTGGCTATCTATTGTGGAAGGAAGAGTTTTACAAGCAAGCAGATGGTGTGGCGATGGGCTCACCTGTATCTCCCATTGTCGCCGATATATTCATGGAAGACTTTAAGGAGAAAGCCCTCCTTACTGCACCTGTTACACCAATGATCTACAAGCGGTACGTAGACGATACTTTCAAAATTTTACCATCAGACAAAGTAACTGCATTTTTAGAACATCTTAATTCCATAAACGCTAAAATTCAATTTACTATGGAGTTAGAGGCAAATAATTCCTTACCTTTCCTAGATGTGTTAGTCATCCGAAATCCTAATAACACCATTGGTCACACTGTGTATAGGAAAAAGACCCATAGAAACCGATATTTAAACGGTGAATCTCACCACCATCCTTCACAGTTAGCTACCGTGGGCAAATCTTTGTTACAGAGAGCACGAGGGATCTGTGACACAGCAAACACCTGGCCGCCGAGCTTCAGCACGTCAAGCAAGTTCTGCACGACAACAAGCTTCGGGTCCCGCGCCTACGTCACAGTGACCGAGTGAAGCCGGCCACAGTCGAACGTGTGCCTGCTGTACTACCATATGTCAGAGGTGTCACAGACAAGATTGGCTATATCTTGAAGCGAGCTTCTATTAGAACATTCTACAAGCCGCCGAATAAGATTAGTCAGTTCCTACTATCCGTCAAGTGTCATATTCCTCTACAAGATGCAGGAGTGTACAAGCTTGATTGTGAATGTAGTCTCTCTTATATAGGACAAACCAAAAGATCAATTAGGACCCGCGTAAAAGAACATATAGCTGATGTGAAGCATCAACGTTCCGGGAAGTCTGCAGTTTGTGATCATATCCTAGACGGCCCCAACCATTACATCAGATTTGATAGACCACAAATCCTCGCGAAAGAACACCGATTCCTACCAAGGATGATACGTGAGGCTATTGAAATTAAAAAACATCCTAATTTCAATAGAGAAGGAGGCTGGGTACTACCACCTGCTTGGGATCCTATAATCAATAAAATTAAAACTAAACCCAAGCATACCACTGCAAGACCTCAGGACATAGTCAGTTCATTTTGCATAGATCGGACCATAAACAATAATTAAAAAAGCTGAAGGTACTCCGGGTTTAACAATGACATCGGGACGTCAGTCATCTCAGTCCCCCGTGACCATGGGTGCTGGAAAGCGCCCGAAACGTCGGGAATTAAAAATAAAAAGTACAAATAAACGCGATAAAATCCGTAAAAGTAGTTTTAATCATGTATCATATTATATTAAAAACGAATTACAAAGCAATCTGCTGTATTTCTCAGACAACAATTACAGATCATGACTGTGTTATCTTGCTTCTAAATTTAAAAAATAATAATTATTGCACTAATTTGACTAAGAAAATCACTAATTACAATAATGTATACTTAGAAATAAAAAATACTGACTTTTCACCAATTTTTAACATGTTTGATGTTAATGTTACGACTGATTATCTGGTAAATTCACTATCAAATATTATTGATTCACACACCAAAACAATTAATATGTCACAGCGAAAAATCATAAGAAAACCATGGATAACACCAGGACTTTTAAGATGCATTAGAAATAGGGATAATCTCCATAAAAAGGTCAGAAAACATCCAAATAATGAAGTCTTAAATTTGACATATAAAAGATACAGAAATTTTTGTGGCAAAATATTAGCTAATGTTAAAAAAAGAATATGAAAAAAATGAGATATCTAAAACAAGTAATAATACTAAATTATTATGGGAAACCATAAAAAAGATAACACATTCAAAGAAAGCTAAAGACTCACCGACTGAATTATTATCAATATCAGATGACCCAAAAACCTCAGCAAATAAAATAAACACATACTTTGTTAATGTAGGTCAAAACTTAGCTAGAGAGATCATTCAATTAAATAAAATAACCCGTACAGAAATAGGCCCCTTTTCAAAATCTATTGTTTTATTGCCAACGGATGAGAAGGAAATCGATCTACTTATATCGAATCTAAAGTCAGGTTGTGCAGTAGGACTGGATAATATCTCAGGTGACCTGCTTAAACATAACAAGAATTTACTTAGCAAACCCATAACTCACATTTGTAATTTAGCTATAACCACTGGTAAGTTTCCAAAAGTTTTAAAAAATCGATTACAATACCTATTCTAAAGAGTGGAGATAAACATAGTTCAAACAATTATAGACCGATTTCCTTGCTCCCAACAATGTCAAAAATCTTAGAGCGCTTAATTAATACAAGACTTACTAATTATCTAGAAAGTAATAAATTATTATCACAATATCAATTTGGTTTTCGCCCCAATAAATCAACGGCAGATGCCGTACATGAACTCACTGATTTTGTCGTAAAAAAATCTTGATAAGAAACAAAAAGTCATGATTTCTTAGCTATATTCTTAGATCTAGCAAAAGCGTTTGACACCGTCTACATTCCACTGCTTGTGAATAAGTTAGATTATATGGGCATTAGAGGCATACCTTTAGATCTTATAAAAGACTATCTAACAAATAGAACTCAGCAAGTTAGGGTTGATAATCATGTTAGTGAAGTACTTAACATATCATTTGGCGTACCACAAGGAAGTGTACTCGGTCCTACACTATTTTTAACATACATTAACGATCTCCTCAATATTAAAGTTACACAAGGTAAGATCCTAAGGTTTGCTGACGATACAGCCCTCATTTTTATGCAAATATGTGGCAATAAGTATATGCAAACGCTCAAGAAGGCTTAAATAAAGTATCTGACTGGCTAAAAAACAACATTTTAACATTAAATATACAAAAAACAAAATATATGACTTTTACCATGCGTTCAACAAATAACATTAACTCCCAATATTCATTAAGAGTACATACATGTTCAAAGCTGAAAACGTCACAATGTCATTGCAGTGTTATTGAGAGAGGAGATAAAAATATCTTGGAGTAATTATTAATAACAAACTCAGTTTTCATAGCCACATAAACATGTTAACAACTAGAGTAAGAAAGTTAATATACATTTTTAAAAACTTAGGCACATAGCTGACTCAAAAGTCATCAAAATAATTTACTTTGCCTTATGTCAATCGATTATCACATACTGCATAACAACTTGGGGTGGTTCTGAAAGGACAAAAATAATAAAACTGCAACGAGCACAGAGAGCTATACTAAAAGTATCCGCCTCACTTCCCTTACTAGACCTATACAAACATTGGAAAGTCCTATCTGTCAGGCAGCTCTTTATTCTACAATGTATCATTAAAAAGCACTCACTCTTATACTATAATTTACAATTGATAAAAGATAAGCGCAGAAATGATCTAGTCTGTTACTACAACACGCATTGCACCAAATTTTCTCATAAATTTTTTATCTTTCTGGGTAATTTTCTATACAATAAAGTAAACGCTAGAATTGATATATATCCTCTTAATAAACGCACTTGCAAATTAAAAGTAACTCAATGGTTGTTAAGTCTGGACTATGAGACCACTGAAAACCTTCTTATTTCATATACATAGTTTTAGTACTGGATAGATCATACATTCATATACAACTCACAGATACACACACACACACACACACACACACACACACACACACACACACACACACACACACACACACACACACACACACACACACATTCACACACACACACACACACACACACACAAACACAAATACACACACACACACACACACACACACACACACACACACACACACACAAAAGTAACTAATAATACAATATCTCTCAATTGTTAATCAAACAAATAACTTGTTCAGTTATGTTGATAATATCCTGAGGGGGGAGACCCTGGTGATCCGTAACACAGGCTTCCGCCTAGTATAGACACCAGACTCTCAGCCCATAGTGTACACTGTTTATACTTTAACTTGTTAATTTAAATTGTGAGAGTAAATAAAAAATATATTATATTATTATATTATAATAGGTACTTAGTGTTTTTAATAATGTTGTTTTTAATGAAATATACTTCAATAAAATTATTAACCTCTAGTACTACGATTGTCTCCGAAAATGTAATTGTTTTCACATTTCAATATTCATTGATTCTTAAGCGTCTATGAGTACGACAACAAAAAGCAGTGATGTATTTATTAGTATGGGCTATTAACAATATTGTCGCGTACGTAAGTTTCCATGAACACGGCCACAGGAGTTAAGCGCGAGTCTGTGACGTGACACTACTATTTTGTATTAATAATTTATTAAGTTTGGCTCCAAATTATCCGGATATTAAAGATAAATGGATATATTTATCCTTAACCTTTTATTATATCCCCTTTTCTCTAATTATAAAACGTCTAAAAGCTAAAGTTAAAACTAAAAGTGTCTATTACTGAGACACTGTCAGTTAATTAGTTATATCTTGGTGTGAGACTCCTAGATGATCAACGACGCATATTAGTAAGTTATCGAAACGTGCGTTGCGCTGCACTATGCCCAAGTGAGAGTGATTACGCAATTTCATTCTCTGTTTTTCGCATACGTTAATTATTGGAGCGAGTGGCTACGCCTCCTGTGATTTTACGTTTTTATAAAATATCCCTTAACGCAATAGTTTATAGTTTAATTTTTGTTTCATGAGTGCTAGAGATATGTGTAGGCGTGATTGTGTATTTATTGTTTGTCTGATATTAAAAGACAGAAGAAGGCATTTCTAGTGCCTTATTATTTAGATTTCTGTGCATTTTTCCTTTCCATAGACATCAAAATTGATGTCATCATCATCATTACAGCCTTTCACAAGTCCACTGCTGAACATAGGCCTCCTCCAAGTAATGTCACAAAGCAGGGTCCTGAGCCACCTGCATCCATCGTCTTCCTGCATGTCTTTCCAGGTCGTCACTCCATCTAGTGGGGGTCGCCCTACACTACGCCTACCGGTACGAGGCTGCCAATCGAGAACGTTTTTTTCCCATCGTTTATCGGTTCTTCGAGCTATATGGCTGGCCCATTGCCACTTCAGCTTAATAATCCTTTGGACGATGTCGATTACTCCAGTTCGACTGCGGATATCCTCATTTCTGAGTTTATCACGCAGAGAAACCCCGACTTTGAGGACTACGTCTCAGATCCGTAAGTCATCACTGGCAACACGCACTGATTGCACAATCTAGTTTTCAGAGTTTGAGATATACCTGACGAGAAGATGTGTCGTAATTTCCCGAACGCCACCCAGCCGGGGCCAAAATTGAAGTGCGATTAGCGAAACAAAAAACGTAACCAATAAAATTTCGTTGATTTTTAAGTTAGTAAAATTTAAAAAAAGGAATAATTATACTCATTAGTATCAATATTCAATAAATATATCAAATCTAGGAATAACTTACAACAAAAACATTGTCAAATTATACGGAATTACCCACTATTGTGGTGGGTTAAAATATACCGTTTAAAAGGTCACTGAAAAATATTTTTATTTATGTACCTCGGAACGTTCATAGATTGTAACATTACATACGATTGTATGAATACCGGCAACGCGTCTGCAATCCCCCTGGTGTTGGATCTGTTCATGGGCGCCGGTAATCACTTACCATCAGGTGAGCCGTATGCTCGTTGCCTCCTCTTCTATAAAAAAAAATACCGCGACATTATCGCAGTGTGCCTCCTCTTTTCTCTTTACAAGTAAATCGATTACGAACGTATTGCCGTATACATTCATTCATTCCAGCCAATCAAAATCGTCTGCTAAACATAGGCGTCCACCATAGATCACCTCATAGGTCATAGTTCCCAGTTTTTCATTGTTTTAAACTTTTATCACGAAGTTACTGCTACCTATCCTATGTTTCATCCCATATTTTACTTCACAGGACTGTCTAGGTGCTGGAGCTTCACATCGTGATTTAGAAATATTTTCTACCATGCATATATGATTTTACTCGATGGTCTCATTTTTCACTTAGCAAGTGGTAAATCTGCATAGAAAAATTAGGATTACAAATCGTTTACTATATGAACCTTGGTCTTTATTACATATTAGTAAAAAATTAATATACATCATTGTTGAAAGAATTCATACCTAACTAGTTATTTGTTTTTAAAGGTTGCGACCATTCCAAACGTATTTCTAATGAATATGGAACTATAATATTATCATCGTCACTTTAGTTCAAAAAACCTCACTTGATCATGTGATTAATATCTAATTTTAATCCTATTATCGCTAAAAGAATAAACAAAAATAAGTATATCCATGTCAATCGTTTGTTTTCTTCCAAAGATTTTATTAAATTTTATTAAATTTCTGTATTACAAATGGAATTACTAGTTTTTTCTTTGGATTCTTAGCCGCTTAAAGATTTTATAAAGTGACAAAGTTGTTGATATACTATTTAAGCCTGATCAACAACATCAAAATTAGCTAGTTTGATGTGATTTTTAGAAAAAAGGAAAAATTTTTAGAAAAATAAAAATCCAAGGATAATGAAAAAAATGCCTGAAAAAAATTATATAGAAATACACACTGATGTAATACCTGCCCTACTAAAACAAAAAAATTGGAATAATATAGTATTTTTGTTTATTTAATATTCATTTATTTTAAGATACTTTAAAGGATAAATCAGTTTTTAACGTGATATAAGAATCACTCAATTACATAAAGTAGTAAGGTTGAATTTTCAATACCTAGTTAAAATTGCCTAAATTTTGAGTTTGTGTATTTGTGAGTGTTATGAAATTTAACATGATCTTTAGGTCTTTAGATACAAGGCTTAGATTTGTGTGACCATGTTATTATTTTTGGTTAAGGTAACTTTTTTTTATGTTTTGTATGGAACCTTTTCAATAATTTTTATTCAAAACGCAATAATTACGCGCTTGACCTTGGTGGCGCGTGCCGTTCTCTTAGATATTATCTATAAAATTATTCATTTTTGACGTTACCATCGTGCATTTATTTGCATATTTTTGTACATTGTACATTCAGACAATTATACGCACAATGGAAATATAGTATAGTATAGTTTAAGTTGACTTGACTATTTTAAACATTTTTGTAAAAATAATTAAAATGTCACGTGAGGCTAGTGAAATATAGTCTCACTTTGGTAGAAAAGACAATCCCGTGTAGCTTGCCGTTTGTAAATATTTTTAACAAACGTTGTCCTACAAATCTACTCGTGGGAACTTAAGTTTTAGGTTCTAACTTAAGAACCAAATGCGTCTGCATGACATGTGAAATACCTTCAGATTGCAATAGTCTGCAAGCTGCCTCTATCCAGTATGTAACACATAAACAATTATAATAGTGCGGGTTACATTTTTAGGATTACATAAATCTTCCATTTAATAATTTTTCGATTTAAAATCCAAAGCGTCTCTAGGGCTAAATTTTATGGAAATGAATATATTAACAGTTTCCCTGATCGCGACATAGGCACAATAATTAAACAATCTTATCAATGGGCTCTCCATAAATTTACAAAAATTTATTCTGTATATATAAGGATCAGACACAACCCACTAATGTCAGCAATGTTATATTTATATTTTGTGTGATCGTGGAAGGAAAAGGAGATCTCCCGCTAGGAAAGGTTTTCTGCTAGTCCTAAGCCTAGTTTAAGCATGAAGAACTACCACCAAATTAATCATTAATAAACTACCTTTAATAATGTAAGTAGTTCGTGAAATAAATGTTTTACACTTAATTTACATTTTGTGGTTTTGTTTCGGTTATCGTTTGCGCATTCAGTAGCAAACAATTACCAATAAAATCAAAATCTGAAAACGATTTTCAATAGCGCAATGTAAACTCAATATTTGTTATGTAACCGTTGCAGCTAAACAATGAAACGTCCATGCTTATTGAGGAGTAAATATTGATACATTTAATTAAAAAAAATCGGTTCACATTCGGACATAGTTACGGAAAAAAGGATTTAATCCAAACTCTGGTTTAAAACGAGTTTATTAAAAAAATTAAATTAATTTTTGGGGTTAATAATTATTTATAACTAAGGAAAGAAAATATGTATACGCCATGACATTTTTACAACTAACTATGTCAAAATCCATCGAAACTTATAGGCTACAGATCGTGCCAAAGGAATGAATAAATATATATACATAGAAACATATATAACATACATACATACATACATACATACAGTCGAATTAAGCCTCCTCTTGAAGTCTTAGCAGACTGACACTATTTTTTGGAATTTTCATTTGTCATGCGTTTAAAAGTACGTTAGAAAATTATGTACTTACAAAATACAGAGCATATACTTCCAACTGATACAATCCAGGATCCCTCTTCCTCGGTAATAGGACGATACAGAGGCGTTTCCGTGGCATTTCTTAGCTTCACGAGCATCGGGGACGGCCATGCTATACTCATACCGGTCGTGAGCACGCTAAGGTTCACTGAAAAAAAAAAACATTACACCTATAACAACTTTAAAAAAAATATGGCAAATGGATACGATCCTTTGTGCCATTTTTATAACTTATTGTAAGTTCAATTTAAAAAAAGTCTTAAGTACCACATTTCCTTCTCTCCTTTTTTTTGTTATCCATTAAGTGTTATCCATTCATCTATCTATCTATCTATCTATCTTATCGAAATAGATGTAGGTCGTGTGTAAATGAGCCACATCACACTTACTTGCACGGAAGAATGACATTCATCAATGACATTGGTCCACTGTTGTACGAAAACTAAAATCAAATAGATGAAGGGGCAGGGGGGACGTACTGTGTCACTGTCACTATATACCAAAATAGTTACTACATAGTACTGCTCTGAATATATATAAGCAAATTTTTAATATATTGTGCTATTTACTAGAAAATAGGTACATTAAAAGATTGTTTTCTACTTCAGTCCCTAATTCAGGACCTGAGTATCATATAATTTTGTACGTTTCATTGAATATTTTTTCCTTCTAATCGATGTACCTAACACAGAATAAATAATAGTACTACATACTTTCGTAATGCGTACCCTTAACTACTCGGAAACAGCCGATAATGGACGCGCGCTAGCTGCTCATTGCGTAAGAATATTGTCAAAAATGAATACCAAGGACTCATGGACCATTGTAGATTTTTATGTTGCTTTTTCAAATAATTAATCTAATATTTTTTTAAAGAATATTAACAATTCTATAAATATTACTAATATTCCCCTTAACCACTCGTGGTAAGCTTAAATTGCTTGTGTTACGAGTGGTTCACGCCAGTAGTCGAATGGCGGATTCGAACCCACGACCTTATTGAGTTCGCGGTCCGCGTCCTGCCATTAGGCTACTGTCGCTTATCTAATCTAACGTTTATGCTGTAGTGTTATAAAAGGGCACACAGACAACTTCAACCTGTTGTATATCTTGGACAACTGAATGACGAAGGCGCATAATCGAACAAGAATTCTATAATGACATAGGAATCGAAAGTGAAATCAATGTTTGTCAGTCAATTAATGGGAAATTACATGATAATGATGACATTTAAATCATGATTAGCCCACTGACCGTAAATTCTTTATCGTATTGCAATCGAGAGTTGGTTACAAAAATAGACTTTTGATAAAAGTAAAGTCAGCTTCAAAAAACTAAAAAAAAAATGATTTCCACATCTCAGCTTCCGAGGTCGCTGTTTAGACAGAGAATGTTACATTAAAATAAAAATGTCATATCCTATTTTTCCATCTTTAGGGATAAAACATTTTCTCCAAATTTTATAATAGATGATATTTATAAAGAATGTGCTCTAATGTGCTACTATGTTATAGCACGAATTCTTAAAGCTAAAAATGGCACTGAAATACTGGTAATAGGGTACCTACCTTACTAGGTACTATGTTTTGGTTGCAAGAAGTTTGATTTTTCTCTTAACATTAAAGAATTTGTTGGTATTCAAGTAGTAGAAGGTACCGGAAAGGTAAAAAGTAGGACTATCTACAAAAAGAAATAAGATGCCATCAAAAACATAACTTGCAAAAAAACCAAGTCTCGCAACTTAGTTCATCTACCGTAAAAAAGTTGTGAGATCCATGTAATACCAAGTCGGTTAATTTTTCAGTCCCTACTTAAGGTTTCTTCTGTTTTAAGTTATTACGTAATTAGCTAACCTAACAATATCTTATAGTGAGCATATCAATATTTAAAATCTGTTGTGTTTGAAATAAATAGATTGAATTGGCAACTTTTCGTCTTAAGACGAAACGGGATCGTATTCACGTAGGTTTTAAGGGGTGAATCAGACGCGGGCGGGCGGTTGGCGCGTGCGTGTGGAGCTCCGTCGCGTGACCGGCGAGCTGCTAGCAATATTCAGTTTATCTCCTCATGTCACAATAGTGACGAGTAGGGATGGGCAAGTGAAAAACTATATAAATATATCATAATGTTTTTATAAAGCTCAAAATGGTATTACTGGACGGTTGGCCTCGGTATCGCATGTTTTTTGGAATACAGTCTGCTGAATCGTACCCCAGAGATAAAAATCTAAAGGTGTGAGATCAGGTGACCGTGCCGGCCAGTTGACCGGTCCACCGCGGCCAATCCATCTTTCACCGAACTCAGTATCCAAAAAACTTCTTACACAACGCGAGAAATGCGGTGGAGCACCATCGTGTTGAAACCACATGCGACGAACGAGGTCTAAATTTATTTCGTCAAGTTCATCGCTTAGTTCTTCTCGCAAAAAACGTCCGTAGTTTTCACCGCTCATTGTGTGGTCTAGGAAATACGGACCAATAATTTTGTCACCTATTTCCCGCCCACACATTGATTTTCCATCGGTGTGGAAAGTGGCTTGGTTTATACGAATGCGGATTTGTCGTTGACCATACGTGTTCATTATGATCATAAATACACCTGTTCTTACAAAAGAGCATTCATCCGTAAAAAGTACGCGGTTCAAAAACTCAGGATCTCCTACAACCTTATCGAGTAACCATCTACAGTAATCCATTCTCGGCTCGTATTCGTTGGGAAGAAGACACTGAACTCGACGATAATGATACGGGTGCTGGCCATCATCTTTGAGGGCTCTCCAAACGCGCATATGGTTCACACCTAGTTCACGTGCCACCGAGCGCGTGCTCCGCGTCGCATCTTCCTCAAACATGTCGAGAATGTGCTCCTCGATGTCGTCGTCGTACATCCTCGGTCTTCCTGAATCTGTACGTTGTTGATCACGGCCATGCACACTGCCAGTATTGTACATACGAATGTGAAGTCGTTGGAACGTCATCGCCGACGGCAATTGTATATTTCGTGGAGTAGCAAAGCACTCCGCGTAAAGTCTTCGTGCTGCTGCATAATTGCAGTTACATTTCCCGAGACACATCAAAATATTAAAATATTCTTCGTTTGAGTAAGACATCGCACACAAGTCACTCACGGCGGAATACTTAATTTCGCAATATAAAACACAACCGAATCAATATCAGTGCTAACGCGCTTTACTGGTGCTTGATGCTTGTTTGTCGTTGCATAGACGTGGCAAAGCGATTGTACTCTATAACATAATTTTAATATTTTCTAAATCGATAAAAATTGTCGTGATTTTTTTATGTTATTTTTTTAATAATAGTTATTATTTATTTATTTATTTCAGACAGCGTCCGTAAGTGTTATTAAGAAATTAAATTATAGCTAGGATTAGTAAAAATACATTAAAACACTTTTATAACAAAAAACATTTAAAAAATTGTGTTATAAATCCACACAATAACAAATACTTAAACTATTATGCTGCTGTGTTTTTCAAAATCTAATAATTAGCATTTTTTTATCGACCGACGATTAAACAATACTTATTTATATTTCTATTCTTGACCACTGAATTGTGACAAAATTTTATGTTTATAAAACTTCCCACGTTTTTATACTACTATATTAGCACAGGATATTGGACCAAAATTAGTTAATCGGTATATAGTGGACGCTTCTTTTTATCACTCGAAGAGTGGAGTTTTTTGGGTTTTTCCTAGTACCTAAGTCCTTCGTCGGCTTTCGTTTTTGAGTTCAAAGAAGCGCGCAAAACGCCCCGTATATTACCTATTAATTTTGTTTTGTTTATTATATTCTAGCAATAAACGACAATATGAATTTATTTAAAAATATAATTACACCTCTACTACATAAATTCTTTATCGAATAATATTTCATATGAAAAATACATACTAAATTTCTCCTACAAATAGTTGCAAATTTGGAATTAATCACGATATTTTATGCATGAAATAACCTTTTTAAATATTTTCGTAGATCTAATTTAGCAAAAAAGTGGAAATGTATAACATAAGTATTCAAATGATACTATATACATAATGTTACTAGATGTATAGTTGTAGCACGAATGGGTCGGCTCGACCGGGGAAGGACCACGCTCTCACAGAATACCAGCATGAAATGGTTGCTTAATGCTGCTGTATTTCGTATGGTGAGTGTAGAGAATCGGAGAACCTTTTTTACTGGAAATGAGACATTCCATCTTAGTCCTCACGGGTGACAACGCATCTGCATTTTGATTCGTAATCGAGGATAGATGTAGATGTCTATGGGCCACAGCAACCACTTACCATCAGGTGGACTGTGTGCTCGTTTGTCTCCTTATACTATAAAAAAATACTATGTGTATTGTGGTTGAAATAATAACCATTTCATTATAATTTCTATTATTTTGAAATTAAAATTTTCTGAGAATAACTGAGTCTAGATAGGTATAAAGATTTACACAAAAACCTTGGGGAAGCACGCGCCGCTTAGCGGCTTGCTTTGGGACGGCCATGTCAGTGACCTCATATCAGCCGTAGACTATTATTTATTCTGTAACGTAGATAATATTATGTGGGCACGCGTCGGTAAGTTCAGAAGCAAATAACATTTTTAGAAATTCAATATTTCTTAAGTTATCTTATTAGAAACCTGAAAACCCCATTCAAAGCAACCAAAAAAAAAATTTCATTTTCATAATTACCATGCCTATGTGTACACCTATACGTCCCTGAAACGACCAACAGGGTTTTTGTTACATAATGTGTATATATATATATATATATATATATATATATATATATATATATATATATATATATATATATATATATATATATATATATAGTAATAATTTATTTGCCTTGAATGTAGGTATTTACAATAAGATGTTTACAGAGTACCTAAAAGTTCCATACATTCTACCATTTTGGCATGCAAATATTAAATTAAAATTTATTTCTTAACAACACTAGTAATAAATAGATTTAATATGACATGATGAGTATGAATAGTTATTACATTATCATAATTTTATTACATTAAAAGTATGGTATTATTAAACAAATAGCATAAATATAAACAATTAATTAACTTTATTTAAGTATAGGTATCATTTAAAAAGTCCGATATTGAGTAATAGCACCTCTCCAATAGTAAAGAAGTAAGACTCTTTTTAAATATTCTTTGGGGTTGATTTTTTACATAATTTGGGATTTTGTTATAAATAACAGGTGCCATTCCTATAATACTTTTTTTGATAAATCTGTTTGAAATCTTCCTGTGTACAATAAGTCTTTATATTGCGTTCTCGTAGATATAATTCGTACTCGAGTTTCGTTTAAGGTAGATAATAAGTGATGATTAATTTTGACAAATAATGCTATTTCTAGAATATACGGGACTGAAAAGGTTAATAATTTATAGTCTTTGAAAATAGGGACACAGCTGTCTATAATCTTTAAATTAAATATTGCTCTTATGCAGCGCTTTTGTGCTTTGAAAATCCTGTCTCTATCGCCACAGTTCCTCCAGAATATAATGCTATATCTTAGAATGGAAACTACCATGCCATGGTAAGCGACTAGTACCGTTTTGATATTAATCTTTTATGTCAGGTTATAGAGTGCATAAGCAGACACACTTAGTTTCTTACAGATATCATCTGCTTGGGCCTTCCATGTCAATTGGCTATCTATTAAAATACCTAAAAATTTTGATCTTTCTATAATTTGACTACTGTAATTTATATTTAGATCTTCAGTGCGAAGTTTCTGGTAAAAGTGCATAATTTTAGTTTTTTCAATATTGATAAGTAAATTATTATAATTCAGTTGATTATAGTTTTAATCGTAGTGTTTATATCATTTTCATAAAAATCTTTATTTAGGTATTTTATTAGAGCTGTACTGTCGTCGGCAAATAACAACAATGGATGATGAATTTGACGTGGGAGGTCGTTTATATGAAGTAAAAATAACAGTGACCCATTCCAAGCGTCTTGGACGATGATGTCCAAATAAAATAGTGATGAAGTACTTTTCAACATAAAAATAAACTAGATAGCCTAGGCACACTTAAGTGTTTTTAACAGTATTTTTTATAACGTTACCCCCACACTAGGATTTTCTCCTGTATCGTGGAGCCAGTTAACAAACATAAATTGCACGGGGACTAACATCCAGACCCGAAACAATTATTTGTAGGCCATACAAATACTTGTTCCGTACGGGATTCGAACCCGCGGCCCCAGCGCAGTTACTCATTGCCAAGCCTGTGCGCCACGGAGCCATCACTTTGTCAAAGTATATCTGTAACATACGAGTTCCTTCATATGTAACGTGACCATGTAACGTCCCACTTTTGGCGAGACGGTCCCGATTTAAAGGTTTGTGTCCCGCTGTACCCAAAATACGTAAAATAGTCTCGCTTCACAAAAAAAAGCGTCATCATTTTCATCATTACAGCCCTTCACAAGTCCAATGCTGAACATAGGCCTACCCTAAGTAATGCCACAAAGCACGGTCCTGAGCCACCTGCATCCATCGACTTCCTACATGTCCTACCAGGTTGTCACTCTATCTAGTGGGGGGTCACCCTACACTTCGCCTACCGGTACGAGGCTGCCACTCGGAAACCTTTTTTCCCCAACGGTTGTCGGTTCTTCGAACTATACGGCCGGCCCATTGTCACTTCAGCTTACTGATCCGTTGGGCTATGTCGGTCACTCTGGTTCTACTGCAGATATCCTCATTTCTATGTTTATCAAGCAGAGAAACTCCGAGCATAGCCCTCGGAGATTCTCTGCGTAGCTCGCTGAGCGACTTTGGGCGTCCTCATAGCTCGCTGAGTGACTTTGGGCGTCCTCATACGGCCAGCAGTGAAGGACCACGTCTCGGTTCCGTAGGTCATCACTGGCAACACGCACTGGTTGTACAACTTAGTTTTCAGGTTTTGAGGTATACCTGACGAGAAGATGTGTCATAATTTCCCGAACGCTGCCCAGCCGAGTTGAATCCGTCGATTGACCTCTCGGTCGAAGTTGGACTTACATAGTCCGACTATTTGTCCCAGATAAACGTACTCGTCAACAACTTCGAGCTTAGTGCTCCCAAAAACTACCGGCATAGATGTGACATGGACATTAAACATGATTTTTGTTTTGTCCATGTTCATCTTAAGACCGATTTATTGGCCATTCAAATAATTAATTAATAAATAAAAATATTTATTGGTTGCATTGGAAGACGTTTTCAAACCAGTCCAGTCCAACATGAAAAGGTCTTCCAATGCAGCGGTGAAGAGTTTCGGGGATATAACGTAACCCTGTCTTACACCTCTCCGCAGTTGGATAGGTTTCGAAATCTGGTTCTGTACTCGGATAGCCATCGTAGCCCTACTGTACAAATACTTCAGCACTTCGATACACCGACAGTCAACTTGGCACCACTGAAAGGACTGTAGCACCGCCCAAATTTCGACGGAATCAAAGGCTTTTTCATAGTCCACATACGCCAGGCAAAGTGGCAGATTGTACTCTCCGGTCGTCTGTACATTCTGCCGTAGGGTATTTATGTGGTCTATGGTACTGAAGCCTTTTCGAAAACCGTTCGGAAAAACTTGTTCGGGAGGCTGGAAGTCGTCGATTCGTAATGACTCTCGAAAACAGCACGTAGACGCGGCTCAGAAGGGAAATCGGTCTGTGGTTCTTCAAGAGAGCGTTGTTGCCTTTCTTAAAGAACAAGACCACCGCACTTCTGCTCCACGCCTCCGGAGTAGTGCCATCATGGAGGACGGAATTGAAGAGCTTCTGAAGGACTTCTAGTACCGGTGTTCCACCCGCTTTCAGAAGCTCCGCTGTAATTCTATCCTCGCCTGGGGCCCTACCGTTTTTAAGGTGCTGGAGAGCTATTCTAATCTCGCTCAGATTGACGTCCGGGATATCATCGGAATAGTGTCCGATAAGACTTGCTCTTGGATCGTTACTCACACTTGCGTGTGGCTCCAACGATGATGTGTACAGCTGCCCATAGAACCTCTCAATCTCACTCAAAATCTCAGGTGTCTCGGAAACGATGCTGCCACACTCAGTTTTCAGCCTTGACAGTTGGCTCTTTCTGGCAGACAGATCTTTGGCAAAGACTTGGAGCCCTGGTTCCGCTCGCTCGCTTCTTTAATACGAGCAGTATTAAAGTTGGCTATGTCTCGCCGCATGCATCTGGAGATCTGTCTGTTCAGTTGCCTGTATGCTGTCAAATCTGTTGACGGTTGCAGCCTCATCTCCTGTCTATCAGCCATGAGATTAAGAGGGTGATCGGAGAGTGTTTGTGTTCTTCTGCGGCGGGTCTTGCAGAACTTAGCTCCAACCGCATGAACAGTTTCCACGAGCTTGTCATTCATATCGTCCACTTCATTGCAATCTTCTAGACACTGAAAGCGGTTACGGAACTCGAGCTGAAAGGTTTCGGGATTCTGAATTAGAGCGCGAGGGGGACGGAGCGTTGACTTCATTAGACGAGACCTCTCCAACTTAACGTTTAGGTTCAGTGTGCCTCTAACCATTCGATTATCGCTGCCAGTTTTCACTCTTGCGATCACTGAGACATCACTGAACAGTTGGCGTCTGGTCGTCATAATGAAGTCAATCTCGTTTTTTGTGGAACCGTCGGGGCTCGACCAGGTCCACTTTCTGTGGGGCCGCTTCTGGAAGAAAGAGTTCATCATAAAAAGTCCCTCTTTGTACATAAATTCGGCCAGCTGCTGGCCCCTTGGGTTCCGTTGCCCTATCTAAAATTTCCCTTCAGGTCATCGTTCTTTCTTGGCCAAGCTTTGCGTTGAAGTCTCCCATTAACACCGTATAGTGAGTTTTAGAGGAATGTATGGCTTTTATAGGAATATAATATAGGAATAATAATATAGGAATGTATGGAAATATCCTCATACATTTCCTCCACCTCCTCATCGGGATGTTCCGCGTTAGTGCGTAAACCTGTATGACCTTCGGCGAATACCGTTTGGTGATTCTGAGTATAGGGTACGCAACCTTCGTCGATACACTCCCAATCTTTAAAACGTTGTTAACGAGAGATCTGTGGACGATAAATCCAACACCTCCTTGGGACAGATGGTCGCCCTCCCGGTGATAGAACAAGTTGCCGGATTCGAGAATCACCGTGTCCTCCCCCTCTCTTCGGACCTGGCATAATCCTATAATATTCCAGCGCAACTTGTCTATCTCTTCTTCCAGCTCCTGGATCTTCTCGTCAGTCCTCAGGGTGCGTGCGTTAAATGTTGCCATGTTGAGTCGTTGTAGTGGCAACCGAACCTCCACCGGTCAACCCCCTCCCCCGACCATGGTCGCCACTGTAGCTAGGAATAGCGGGGCCGCCGGGGACTGGGGGCCGTCTATTTGTGTAATTGTTCATGGGGGGTATATTGCCATAGTTGCCACGCGTGCGAGCGGGTTGGCAATCGTAGTTTTTTTGTTTTAAAGTTGCTGTTATCAGCAACTCTAAAACAAACAAAAAAGCGTAGCATCATGCAAACTGCCACCCGTGCTATTATTATGACACCGCGCGTACCAGGTTTGTCAGCATGGCCTGACTAGTTACGTAATTATTCTGAAAACCTACACTTTTTAACTTAAAGTTACTATGTGACAATTTTTTATTAATCTACAATAAATTATTTTATAACATAAGTTATTTCTAATTAGTATTTAATTGCTGTTCAGAAAAAATTAACAAGCCAGCAGCCAGATTTTAAATTATTCTATATTATCATTCTCACTTTTAACCATTAAAAGAGTCAACCAACTATGTGTTTTGTTTTTAAAACTAAAATAAAGGGTTCCAGATTGAATTTTGGTAACGGCGGCCATTCTCAACGGAGAATAGCCATCTGCGCAGGACAGGATTATATTGCCCAAGTATATGCGAAAGCACAGGTCTACCTTTTTTTTTTGCACCCGAAGCAAATATGGGCAACCATCCGGAAAGCGGGGGAGGGAGGTTGGGAATGCTCATAGCATACCACGCAGCCGGCTGCGTGGTTATGTGGTGACTTTTACCCACTAAACCCAACCTTTTAGTAATTGGCTTAACGATCTGACTAGAGATGTACTGTATACGAACGCGACCCTCCTTGGCAGGAAGGAGGGCGCAAAGGTCTACCTTACTCCCTCACTCTTATAGTCTGATGGAACGGTAATCCAAGACGAAGGGAGAGAGACCAGGCGCCAGGACCAACGGCTTTACGTGCTTTCGGAGGCACGGTGGTGAAACCCCGCCAACTTCAATAAGTTCTAAATCAATATTCCGGGCTGCTGTCTATTCCAGACTGAGAATTTTGTGACAGAAAAACCCAATAAATGATTCTATTGGCCCGACTCGGGTATCGAACCGGGATCACATGATCAGTAATTGCGTGTTAAACCGTTAGACCAAGAAGGCAGTCAAAAGTGTTTAAACTATAATAATTTTAAAGGTGTCCCGCTCTGAGGAAAAAAATAAATGGTCACTTTACTCGTACCGATAACAAATTTTAACTTATCATTTTGTTTTATAAACATTCTTAGTACCTATATTTACATGTTTATTACTTGCTACCCCCATGGCTCTGACAGCGCGCGACATGTTTACTATCTTACTATTTGAGTGGATACTAGGACTAAGGAAGGCATTCAAACCGGTTTGGAAGCCTAATTTTTCACCACATCTCAATGGCATTCCACCTTTGAGTATTCAACCAACCAAACTATACCACGTTTATCAATATTTTTTAACACTAGAGTGCATACGCCCTTAAATACTTCTTGAGCGCACGCGCGGGCTACATGTGTAGACCAGTTGCGGATCAATTATTTCTCTGAATAAAACAAAACAATGAGTAAAACAGCATATATTTACTAAACATCTTTATTTTTATCAAAATGACTCATAAAATCAACAAAATTTTGATATCTAAATATAATTTGAAACTTAAACATAAACCTCTTAAAAATCAACCAATATTTGAAAGGGTTGAGATCTCTTAGTCTTATTTTCATTTAGGAATGTAATATTTATCATTTAAGGCATTTATTTGGCCTAATTGACTATAATCAAAGTAACGGATAAAAAAATCAGTCTATTGGCTTACATTTAGGACACACGATTGCCTGATATTCGTCACAAATACGCCTCATACATTTGCTGCATTGTTAGCGCGTGCTACGGTCACGAACCTTGCTGTAAAAAGCACATCGACCCAAAGGCATATTTTGTTGTAGGGGTTGTTCTGCCAATCTTAGAAGTAGTCTGCCTTTCAGTTTAATACCTCTGGATATATTTTGATGGGATATATACGACGCTCAATAGAAGGTCTTGCAAGATCAAATTCGACGTCTGGGAGGTATTGACGACAGATCACTTTCATTTGATTGTTATTCATATGATATATCACCAAACTATTAAGGACGCGTTTGCAAATCAACCAAAATTAGGGTGTTTTTCGGTAGATTTTGTGACAAAACTAAACCAAATCAAATATAAGTAAAAACTACCATGTATAGATTGGTTCTTCATCTGCAAATGTCTGTAACTCTTTTGTTGAAAATAGTAGTTTTTTATATTGTAAAAACGAACTTTCGTTGCCATTTTCTACAAAATTAACGATACCGGCTTGTGTTTCGGTAAATGTTTTGGTCTATTATCAACATATTTAAAAAATTTAAAAAATACTATAAGATGACAGACATATTCAATTAAAAAACCCTGGGTTTATTTTTTAACAAAATGTCACTAATAGTCGTAAAAAAAATAAAAACTGATGCACATTTTTTCGCATATTTTGGTAATATGGATGAATCATAATGTATTGCAATAAGGGCTATTTTATTGTTGGTGCCTGCTTTGATTTATTGTACAAAGATTTCGATGAAACCACAGTCCGCGCTCGGCCGCCGTCGTGAGTGGACACTGTATCGCCTGTTTGCAGCGGCTCATTCTGAAAAGATCGCTGTACATACACAAAATATTAGAAAAAAACAAATTGGAAACATAGGTACTTGACAAGTGATAAAATTATTATTTTTATACTCACAGTTTTTATTTAGCTAAAAATAAGTAGGATATATAAACTTACCTACTACTGCAACTCGTGGACGAGCGGAACTAGGTGTGCCGAGTTTGGGCTCGTTTTGTTGGTTATGATGAGACCTTACCTCTGGACTTGATGGCATGACCTGAAGGTGTACTTTCGTGACCGCTATTTGAACTTCTTGCAGAGTAAAACTAGGGGTGACGAATTTGGGCTCCGTTTTGTTAGTTATGACGAGTCTGTACCTCTGGACTTGATGGAGTGACCTGAAGGTCTAAATCGGTGATTGCAACTGGAACTCCTAGACTGGTAGAACTAGGTGTGCCGAGTTTGGGTTCGTTTTGTTAGTTACGATGAGACCTTACCACCGGACTTGATAGAGTGACCTGAAGGGGTAATTCAGAAACTACTGCTGGAATTTCTGAACGAGTAGAACTAGGTGTGCCGAATTTGGGCTTCGTTTTGTTAGTTATGACGAGTCCATACCTCCGGACTTGATGGAGTGACCTGAAGGTGTAGTTCAGTGATTACAAGTGGAACTCCTAGACTTGTAGAACTAGGTGTGCCGAGTTTGGGTTCGTTTTGTTAGTTACGATGAGACCTTACCACCGGACTTGATTGAGTGACCTGAAGGTGTAATCAGGTGGTTACAAATGGAATTCCTAGACTAGTAGAACTAGGTGTGACGAGTTTGGTTTCGTTTTGTTAGTTACGATAAGACCTTACCACCGGACTTGATGGAGTGAAATTCGGCACACCTAGTTCTACTGGTTCAGAAATTCCAGCAGTAGTTACTGAATTACCCCTTCAGGTCACTCCATCAAGTCTGGTGGTAAGGTCTCATCATAACTAACAAAACGAACCCAAACTCGGCACACCTAGTCCTACAAGTCTAGAAGTTCCACTTGTAATCACCGAACTATACCTTCAGGTCACTCCATCATGTCCGGTGGTAAGGTCTCATCATAACCTACAAAACGAACCCAAACTCGGCACACCTAGTTCCACCAGTCTAGGAGTTCCAGTTGCAATCACCGATTTACACCTTCAGGTCACTCCATCAAGTCCGGAGATATGGACTCGTCATAACTAACAAAACGGAGCCCAAATTCGGCACACCTAGTTCTACTCGTTCAGAAATTCCAGCAGTAGTTACTGAATTACCCCTTCAGGTCACTCCATCAAGTCTGGTGGTAAGGTCTCATCATAACTAACAAAACGAACCCAAACTCGGCACACCTAGTTCTACTAGTCTAGGAGTTCCACTTGTAATCACCGAATTACACCTTCAGGTCACTCCATCAAGTCCGGTGGTAAGGTCTCATCATAACCAACAAAACGAACCCAAACTCGGCACACCTAGTTCCACTAGTCTAGGAGTTCCTATTGTTGTAATCACCAAATTACACCTTCAGGTCACTCCATCAAGTCCGCAGGTAGGTAAGGTCTTATTATAACTGACAAAACCAGTTCAAAGTCCAGAGCTAACATCTCACTACCAGTAGAGGGCTTCCAGTGCCAAGCAGTCTTTGGAGCAGGTATTCATATTTCGTATCGAAGTATATTTCTGAGGTAGGTATAAGAAATGAAAAACAAATTCAATCTTTCAAATTATCAAAATAATTTCATTTGACTACGATTCCCACAGCCAACCGTGCGTACACTAGTGTGTGTGTGACTTTTGTCAATGTAGTAGTGCGATTCTATACCTATCCATTTTGTAAACGCGTCCTTAATGCTCGCCATGTTTACAAAATTGTATAATATCATGAGAGGTCATTGGTTACTGTTGCATTTTATCAAAAATGTCGACGCCGTATTTATGTGATTATAAAATGTGATAGTTTCAGGTTTTCTAGCATGGCCAGTTGCAGTATCAATTTTGTCATCATTGTGGAGGGTATATAATAACAATAATCGCTTCAAATGTCGCCGTATACATTATCAGCCATCTTTGTATTTAATCGCAAAATCTGATCGAGTTAACCGCCATCTAAAAAGTGAACAAAACGGAATAAAGCTACATGAAAAATCCACAAATACCAACAACAAACACTTAAAAATTTAATTAACAGTACTTTTTGTAATAATACTGTAAGAGATGTGTCATATTTACCTCAATTTCACCACTTGCATACTAAACACTGAATTTCCTCCAATGCTCGCGCGGGCTACAGGCATAGCCCACCTACTTCAAGGACGATTTTTGCGGACATCCTTGAGCCGAGGGAGTCGGCACGCTGCTGGCGGTAGCGGGGTGTAATACTTGAGGAATACATTAGACGTATGCGCTGTAGCGCGGCAAGTTTAAATGATATACAACAATATTACACGGTTACATATGTAGTCCGCGCGTGCACTCTAGTGTTAATATATGGTTACGTTTATACGACGACAGCGGACGTCATAAAGTTGTACACGGGTGCACTTTTTGAGTATTAAACCAATAGTCCAATACTCAAAGGGTGCACTCTACGCCACGCTGCAGACGAATGGGCGAATGGCGGGACTGTTTGGTCGGCCCGCGCGCTATTTAATCGCACAGTATTTATTTGATATTTTTTTAAATGATATATACTCTTTTACTGAAAAACAAACACATAATTCACTCATGTATTTACTGGTGAACACATAGCCTGAATTTAATGGAAATTGATTTCATAACATTCGAATGAAACTGCTTTTGCTAAGAAAAAATTTTAACCTTCATAACGAATTAAAAAAAATGTGAATTCCTAGTTTTTAATGACATCACCTTAAGGGCATAATCTCTTTACTCACCTCATCTTTCGACATGGGTTTAATAATAATAATAAAAGTTTATTTATTAAGATATCAACCCACTTATGTGAAGTATATTTTGCATCAAAAACAATGAATTAAGAATTAAGTTTAAGAAATATTGAGTTTGATAATAATATAGTATTTTAGGTGAAATGTTTTCCCTGTTATCATTATTAGTTATAATGTAATAAGTCATGTCAATAAAATAGACATTAAAAGCGGTTGCTTTATCATAAGGGTTCGTTAGGTTTTTATCATTTATTTTTAAATCCTTAATATTATCCAATTTTGTATTTGAAATTTCTTTTTTTATGACGTACCATGTTGCCCTGCATTTATTTTTACTGTTAGTTATAAATTTTATATTAGAATTTTTCTTGGATTGGTAGATATACATTTTTTTTTAATAAATAAGGATATTTTTTATAAGTATCCTTATTTATTTTAGTTTTATTTTTGTAATATTGATAACGCAGTGCTCTTTTTATTCTACAACTATTTTTCAAACCATTACTAATCCAATTATTTTGATTACTATTATTCTTGAGAAACATAGATTATACGGCACGGCATGCAACGGATTGAACGAATTTGCCAATGGCATTCATCCACTGTATCCGGCATAGAGAATATATCCACTAGAGAACGTACAGGCAGATTTCTTCTAAGCACACGGCTCACTACTGCGGGCCGGGGGACGAGGAAGAACGCGTGGCTGCAAAAAAAAGTTGCGTTATTATGGCTATCGTTAGGGTTGCTCTTCTTAATATAGAAAAATATTCGATATCGATATAATAGATTTTATCATTATGAAAAATACTCAATTAAAATCATAGAAATAACATTTAATCAAAATCAATCAGTTACAACGAAAACATGTATTTATTATATTATTATTGATTTTTAAAATGAATTAATTTGTTATATTTATTTCGAATTAAAGTTTAAGGGTCCTGATTGTTCTTTGTAAAAAAATATAAACAAGCGTCTACATATTTGTAAATTATGCATCTTGCTAATTCAATTAAATGATTTGTTGATTCTATTTCAAATTGATGAAAATAAATATCCGGGAATCAATAATACCCAATCAGATTTTAAAACCGATCTTATAAAATAATTGGTATTATATTTCGAAGACAGCACTTTTGAACCACTCTCATTGATCGCCTTCTTAATAAAAATTTTACAACGACGACAAATATCTATTACTGTAGTGGATCCGTACAATAACTTGTTTTTAGTGTCCTTTTGAAATTGTAAGGCGTTCTGATATGGTACACCAATCTAACTAATTTAACTAGGTAACTATAAACTTTAACTAGGAAAAAATACCGACGAACTGAGAACCTCCTCTTTTTTTCTGAAGACGGTTAAAATTAGATAAGTATTTTTTCACAGTGTGTGAGTTGATTTTAATTTTTGTGAAATGAATTGATTTTAGTCTTTCTATTAATTTTAATTTTATTATTTTCGATATCGACTTTCAGCTATTAAAGGTAACAGTAAGGTACTAATGTTTACGATAAACATACTGCTACGAGCTTAGGGTTCGGGACAATAAAAATTGCCGATAGAATTACCAAAATTTCAACATTTTAATTCTCTTTACACTAATTAAACTTAAAACACTAATAATTAATCACACTGATTCACTTTATTTCGCTCCGAAGCTTCGCTTGTCTCGCCAAATTCAATACTTCCCCGATCGCATCTTGCAGCGCCTTTAAATACACATTATCAACGAAACATCCATCCCCAAGTTTGAGGTCGTCCAGCGTTTTCTTCACGTCAGCCATCACGTTGTCAACCCGATTGTTCACTTGGTCGATTCGGGTTTCAACTTTCTCGATTCGGGTTTCAGCTTTAGCGATTTGGGTTTTTGCTTCCGACAGGCGGTGGTCATGCTGAGCAACTCTATTCTTCACCTCCTTTATCTCCTTCCCGAAGGTAGCGTGAAGGTCCTCCATGAGGAGCATCTGCTCTTCCAAACGACGGGCCTGTTCCTCTTGTCCGCCCCGCAGCTGCTCTTCCAAACGACGGACCTGTTCCTCCTGTCGACGGACCTGTTCCTCTTGGCGGCGGACCTGTTCATCCTGTCCGCCCCGCAGCTGTCTTTCAACTGACGGACCTGTTCCTCCTGTCGGCGAGCCTGCTCTTCCTGTCGACGAGCCTGCTCCTGCAGCATCACCATCAGAGCACCTAAGTCAGGTGCTGCAGATGTAGGAGCTACTGACGGGCCTGCAGCCGGTGGCTGGCCTTCCGATGTCTGCGGCGTTGCACCACCAAATCGTCTCTGGTCCGTCTCCTGCTGGCGTTGACTTCGGGTACGGACACCCTCCGTTTCCTCCTTAGGTAAAATCGGCATGATTTTATCCCACTTCTGACACCAATTGTTACGAGCTTAGGGTTCGTGACAATAAAAATTGCCGATAGAATTACCAAAATTAACACTTTAATTCACTTTACACTAATTAAACTTAAAACACTAATAACTAATACACTGATTCACTTTATTTCGCTCCGAAGCTTCGCTTGTCTCGCCAAATTCAATACTTCCCCGATCGCATCTTGCAACGCCTTTAAATACACATTATCAACGAAACATCCAGAATATTCAAGTAATTACGCGCGCCAATCGACTAGGCGTCGAAAGTTCGAGTGTAAGGCTTCTAAAAACTTAGTTCTTCGTTTCGATACTAGATGGCGCTGTCGGTTGAAAGATTAGTGATGTCATTTTCTGGAAAGCTCCCCTCGCTCTCGTCCCCGATACTAGATGGCGCTAGTTACGGGTACATGATGTCAACTTAGGCGCGCAACGATACAAAGGGAAAGAAAGGGATAGAAGCATTAGAATTGTCTAATAACAGAACGAGACTTTTACAAAAGACATCAACGCGCGACTCTACCTTGTCGTCATTTACCCGGCCACCGTTTTAGATAGACCCCTGCGGTGGCTCATAATCTGAATTAATCAACAATAATTTTCGTATTTTTTACTTAGCAATGAAAAGTTACTCCATTCTTTTTGCACATCTGTCCTGAAATGTTTCCCACACCACTTCACTGCGCAGGAGGCATTTTGGATGCATTATAATTGCATAAAAGTTATAAAAATTTGCATTAATTTAGCGTGCACACAGGTCTAACACTTGGACAATACTAAAATGGTTAATAGTACCATAGCCTATGCATAGGCGACAAAATACTAATAGTTTTCGAGCGTCGGGGGATTGTATGCGCAGTCAAGTGGTTATAATGCAGTCTTTGGTATCCGAATATTTAATATAATTTCGAGTGTTTTCTTGACGTGAGTTGACGTATTCACTCATGGAGAATAATGAAGATATTATTATTATTAGCTGCTTGTTGGAAGATGCAGAAGAACGTAAAACTAAACGTAAAATGTGGAATCGTGAATGAAATTATATAATATTATTATTTATATATTTTTATGATATTATGTATGTGTACGTATTTATATAATTTTTTAATTTATCTTAGTATTACCATTATCGGAGATAAATGTCGTCAAAATTTGTGATCCTCACATGACCTCTGCCCATTTGATAAGAAGGCACCATGCGAGGGTACCAGAAAACGATGCAGATACTGCAATACAGGACATAATCCACAGAGATCATGTGTTAAATATTATGTCAAGTATGTCAAAATAATGTGCAAAATATCTCAAGTTCTGCTCTATACAGCACCTTGGTTCGATATTTACCCCCAATAATATACACATTTTCATATACATTACATATACACATAAACATTTTTCTAGGTTCAAGTGTTGTTTTATTATGTTAATGAATAATTAACTACGATGTAGTCTAACCCTTTATAACTATGCAGATGACCATCCGGACACTGGTAAAATACGGACCACATTATTATTGTGCAATGCGCAGTGGTCTATAGAGACCAGAGAGTTTTTTTCAGCAATAGGCAGACAGGATAAAAACATCGTATTGTTATTTTTATATCCTTATATTCTACTAAACTCAAAACTCAAAAGATAAATAACTCCCTAGGCCTGGCTAAGTGTTAAGCAACACAAAACAACACGTGCTACAGAAGACGAAGCCAGCGGCGAACTGATTTGTGTGACGTCACCGGCACGCAACGCATTTTTTGCTCATAAATGCCGTTGTTCTATGCAGGTGGCGCAGATAGTGGACGCAGCGCTATGTGAAATCAAACAAATTACTTAATTGAAAATAATATTAAATTATAAATTATTTATATAAATAGATAAATTCATTACATACACATTAGTAAATTATAAATTATGTACGTCAAACTAAAGTAAAAACTAAACGAGCTAAATTATAAATTAATTATAATTTATTGTATTACAGATATTGTTTGACGTGTTTCGTCTTTTTAGGTTATTGGAGACATGTAATCAGGTGGACCACCAAAATAACCGTACCACTGTGAGCTCAACACAATTGAGCTTTTTGGGCTCACGTGAAGGGTTACGTGGCAGCAAATAACAATAGTTATAAAATTGATGAAGTTCGAACTCTTTCATTACAAGGAATAGCTAAAGTGGATAGCCAAAAATGGTCGTCATGTGATAACCAAGATCAAAACAAATCTGCACAAAGTCGACAATAATATAGAAAATATTTTAGAGCAGTTTATTATTCACGTTTCTGCAGTAAGTTCATCAGAACGAAGTGATTACGATAGTTTTTATGATTACAAAAATAATATAATAATTATTTTTTATAGGTTCTTGTGCATAATATATTTATACTATATCCAATATTGTTTAATTGTTATTTATATATTAAATTATTTATAAATATATATATATATATATATATATATATATATATATATATATATATATATATATAAAGAATTTAATTTTGACTACAGTAAATGGCATTGCCCATTTTCGGCCATGGAACGCCCAACAATGTGCATTTGTTAAAAAAAATATATCTTTATTTATGGTTATTAATCGCGGTATTCATTTATCCTAAAACAATGGGAATATTTTTGCACAAATTAAAAGTACAGAAAAGATAAGAATAAAATTAGGCAAAACAGTAATTCATTAGTTTGTGAATAAAATAAAAAGTGTTGCCAATCACAAATCTCATTAAAAAAATCGATTCCTCTTTTCGATCAATTACTTATGGTGTCCATTAATACAATGCTTACCTATATAATTTTTCGATAATTATTACGATGTTATGATATAGGTTTAAAATAACCGTTGACAATGGATATTTATCCAAAGCAGCCAATACGCAACCGTCATTACTCAGTTGTTTATCCGACTACAGACGAAAAAGGATGGTTATGTTTTTACTGTGTGTGTTTTTTGCTATGGTGCTTAAAAAAGTAAGATGCATTTTATTATTGAGGGCGCTACTATCAAAGAATATTTTTTTCGCTAAACTCGTAAAGTACTTGACCAACTTTGAGAATTCTTTCACCACTAGATTGTTATGTATAATTTTAGATATCTAATATAGGGTTAATTTTATTATAGAGGGCGCTACTTTCAATGAATACGTTTTTTGGCTAATCTCAAAAATTACTAGGCCGATTTTGAAAATTCTTTCACCATTACATTGCTAATGAGGGCGTTAGCTGTGTGGTTAATTTATATTATTACAATAATTAATTGTGAGATTAATATTTTCTAAATAAATAAAACTAAATACCTACCTAAGATGTTCAAATCCAATTATTATTTTACAATTTAAGAATCGTATTTACACACTTTACTTACTCTGATTGATTATTATAGATAAAGAGGTAATAAATCTAAAGTAAAAGAGCTCCGCTTAAACGAAAAAACTATTTATTAAAATAAAACTAAAAGTTGAAAAAAAGTGGTTCAGTGCGAGTCGGACTCGCAGGCCCATAGAGAGTTCTGTAGTAACAAGCATATATTTTAAATCGAGTCAAAATACCACTTTCATTATCGCCAGCAACAAATTATTTTGTTTTTCATAGTGTTTGTATAAAAACCAAAGTTGTTTTTGCGGTTCTTTAAAATGTGCAACTTGTATCTAAAAAAGGACTATTATACATTATAGGGGTTTCTGTGGTTTATTCATTACCAAAGAGGAAAAACTTATTGCACAAAATGGGTTTTTATTCATTTCAAGTCATCAAAAGTGGTAGTCAACCGTTAAAAACTAAAACAACCATTGTTATAGGCTCGGTTGAATTCATTGACAACCTTCACATTTATAGTTATGATAATTAAACAAACGAATTACCAGCTGATTTACCGAGAATTCTTTAGAGTATAACAAAACGCTACTGCACAAGTTAAATGTTATTCTTATCTGTTCTTGACATAACATTTAAAATGGAATCATGTTATGATAATTCAAGAAGTTAATTTCTAGCTGATTTACCACGAATTCTCTAAAGCATAACAAAACAATACAGCACAAGCTAACTGTTCTTAAAAATACATTTGAAATAGAATTTCAATAAATAATTTCAAGAAATTATATTTTAAAAAGCGTGCAGAACTTAAAACGCGTCAAAGATTATTGAGGCATTCAATACGAAAGGGCTTTACAATTTCAAACAAGAACAAAGGCGTTAGCCCCACCCTTAACAATGACCTATCTCACTCTTTAAATATTCGAAATGTTATAAGAAATGCAATAGAGAATAATTAAACAAAAAGCAAAAAAAAGCAAATTAAATTTGATAAAATACATTATCGCATAGATTAACTTGAATTTACAAGATTTTTTACATATTTTTACATTGATTCAAAGTTACAATAACTCTAGCTTAAATTTCTTTGTGTGTTGTTTTCGTTTATGTAAAATTTGTACAATTTTAAACTAAATTTGTTGTACAATTAAATCTAAAGTGTATCGATACGCAATAATATAATAAGTATTTTTATTCTGCATAGACAGTCAAACCTAAATTTATATTATTACATATTTACTTAAAAAAATAAGCCTGATATTGTGCTAATGGACCGGCACAGTAAAGGATATTTTTGGTCGACATTACCATTCCATATGACGAGAACCTTGTGAAAGCCGAATCGGATAAGAAAACAAAATATCTGGACCTGGCTCACGAGGTGACCGACATGTGAGGTGGTTTGCCCGCCGAAATTATTCCTGTAGTCGTCTCTGCGAATGGGCTAATCCCGGTCAGCCTCTCGGGTCATCTGAAGCGACTGGGACTCCGTGACGGACCGCTCCGGGCTCAAATGCAGAATACGGTGCATCTCGATACGTATACGTATACGATGTGAATACTCTATGAATACCCCAAATAATAATAATTTTATTTCAAATGCAAGCTCCATACTTTTTTAGTAATAAAGAACATAAACTTAAAATTAATTTAAGTAAGTATACAACTAAAAACAACAATACTTATTTTATATACATACATAACAACTGTGGATCCCATATGCACAGTGTTCCAGTGCCGCACAACCGAATAATCAAGCCTGCCCTAATACAGTACCATCCCGTCTCGCAAGCATCGCATCAGGGAGGCCACTCTCTTCTGCAATATTGTAGCAAAACTGTCCGTGTTAGCCTCAACAAACATGCCTGATACGCTGCAATATCGAGACAGCTTCATCAACATCCTAAAGCCATTATTTTACTGAACACGTAGAGCATTTACAGATCTGCGAGTATACTTAACCCACAGGCTGCAAGTGTAAAACGTTTGGCAGTACACCTTAAAAAGGGTTATCTTGACAGCTTTTGTACACCTTGCAAACCTGCGAGCCAGCATGTTGCACCTCACTCCTAACGCTCTACGTTCTCGTTCAATATTTATGTCATCAGAGACGTCCTTGTAACCCAGTGCCCCAGGAATTTAAATTTGGTGACTCTACTTAAAAGTACTCCTCCAAGCCTGATCAATGGGATAGCCTTGGGTTATTTGTTCCCTGCCTTGAAAACAAGTAGTTCACTCTTTTTGGAAGTATGCCTGTGGCTATGGGCTTCTGCATTTCTCTCACATAAATTTATTAATATCTCGAGTGCCCTGGTCGAAGGGCTCAGCAGCACCATGTCGTTCGCGTAATTGATGCTATTTACGAAGTTACCATCTATTGAGCATCCGACACTACTTCTACTAAGCTCAGCGGTCAATCCATTTATATAGAGGTTAAAGAGCATCGGTGAAGTTAAACCTCCCTGTTTCATTCCACACTCCAACCTATATTCACTTGAGTATGAGCGTGCCCACTTTTGATTGGTTGTGGTACCAATACCTTAATATATCGACTATCTCCCTAGGCGTGCTCGTTTCCCTCCGAAGCTTATGCCATAACCCATAATAGGTTGTACGAGACCAGGTCAAATGCCTTCGACATGTCGTAAGTCTTTAGTCGTAATATTGTTGTTTCAGTGGACTGTTCAGGTCTAAACCCAAAATGTACCTTATGTACATGTATATGTTTACTTAGTTGACGATCAAGCAAACCATGCAATACTCTCGCTATCACAGTAGCTAGTTAGATCTGTCTAATTGTTCTTGTTGGCAGTATCCCCGATCTTATTCTTTAGAACCGGTACCACTATGATCTTCATAAGATTTAAGAAGATCCTGACGTAAGTATTCATGCCCTACACACACATTAAGGAGCATAGTCAATACCCTAGGCAGATGAACTCTCGCGTACTGCAGGTGCTCAATACTGAGGTCGTCATATCCAGGGGATTTACCACGTGTCATATTATTTATGTCATTTGCGACTTATTTCGCAGTAAATCTGGCAAATTCAGTCCACAACTTCTCATCAATATCGTACACCCGCTGCAAAAGTCCCAATGAATATTCCACTTTAAAGTGTTCCCTAAATACTTCTGCGATATGGTGGAGCTCATTCTTACCATCGACACTCACAGGTAAGCATGATGCAGTTTCCAGCTTCTTAGTTTGTTTCCAAAAACATTTAAAATATTTTCTTTGTGGTGAGTAGCCAAGATATCCATTTTTATTTGGTTCTCATGTTCTTGACACCACTTAAGCTTTTAAATGGATCACGTCTGCACAGAGCCACCTCCGCTCCGCTCTAGAAACGAAATACCTTCAGTCAAAAGATTCTTTTCCAGAAACATTTCCGTCATATGCTCGGGAACAAACACTTCATAAGACTTATAATATTTTTGACGTTTCATTTTAATTTCCACCAGTTGTACAGCAACCAATCCAATAAATCAGATCCTAAATCTTTTCCACGGCACCATAATCTATTCTTTATCCCTTTTATTCAGAAATTCGCCCCCTCCCCGTGCTACTTGTGAGAATTTACTTCGTACGTTAAGTTTACTCATTGGCGCAGTACCGCTCGCTCGTTCCGCTACACCTGTAGTTGAGGCCACCAGCGTCTGCGTACACGCATTAGTTTCGAACTTCGTCTGTGCGGAAACCGCGGTACTCGTAGAGACCTCCACGCGCTCGCCCTCGTCTATTATGTTCGCTTCAGTTGTTGTTGGTTGCTCAACACGGACAAGTGCATCTGTAATTGTATGCTGACTCTTCGTGTGCGACGCATCCAGCTGACATTGTGAGTCACGCTGAGTTACTGTATTATTCTCAGCTATTGTAAATGCCGTTTGATTTGAAGTATTTGTTTTTTTTTACCTCCAAGTTTATAAAACCAAATGGCCTGCTATCCGATCCAAGGTTATCGTATTGTACTATTACTTGTGCGTCTTTTCTTACTTAAGGAATGTTTAAATTGGTAATTATTTGACAGTGACCTTTGCTTAATATTATCGATCTCTATTTTTAATTTGTTAATATGCTCAACGGTAGCGTACAGCTCTGTTATAACTTGAACCTGATCATCTAGGATAATTATGTCTTTCAGTAATCTCGACATGGTCAAATGTAGCCGGTGATAGTTTTCGTAGCTCTCGGGCTACGAATATGGGGATTAGTTCTGCTGATGTACATTTGATAAGGGAGATAATGTCCTCGAGATCCAGCTGCATTTTTCCATATGCTTTACCCTTTCTCTTTATCTTGAAGTTTGCACTGCTTGATGGAGTAAGTCTTTTGCAGCCGCAATCTCTTCAAGAGAAAACGCAGTTACTCACAGGCGAACTGTGCTTTCTTCATTCATCATATCTACTTGATTCTGAATAAACGCTTCAATATGATAATGTTACAGCTATTACATTTTACTACATTCACAGACATTGTGAAGAACGCCACACAACTCTTTCACGTTAAACACGTATTATCGCGGCATCGTACGCGACAAGACTGAAATAAAATATTTTAAATGAGTATTTAATAAATTCTAAGAAAGAAATGGGACTATACTAAAATTATTTGGACACAGGAAGCAAATAACGCATTTTTAAACTGTAAAATTAGGCTGTTACTTTATGTCATCCTTTACCCGACGTTCCGTTAGCATTGAAGATAGATCCATCAAATATCGGTATAGGTGCCGTACTACAACAAAAACGTAACGGAATTTGGCAACCTTTGGGTTATTTTTCAGGAAAATTTAATGAAACAGAAAAGAAATACAGCACCTATGACCTAGAACTACTAGAAGTATTTTCAGCAGTAAAATGTTTTCGAAATTTAATTGAAGGGCAAAATTTAATTGTAGTCACGCATCATAAACCACTTTATTTTGCATTTAAAAATGTGATAGGTAGCAGTAGAGAAACACCTAGATGCAATCGTCGGTTGGCATACATCAACGAATACACATCGGATATTTTTCATGTAATTGGAGAACAGAATGTTATCGCCGACACTTTGTCGAGAATTCAAACAATATACGCTCCCACAATAATATACTTTGTTGAACTTTCACATAAACAGAGTAACGATTATTACATTGAAACAATGAAAAGTAATTCTAATAATCATTTGATATTTAAAAACTTACTATTGCCTAATAGTAAAGAATCTTTGTATTGCGAAATTTCAACTAGCATAATTATACCGCATCCACACGAGAAATTTAGAAAAATAATTTTTGATTCAATTCACAACATAGGTAAGCAGGCATCAGAGCGTTTCGTAAGATGATTAAAGACAGATTTTTCTGGCCGAATATAAATAAAGACATAGGTATTTGGGCTAAAGCTTGCTCGAATTACCAACGCGCTAAATTCAATAGGAACACTGTTTCCATATTAGGTTTTATTGAATAGTGTAATAGATTTGAACACGAGCACGTTGACACTGTCGGTCCGTTACCTACCACGGAAGACATTTCATTTCAGTAGTGAGTTACGAATTACGATGATTGATAGGACCACGGGTTCGCCGGAAGAAATTCCAGTTTTTTTAAGCTATTGCATAGCTTCTATCGCGGGCCTTGAGCGCGGGGACCGAATCCAGAAATTCCGTAATGTCGCCTCTACACGTTGGCCAACACAGTGGCGAATGTAGTGGCCAATAGCATTGGCCAACGTGTAGACGGGGTGTTTGGGCTTCATTGGTATGTATTGGGACGATGGCCCACAAGTTGGCGCGAGATCCGTGTGGTGTCGGTTTTTTACAAAAGATCAAAGGATTGTTGGCAGAGTTTGGTCGCCGCGTCCACACGTTGGTCACGCGTTTAGTTTGCTACTAGCTCTCAGAGTGATTACACGCATCTGATTTAAATTTTATATTCAAGCTTTGTAGGATGGATGCCCCAATTACCAGCCTTTTAGTACCAATTTCAATTTTAAACATTCCTACTACTTTAATTAGTGCGATTTAATTATTTTTAAACATTTGTTTTAATCGATTAACTATTTATCAAAAAAATAACGAACATTTATTTACAATCAGATTATTACGAGAACAATTTTAAAATGAAAAAAAATGAAGCACGTCGTTTATACGTGGTAGAACCATGCAGTTATATTAGAAGTATATATAGTTGTAGCACGAATGGGTTGGCTCAACCGGGGAAGGACCAGGCTCTCACAGAATATCAGGGTAAAATAGTAGCTTAATGATGCTGTGTTTCGTATAGTGAGTGTAGAGAACCAGAGACCCTATTTAAAGGAAACGAGGCATTTCATCTTTGTCCTCACGGGTGAGAACGCATATGCATTTTGATTCGTAATCGAGGATAGATGTAGATATCTGTGGGCCACAGTAACCACTTACCATCAGGTGAACTGTGTGCTCGTTTGTCACCCTATCCTATAAAAAAACGTCGACTTCTTATAATACAATCGTGCAAGTTTTCGAATCATCATCATCATTATAGCTGTTCACAAGTCCACTACTGAATATCCTCATCCACAGACTGCCGCAAAGCATGGTCCTGAGCCACTTTGCTCGTCATGAGTTTTACATTTATGTTCTAAGTTATAATTAGTACCTATTATCAAGTTAGGTTTTAATTATATTTATTGCTATTGTTTTTGTCTTTCTCAAAAAATTTTTAAATTACCAAATAAATTATAAGGTGTTTTTTATATGCATCAAATGTCTGATAGAAATGCAAGTACATATTTTGCTAAACTTTAAAATCAAAACCCAATTTTAAAACATAGACTAATCGATTATAACTCCTTTAACTTTAAAATAAGTTAAGTTCTTATTAATGGTATTTATTCCAGTTTATGATGCATGTAAAGAATAAATAAAGCTAATTGTATAATATCGTATATCTATTTACAGCCCCATTAATAACCACTATTATTTTATAATTCTTTTATAAAAACGTTAACCCCACACTAGGATTTTCTCCCGTATCGCGCAGGCAGTTTACAAACATAAATTGCACAAGGACACACATCCAGACCCGAAACAATTATTTGTAGGACATACAAATACTTGTTCCGTGCGGGATCAAACCCGCGGCGCACGACGCAGCCACTCATTGCTGAGCCACTGCGCCACGGTGCTTATAAATTCGTCCGCACATTGGCCCGAACCGAAGTAAACTGAACGACCTTCCAACGTGTGGACGCCGTCACCAACTCTCGGCCATTATGTTCGCCACTCCATTCGCCACTGTGTTGGCTACAGATGGGTCTAAAATTAATAAGCTGCTAAATTAACACTGCTACATTTTTTTAGTGTCAACACCTGTTAAATAAGTTCTGAGACTGCTGTTAAATTTAGCAGTCACAACTCACAACAAAACAATAATGGTCTTGCTGGCTGGACATGGACAGTGCTCCCATCCGCACCAAACACGGACGCTGGATATATGTATATTTGTCTCGCTTTATCCCACTACTGCAGACCGCAGGTAGACGCGACGGCAACAACAAAAACGTAAAAAAAAGGACACACGACGCACGTGTTCCGTTTCCGTCTCTATTGAATTGTTTTCAACATAGCGATTTATTTAGCAACTACTAATTTTGTATTTAGTGTTCAGTTCAGTCACAGTTAGAATCTTAAGGTCGAGCGAGTTTATTTAATTAACTGCTAAGTGCTAACTGCTGAATTTGGACTACTGGAAAACTTGAATTTGGATAATTTATTATAATATTTAACTAGTGTTAAATAAAGACTGATTTTCGTTACGAAGGTTTACGCGAGTTTGTTATCTAGGTAGTAGGTAGGTAGTTAGTGTTGTGAGTGAAAATTCCAATTGTTTGACTGTTTGTGTAGTGTTTGCGTTTGAAACAGAATACTTACAAATTGGAAGAAAACAACTAAAATGGATATACAACGCCAAAAAAAAGTGAAATATATAACTTTTTTATTATCGGATAGCGATGCCGTAAAAAAAAATTGGTACGTGTAATTTGTGTAAAAAACTATTTCATACAAGAGCTCAGTTTCAAATTTAAAATCTCACATGAAGTTCAAGCATCCTACTATTAAAATCCAACAGGCACAACAACAAAGTGCTTGTACATTATCTGAGTCTGAGTGTTCCGTTAGTTCTCAACAGACTGTTCCTATTACTGAAAACGCCCCCAGTACTTCAAGTTCTTCGGGTACTAATGATGAGTTTTTGCCACCACCAGCAAAGCAGAGAAAAATTCAACCAAGTGTATCATCTTATGCAGCAAAAAAAATGACTTTAAAAGAGAAACAACGACTCAATTATTATTTAATGCAGCTTTTCATACTTGACTTTCAACCATTTTCAATAGTAGAAGACGTTGGCTTTATCCAATACTCAAATGCTTTAAATTCATCATACACGCTTCCATCTCGAAAATATCTATCAAGTACACTTTTACCAACAATGTACGAACAGTGTAGAACAGAGGTGCAAGAAGTAATAAATAAAGAAGTCAAAACAATCTGCATTACGACTGACAATTGAACTTCGGCGAGAAATGATAGTTTTATGGCTGTTACTGGGCATTTTATAAATAAAAATTTTGATTTGGAATCGATTTTTTTGGACTGTGAAGTAATTTCGGGTCCTTCCTATAGTGAAAATACAGCATCTCAGTTAAAAAGTATTAACGATTCTTGGGGTATTTCAGCTAAAATCAATTTTGCTGTTTCTGATAACGCGGCTTACATCAAGAAAGTCATATCACAGGAGATAGGGTGGAAACATTTCGGATGTGCAGCACGCACAATAAATTTGATAGTGCAAGAAGCGACGGAAAAATCTGTACCCATCAAGTCTGTGATTGAACGTGTGAAGCTCGTCGTCGCTTATTTCAAGCGAAGCACTTAAGCCACTCAAAAATTTGATGAGTTTCAAAAGCAAAATGGAGCAACACAGCCAAAACGACTGCTTCAAGAAGTCCCAACAAGGTGGAATTCCAAATTCTACATGCTCGAAAGGATCGTAGAAATTCAAGATGCCGTCAAGTCATCCATTGCCATTTTGGGTGTTACAAGCTTAACAAATGGAAGACTGTTTACTTTGCAACGAAACTTGTAAAGCCCTGAAATGTTTTGAAGAAGCATAAAATTATCTGAGTGGTGAAAAGTATTTGACGGCCAGTCAACTATTAATAATCATAAAAGGCATAAAGGGAGTTCTCAGCGATATTTTAAGCTCGGATTCTTCCGGTTATCACTATCTGCCAATAACATATGATTTTGTTCGAGCTTTGTTAGATTTAACTCATAGTCGTTTCGAAAATATAGAAAATAATAACACGATTGGAGTAGCTACTTTTTTTGGATCCCCGCTTTAAATTACAGCCCTTTACATCTTCAAGGCAAGCAACTTCGAGGGAGAACATGATCAAACTTGTCGCTCAAGAAATAAATCAAGGAGGACCATGTGAAAATATTGAAGTTAGCAAAAGTTCGCTTGATCCCACCTCAATATTTTACGACTGGGATGCTAGGGAGGCTGTACCGTAATCAATTGAGTCACCAACTGCAGTAGCAATAATAGAAATAGACAAATATATGAATGAAAAAGTGATTAGTCGCAATAATTTACCGTTGAGCTGGTGGAAGCAGAACCAAGGCATTTTTCCACATTTGGCTAGGTTGGTTCGAAACAAATGTAATGTACCTTGCACTTCTGTTTCTTGCGAAAGACTTTTTTCGCGAACTGGTTACATAATTTCACAACGAAGAACTCGCCTTGGAGTCCGAAAAGTCAAACAATTATCATTTTTAAATGGAAATAAAAAATATATAAAATTTTAAGATATATTACTAAATGATAAGTAGATATAAGAAAAAAAAATATGAAAAAAACAAGAAAAAAAGATAATTATATAAAAATTACGAATACTAAAAAAAGCAGATATGAAAAAAAGAAATCGTTGTAAATAAATTGATTCTCATTATAAATACGCCAACAGAATAAGTTGACAGTCCTAAGCCTCTGAAAAGTATGAAGGAAATGAGAATTAATTATGTGTTAAAAATCTGTCTGTGACTAAATTTAACAGTTGCTAAAAATAACTGCTAATTTTAACTGTTAATTATTTCCAGCATTAGCATTTAGCAGTGTTATTATTTTTTAACGTTTAAGCCCATCTCTGGTGTTGGCCAACGTGTAGAGGCGCCGTAACGAAAAAAAACCTCACGCTCCCCACTCCGACGGGCACGGAGGTGTGGCGTTGAAAGCCGTGCATCGTCTATCGTTTCAGTTCGGCAGACTTTGGCACTCGGCAGACTTCGGCACGGTGTTTGTGTGCGTGCGACTAGACGTATGCGTGTACACTAGCTGCTAACTCAATGATAAAAATTCCTGAATAACCTACATGTATTGTAAAATATTAAAAATATTTTAAACAATATTAACTTCTCATTTATTCAATAAGAGAAAAAATTGTTTTCTTATCGGTCACCACGCTCAAAAAGTGTAACTTGATTTAATATCAAAGACTTAACTGCATAAATAAAATAAATAAATAATTATAATTGCATAAGTTGATAAAAAATGCTATGCAATAGCTTTACCGCGGCAGTCACCGAGTGCTACACGTATTTTTTAATAGGAAAAGGATGTCAAGCAAGCACATAGTCCACCTGATGGTAAGTGTTTGCTGTGGCCCATAGACATCTACATCCATCCTTGTTTGCGAATCAAAATGCAGATGCGTTGTCAGCCTTGAGGACTAAGATGGAATGCCTCTTTTCCAGTAAAAAGGGTCTCCGGTTATCTACACTCACCATACGAAACGTGCTATTTCACGCTGGTATTCTGTGAAAGCGTGGTGTTTATGATTCGTGTAACGCGTGTTTTGGCTGCCCTGTTAAGCTTACTGTTTTGGCTGCCTGGTAACAAAGGCCACCAATTTGAAAGCGAACTTTTTAGAGCGTTACTAAAAGCGTAGAACAAATATGCACTACTCCATATCACTCAGAGTCGAACGGGATGATTGAACAGATCATTTAAAGAATCTCTTAGAGCGAGAGTTCAAGATAATTGTGTGGAGGAATTACCGTCCGTATTTTAGGCCTCAGGGCAGTGCCAGTGCTCAGATGACATATGGTCAAAGCTTAAGATTTCCATCGGAATTCTATGTCGATTCCAAAGAAAATGCGTACGAAGCTTATGATTATGTTCATAAATTAAGGAATACTACTAATAAATTTGAAACCGAAACCGATGTCACATCGAGACTCACGGTCAATTTTAATTCATCCGTAACTAAAAAATTGTAAATACGTATTAGAGAGAAATGATGTTCTTAAAACCTTCATACACAATTTTTAAAAAGACAATATAAAGTTTTTACAATCAAGCTACCCGATAGGAAAGTAAATATATCTGTCGATAGGTTGAAACTAGTGATGCAACGAATACTACTTTTACGAATACGAATACGAATATCAAATCTAATATTCGGCGAATACGAACACGAATACAAATATCTCGCCATGGTAATGAAAAAGTAATTTATTTGATGATTTTATATTGTTCTAATAATTAAAATTATTAGAACAATATAAATATATATTATTTAAAAAACCTACATTTTATAGATTTTTTTGGTTTAGGCGATTTCTTTTTTCAGTCTGGATGTTCCCAGCCGTTGAAAAAAGCTTCGATCAAAAAAAGTATTTCCAAGGCGACTGTACATGGTTTCAGTGAAAAATATTATTGGGCGAGTTTTTTCAACCTTGGATAATGAACATCTTCTCACCAAATAAAAGGCCAATGATGATCAGAGGCAAGATTTAAGACTTCGTATTATTGGGATTGCTTGAGATAATGTCGTTGATTCTTTGCTTAGCTCTTTAGTAGCTTCTTCAAAATTGGCCAGAATATAAATAATTTGGCTCATAAGAGCCCATTGGCTTGCTGTGATTTGTGATTTCATGACGACAATTTGGGAGAGATGGTGAAACATGGTGCGTTGTTTATGTAATCTCTTCAACATCTGATATATTGAGTCCCATCTAGTTTCAGTATCTTGAAACGAAACATGTTTCGGTATATTATATATATATATATATATATATATATATATATATATATATATATATATATATATAATAGCTTGTTGAAAATCTTTCTGTTATTGGAGTGTTAAAATGAAAAATAACTCTCCTGCCCTTGTGTATGTTGTGTGCTGTCGTTATGGCTTAGGGTCTATGCGCACGTCGTATTTTTTACGCGTCGACGACGTGCGTTTTCAATCTGTCAGTAATTAGAGTTACGTACAAAAATATTAGTTTTTAAATATTCGTGATTAGTATTCGCCGAATACGAATATTCGTATTCGTATTCGTTGCATCACTAGTTAAAACCAGCACACTTACTTCGATACGATAGTATTGTAGAAAGCGTTTCTGAGACATTCAAATTTGATAGTAGTGATAAGAATACTAAAAAAAAATTGTTTGATAGTTTTGAGCACAAGTCAACGGAAATGGAACCGAAACCAATTAACCGTACTACACAGCCGTGCGGTCGTGTGGTTAGGCCACCAGTTCGAATTCAGCTGAGTTAAACATTGGGTGCGTTTGGCAGAAAAAAGCGCTAGCAAGCGCTTACAAGCGCTAAAATAGTTTTCGGCCAGGACACGATTGCTACTTCAGTAGCGCTAACATAATCCGCCATTTTGCTTATTTAATTTGTTTGTTTTGAAGTAGAGTTTAAAAGTTGTTTTGTGCAATATTAGTTTTAAGTAATATAATGACATGAATAAACATATACATGTTTTTAAAAATTCATGATTGGTAAGTTTTTAATATGAATACTTTACAAACATATATTTAAATTAGGTTAGGTTCCCCGGTTAAAACTAACATCGTGTCCTAGAGGAAAATAGCTACTTACGATTTGACAGCGCTTACCGCTTACGATCGCCATTTTGCTTACAAGCGCTTGCTAGCGCTTTTTTCTGCCAAACGCACCCATTATGTCTAGGTTAAGTTTTTCTAGATTGCTAAAAATTTTATCTGTTCGAATTTTGAAAACACGTCAATACATTTTGAATATAAAACTTAGTAATTCAAATTTGAGTAATCATTTAAATATAAATATCTTCTATCTTTAAGAGTACCAAAGATAGGAAAGAATCAAAGTAAAGAATACATAGTTATCGCCTAAGCTGGTGGTAGTGCCAGCGTAGTTGAAGGTCATCAAGCTGCTTAGCATGGGAATTTTAGCAGTAATCATAGTAATCACTATTCTGGCGATATATTTCATTTACAGAAGATGAAAATCCAGAACTAAAAAGTGGACAGGCAAGCAGATGATGGTTAATATACCGAAAATACGGGAACAACCACCATCTTCCTTACTATCTATCCTGTGGCGCTACAGCCCTTTGTGGACCCTGGCCTCCTCCACAATATTCCTCCACTTGTCGCGATCCTTCGACTCCCTGCGCCAGTTGGTGTATTTACCCATTCTTCTCAGATCCTCTTCCACATTTTCTACCTGGTCATTGTTTTCACGGCCCTAGAATCTGGCATTCGTTCCAGGTGGCCCGCCCATCTCAACAGCTGTGACTTACAGAACCTGACGATGGTCTCACGTCCTATAAGAGCATCAAGCTCGTGATTCATGCGCTGGCGATGCGTGCCATCAGATTCTCGGACTGGTCCAAATATGTTTCTGAGCACTTTCCTTTCAAATACCGCCAGTTTCGCTTCGTCCCTCTGTGTAAGTTTCCAGGTTTCGCATGCGTAAATCACAACAGGTCTTATGATCGTCCGGTAGATGGTAAGTTTGGATTTTCTGCTCAGTATTTTGGAGTTAAGTACCTTTTTACATGAATAAAAGCTTTTATTACCCGTGACTATTCTTGTTCTGAACTCTAGTTTCAGTGCTGTTTTGGGAAGTTAATGTAGACCCTAAGTATTTAAAAGTTTCAACCCCTTCGAAAATGTTGCTCATCATAGAGATGTTTTGTAGCGGCTCGTGCTTCCGAGTCGTAGCGAGATATTTTGTTTTTTCGGTGTTGATCTTGAGGCCGAAACATTCCGCTTCTTTACTGAGGTTGCGGCAGTGATCCACCATTCTGTTTTTAGATCTACTGGATATTACAATGTTGTCTGCATAGGCAGCGATCTGCGATGTATTATAGTCTATAAGTTCCGTTATATTAACTTTCCGAATGATTTATTCTTGTTTAACTCCCGTGGATATCTTCCTTACAGATACAGGAAATGCAGAAAATAGTAATTGAATGAAGTGAAAATAAATCAGTTTTTTATAGGATAGGTTGACAAGCGAGCACACAGTCCACCTGATGTAAGTGGTTGCTGTGACTCATAGACATCTACATCTATCCTCGATTACGAATCAAAATGCAGATGCGTTGTCACCCATGAGGACTAAAATGGAATGCCTCGTTTCCAGTAAAAAGGTTCTCCAGTTCTCTACACTCACCATACGAAACACAGCAGCACTAAGCTACTATTTTACGCTGGTATTCTGTGAGACCGCGGTCCTTCCCCGGTCGAGTCGATCCATTCGTGCTACAACTATACTACTAATATAACTGCAGAATGGCTCTACCACGCCTAAAATATAATATAATCAATTTAATTTTCGAATTTAATTTGTTTTATTGAAGTATAACTTTAATTTTTCTTTTTTAGAAGATATTGACATTGAAACAAATATGTTTTCATTTTATTATTTTTTGGTTGAGTGCTCTGGTAAAATCGTGTAAGTTTTTTATAAGGGAAGACATATTCAAACTAAATTTCTTCCTGTTAAAATTGTTAACTATTATAATAATTGTTAAAAGTTTGATATTTATTCTTTAATTTATCATTATATTTATATAATTAAACCTTTTGGTAAATTTCGACATTTTTTTGTATTTGTGGTTGAAAAATAATTTTTTATTTCATAATTTGAATTTTGAATTGACATGTTATAAGTTATAATAAAATTTATTTTATGTTATAACTTATAACATAAAATAAATATTCGTTATAAATAGTAACTTAACATTGTAACATTTCATCGTTATGTGTTTAATTAAATATGTCAGCAAGTTAGCGTCAACGTAGGTCTGTGAACTCGTGACGCGGTATAGGCTAGGTGGATTACCTACCTGGCCTACCTGGTTTTAAGGGTGTTATTTTAAAAAAATTCAAAGGCGAGGGGGATGATGTGGTGGTGACTATACAATATGTTTACAGTTTGGAATCAGCATTTTTAGCTACCAGCCGCAAGGCGAGTCAGTAATATGTCGATGCAGAGGATTCTTGTGGCGGCCTTAGCTAAATTTTTAGGTGGTGCGAGATCCCATAGTGGCGTCCCACTAAATACAAAGTCTTAGTGTTCCTATACTATGCAGTTGCTTTTTCTTGAATTTAACTAATATTAGATCTATCAAATATCTAAAGGTGTATATGCGAGATAAGCACAGTTGTGTATGTCACTTGTATAATATGTTAATTGTATCAATCAATGGGTAAAAAACGTTAATTTTAAACTATTCTTTAGAATCATTAGGTGTCTCACCTACGGCTTATTACACAAATAATATTTTCTTTCTTCGGGATCGGGTTGGCTTAAAAATTGGATCAATCTGTTATTAGAGCAGATGAAAAAGCTCAGTACTATTTCAAAATTCTGACAAAATTTTTAAATAGTCGTAATACGACTATTTGAATTTTTTTTACCTTTGGTAAATCCATAGATTCAGACTGCATAGTCTTTTTTGTGCGAGCAGCCAGCAGGTCTAGAAAGACTAGTATCACTGCGAACTAAAAGATCTATTGTGATTGCTGCTATTGCTATAGTTGACTGCTAAGCCCTATGTCTTCAATGCTAAAGGTCTCTTCCATAAGGTCGAGCCTTACCATGAGTTCGAGGAGTTGGACCTAAGATTTATGAATATATATATATATATATATATATATATATATATATATTAAGGTAAAATTTGTAACTATTGGTAGAAAAATAGTTTACTTGTAAGTTTCTGACCGTTTCTACATATTATTAGGTCTTTCGGAGTTACTTACGTAATAAAGTAAAGCCAATTTTAAATAAAAATATTTTTCCTTTGATTTTGACAATTTTGTTGAATCAAAACAACGTTAAATTACTTGTCACCAGTAAAAAGCTAAGAAGTCTTATTCTCGTAATTCACTATGCGTATATTTATATTGCTGTATATTTCATGTTTCAGAATATCATTTCAATAATTATTAGAGTAATTTTTATCATAAGCCTCTCGCATGGGCGTCGTTTTGTAGCATTCCTCAGAGGAGCCCTATGTTCTGACTGGTGACTAACTTATGTAAGGCTGGGCTGTAATGACGATTATGTTGATAGGTGTCGCAAAGCATGGTCTTCAGCTACCTGATCAGCGATTCACTGCTTTATCAGTTCACAAAAAAGCGAGATTTTTTTTTGAGTATGTTGTTTTATTTTTATTTTGTTTATTAAATAAAATTAATTTCACGTTCACGCAAACAAAGTAAACAATATTAGCCCATGTACTATGAAAAACTAAATAATACGTTAAATAGTACTTCTCAAAGCCCAAATTATAAATAATAAAATATTATCAGGGTATTTTCGTTAAAACGTGTTTTTATTATCACTCTCATTAAAGTTAAAACGGTGCAATCGTGTTTGTGAACGCAAATAAAACCTTACTTAATAAAATGAAAGAAGAAAATAAAAACAATATTATAGGTATATTATGCATATAAGTTAATATTAATTTAATTGAAACTAACTGGCCCTGTCGACCGCATATTTTTCTTTTTCTTTTTCCCCTGCGTATTATTAATCCAAACACCGTAAAAATTAATAAAAATATTTTTCCTGCAAATATTTTTAAATCTTTAATTTCAGAAAAACATACTAAATATTACAATATTTTTTTTATTTAATATATATCATACTTGTTTACGGTAGGTAATAAAATAAGCATAGATACCCACCCAATATCACCACAACATACTGTCGCAATGCAGCCGATTCTGTAGAGAAAATCATATTTCTTGAAAATTTCACAAATTAATATAATGTTTATAACCACTCAACAGTAGTTTTTTTTTTTAATTCTTAGCAACACATCTTAACATCACTGTATCGAAAAGCATTTCAACTGTTCTCACTCTCAACAAACGAAACACGAGACGACTGTTTGCTCTACTACTGTTTGACGCAAACGTTAACGTCCTTTATACGTATATAACATTTTCCTGTACAATTTACCGGAACATTAAGTTAGAGTAGTGCGTCCCAAGGCCCCAAATTCATCAGAGGATACGCTCTGTACTACATTAGATAAGTTAACTTCCATAGTCAATACCAAATGTGAAACAAAATGTCTGGATCCAATCTCACATATCACAATCGCATAAAACATCGCCGTCAATTAAATTCGGAAATAATAACACTTAACCTCAACATCCTTCTTGTTTTAAGCCCATGCAAACTCACCAACCACCTAGATATAATTTTGGCATCCCATCGAATAAGCAGATGCAGATTTCCTACTCAAGGTCAACAGCGACAATTTAACAGTTTCGTAAATTATTATCGACCACTGCAACCTAATGCAATTCGGATATCGTCCACCTCAATTTATCTATAGACCTGTAGGCTTTCAGCCTTTACCTTCGATGCGTCCTCAACAGTCTGGTATGCAGGAGCGATACAACAATAATAGTAATGACCCTCAGAATAACCAACCGCGAATTAATACAGATGTGACGATGCGCACAGCATCTGTAGCTCGACCTCAACAAGGTTTTAGGTTAAATGAATTAGAATTAAACGAGATTGATTATAATGACTACATGTATTACTACGGAAACCCATATTATTTCAATCAATATCCTAATGACGCTTCTTACTATTACCCCGAATATCAATTCGAAGAAACTGTAAGCCTGGAAAATGAAGCCAACGCGGCGGATACGAATATTATTAAGACGACAAAAAATAATGAAAATTAAAATTAGCCGCCTCAACCAAACCCCAAAAAACCATAGTACTAAAAAATTGTAACTCTATAAATTGTAATTTTAAATAAGAGTCATAATTTTTATATATATATATATATTTATATATATATACATACATATATATATATATATATATATATATATATATATATATATATATATATATGAACTTCGTATCACCTATCATATTTATAAATATACCACATATATTTGTAAAAAGTATGGTCAAAACTTAATACAAAACACAGTTATAGGTACACTAAATTAATATAAGGCTTTCTTATGTACTATTTGCGCGTATGTGCGTAAATATTTAAAGATGATGGTTTTTCGACTCGGCAAACACGAGACGTATCATTACCCATGCGCGAAACAGGGAAACTCCAAGTTGATTCCGCAAATTTTCAATGACTGGCCTTGCGATTGATTTATGGTCATCGCAAAGGCCAGACAAACAGGAACTTGTACACTCTTAGAATCGATTGGCAAATCCGTTGGAATCGTCGGTATACGCGGGATCAAGTCATCCTCACCTTTTTATTTTCCCTTAATGATCGTGGCCTCGATGATGTTATTCATTAGCTTTTTCCTAACCAGTCTTTTTCCATTGCACAGTCGAGATTGATTAATGTTACGCAGTATGATTCTACTATTATTGTAAATTGTGAGGTGGTAGTCAAGTAAATTCAGGGAATTTAAAAACTCTGTGGGATAGTTGACTACGTCATCCTGGTTTGTAACAGTGTCAACTTATTTGTAAGAAAACAACTCTCCTGAAAGAAAAGTCTGAATGGTCGCATTGGTATCATCGACATCCTTGTTTTTGGCCGCCAATATTGCTAGTTCACTCAACCAATTACGGTTTTGAACTGTTGTTCTGAGTCCGTAAAACACGCTGAATAAGCTCCTCTTTTGAGTCGACGAAGTGACGAAAATCCGTGGGTAGTGTAATTAATCCGGTCGAAGTGTCAACTGCGACTGCAAGTATCCTTGGGTAGTGTAATTAATCCGGTCAAAGTGTCAACTGCGACTGCAAGTATCCGTGGGTAGTGTAATTAATCCGGTCGAGGTGTCAACTGCGACCTTATCATTTCCAATATCTAATAACTGCTTCGAAACATAATCGCAGTTTGATCTTGTTACAAAAACACTCGCATGTTAATTGTTAATTAAAGTTTCTTTACCCGCCGCCATAAATTAGATGATTTTAAGCATGGGTTAGTTTATCAGCAAAAGTATTAGCAATAGTTGATCGGGGAATAATTAATGTATAATATATAATAATGTTTATTTCTCGTTACAAATACCGACTATACATAACAAAAACTAATATCTATTTTAATATGTGGCCGTAGAAAGGAAAGGGGAAAGCTCCCGTCGGGCAAGGTGTTCTGCCCGGGGAGCGGCCAAGGCTCCGTGTGATAGTGCGGAGGTGTTCTATATGTGCTGTTTATGATTCGTAATGTTGATAGCGTCATTTAGGCATATAATTTATTAAGCAACAATTAGATGCGTGCGTGCGTGCGTGCGTGCGTGTGCGTGTGTGCGTGCGTGCGTGTGTGTGTGTGTGTGTGTGTGTGTGTGTGTGTGTGTGTGTGTGTGTGTGTGTCAGTTATTGAGTTTACCCACAACAATACAAGTGTTTACATTTGTGATTTAAGCTTAGTGTTTATCTTAAATCAAGGATCTTTATATTATACGAGTATTACGTACTTAGTTAATTTTATTTTAAATAGTGCATCGCATTATCGCTTCTCGAGTGGCAGCCTCGTACCGGTAGGCGTAGTATAGGCGACCCCCCACTAGATGGAGTGACGACCTGGTAAGAGATGCAGGAAGTCGGTGGATGCAGGGGAGGCCTATGTTCAACAGTGGACTTGTGAAGGCCTGTAATGATGATGATGATGATCGCATTATTGCTTAGCCAAGCTTTTTCATAAATATTAAAATTATTTATTTTCACTTGATCGTAACATTAGCATTGTCGTCATCTAGTGTAAATTTCCGAAGCTGGTATGAGAACATTAAGTGATAATTAGATTAAATATGGCAAATAAGTGTGGTCATTGCGCTAAGTTCCTTTCTCAAACAGATGGCGTCAAATGTACAAAATGTTTATTAGCATACCGTCGCCATTATGTAAACATTAACTCAGACTCAAAAGTAAGCTCTAAATGGATATGCAAGCCTTGAGTTCGGGAGTCAATTCGACGCCGCGGAAAAGTCCAACATATCCAGAAACAGAGGATATAACTGAAACCTTTTTGGATGCAAGAGTGGAGGGTTCTAACGAAATTATTAGCGCAAGAAATAAGACTCCTAAGGACAGAGCTAAAAACCCTATCGAGAGTAATGGTTAATATTTGCCAGGAGATTGCGAATTTGAATGACACCATGACGGAGTTTAACTCAAGATTAGAGAGCGTCGAAACCCGTGTGACCTGCTTAGAGCTATAAGCGGAGGATAAAAAATGGCACCTGCGAGTGAGTTGATTGAAACTTTTGCACAACTAAAGCGTGATCTAAATTACAAAGATCAAGCCGCTCTTGTAAATTACCTGGAGGTCACAGGCCTGCCAAAACAAAAAGGAGAAAACCCGATGCATCTCCTCACTCTCGTCGCACAAAAATTAGGAGTTAATTTGGATGGACGCAATGTGGTTAGTGTAGAGAGATCTGGTATGCGTCGTGATCGAGAAAGTGCAGCTGCTCAACCACCGCGTCCTAGACCTATCATCATTTGACGTGCTCTTCGCAACCAACTGTTACGCGCAGCACGTGTGCGGCGAGGAGTCGATACATCCGGGTTCATCATTGATGCTGAAACTCTCTCTCTAGTCGGTCTCTCATGACTGAGCATCGTGATCACCATCACGGAGAGTAAGCTTATTGTGTATGATCTGTCTCCACCGGGTCCTATCGCTATACGGAGAACTTCTTTGACTTGGTCAGACCACCGGGCTGGAGATCTACCTGTGGGCCTTCTTCCCTCTACGTTTCCAACAAGTACCAATTTCTCAATACTTTCGTCCCGCGGCGAGAGATATGACCAAAATAGTTGAGGATGCGTTGAAGACATGTGGTAGAAAGACGCGCCTTGATCTTGAGAGAAAAAATGGAAATATAAGAGTACATAGTAGTAGGTAGACTGGGAGCTGGTGACAGGTGACGTTCCGCGATTTTGTCGTGCATGCCTTTTAAGGCTTGATAACTAACTCTAAAATATCAAAGATTGTCGGGGCTTTAGCCCCTTCGCGCGTCCTCTTCATAAGGAAAAGCGCTTTTCTTTGTGTAGCGTATTTTCGTGTTTTTCTGTGATAGTATACTGCATGCCCTTGTAATATACGGAAGTTCAAGCAAATTGAAGCTCTAATAATTGATAGCATGCACCCCGCAGCGGCCCAAGATGATCAAAGGGTTCTGAAAACCTGAAAAAAATTAAAGGGCAATTCCGTGTTTTCAAATTGCATTCCGATGTAAATAATGGAAGTTTTTTTCATGCACCCCTCGTATGACCATGGCATGCAGTTTGGAATCACGGAAAATCAAGGGAAATTTTCCACCGTTGGTCATACGAGGGGTGCATGCCAATTTTTCCAGAGTGTTTTTAATTTTTCCACAGATTTCTCCACTCGTTTACGTCCATTACCCGAAACATCCAACCACAACCAGCTTGCCAAGAGCTTCCAGAATAGTTAAGGACTGGTCGTGCATGCCTAGGGTGAGACAGTGATGCCTGGCTTTTATTCCAGCCTTTCGCCTTCATGAGATCCTTGAACTGGATTTTGTAAGCCGACCAGGAAGATGTCCCGTAGAACGGTGGCACTTTGAATCCACGTACCGAAGGTGTTATAGCTACCACGGGAGCTGTAATTCCATCCCCAAGTTTGACGTCGTCCAGCATTTTCTTCAAGTCGGTCATCATGTTGTCAACCCGATTGTTCACTTGGCCGATTCAGGTTTCAGTTTCCGACAGGCGGTTGCCATGTTAAGCAACCCTATCCTTCATCTCTCTTATCTCTTTCCCGAAGGTAGCGTGAAGGTCCTTCGTGAGGAGAATCTGCTCTTCCTGACCACGCTGCAGCTGGTCTTCCAACCGACGGGCTTGTTTCTCCATTAGGCTGGCCTGTTCCTACTGCTGCTTGCGGCTTGTTCCTCCTGTCAGTGGGCCTGTTCCTTCTGCTACTCTTTCAACCGACGGGCTTGTTTATAATGTCGGTGGGCCTGTTCCTCCTGTCTGACAACAATTGTTTTGAGCTTAGGGTTTGACAATAAAAACTGACATGACTTTACTGGCGTGAAATTACCAAAATTGACACTTTACTTACCGAACACCAATTACAAGATAAAACACACTATAATAAAACACAATTGTACTACTGATCACTTTAGTTCGCCAATTTTATAGTGACTCGGGTCGCGGTCGATACCTCTTCTACTGAAACATCTAGAATGTTCGATTACATATCGGTTTCAATTGACTAGGTGTAGAAAGTTCTGGCATGGTAATCTCTAAAAGGATCTTAACTCTCCTAGTTCTGTTACTCGATACTAGAGAGCGATAGTGGTAACTAATGTCTCCATGTATCAGGTATTAATTATGGCGCGCAACACTATGTTTTTAAGCCAGTGCTTGGCTACTATACCACTTAAGGTTTAGTCCTTTTATCCACCCTAAGATGTCCGTCTTAGGTTGGATACTCGGAAACGCGTGTTCGTTTATCCACCATAGACAGGGTGGATAATCAGAATACACTTTTTGATTGATGTTTCGATTTTCCAACCCAAGTACAGTTCAACAGAAACCAAACTTTAACATATTATTGATTAATTTTTAAAATCCACAAACTTTAACAAGAATCATATTACGTATTGCATTTAAATCAAATTTAACTTCCTTGTTTAATAATAATAAGTAATTTATTATTCAATATGTCCAGGAAATCACCAACACTAATTAAAATAAATGTACATTTGTGCTAGCAAAAAATTGGGCATGTTTTTAAAAGCAATTCGTAACTTCGTATCAAATAGTTTTATGCCAAATTTGAATGAATTAAATTCCAACAGCTACATAATTTGTGTTCTTGAGCCATGTCTTTTCATAGTATTTCACAAATATCATCATATTCTCATCATAATTCAAAATAGATTTTACAAACAGACGTCATGTTTCTATAAACGTCTGAGCACAGGGGAGGAAGAAAATCGGAAGAAAAATAATACACGAATTCCGATTATCCACCCAGTCTGGGGTTGGATAATTAGAATTCGTACTCGTATATTCCCTTTAATATTACTGATTTGCATTGCATATATTCAAAGCGCATGTAACACATATTTAAGAAAATAAGATATTATAATATATTAGATTATTATTGGGACGGAGCGTAGCCTTCCCTCTTATCACCGACTCCAATGCAAGTTTTTCTTACTTTCTCTTCTGCAACGAATTGACTGATTTCGATGAAACTCAATACGGTCGATGCTGAGGGTTCTAGTGTGCTGCCTAAGAGAGCCAGTGTAGTGCCCTGAAATTGATGAGGAACGACAAAGAGATTTATTTAATGGTAATCGTTGTAACTAGTGGCCTCTGACAGTCCCAAAGGACTAGATTTCGTCATTCCTAATCCGAGATATATTTTTTTTCGTCACTTGACGACGTGTTACCGAGTTCCTTTGGAAAAGACAGCGTAGGTGATACGTACGATGCCTTGTGGAACACCAGCATTAATAGACTAGTAATCGGAGCATGCACCGTCTACTATGACTTAGATGCTTCGAACTGAAAAACTTAAGAATCAAATTGCATCATTTTTCTGGAAACTTATAGGAAGGAAACTGATTTTTAGGAATAGGGTACACTAAAGCTCTCTTCCATAAGGTTGGGGCCTTACAATGAGTTCTGGGAGTTAGACCAAATAATTATGAATCTATATTGTAACTATTGGTAGATAATTAGTTTACTTATAAATTTCAGGCCGTTTCTACACATTAGGTCTTTCGGATTGTTTATTGCGTAAGGCCAATTTTGTGGATTGTATGAGGCCAATTTTGAATAAAAATATTTTGCCTTTGATTTTGACAACTTTTCTTGAATCAAAAAATATTGATTACCCTCGGTACAATAACATGAAATACTTCGTCACTAGTAAAAAGCTACCTTCAGTTTTTGGATATTAATTTTTGGTCCGTTTTACGCAAAAAAAAATAAAAAAAAATAATATTCAAAAAAAAAAATAAAAAAAATCAATATTCAAAAACTGAAGGTAGCCGGACTAACTATGACATTGGGACGTCAAACATCTCAGTCCCCCCGTGACCATGGGTGCTGTTAAGCACCCGAAACGTCGGGAATTAAAAATAAGTAAAAGTAGTGAAATAAACGCGATAAAATCCGTAAATTTAGTTTTATTCAATGTGTAGTGCTCGCGTAAATTTAAGAAATCATTAACACAAAAAGGAATCCGTTTTTTCTTGTTAATACTTTTTAAACTAATTTCATGTTTATTTTAATAAAAACTACTAAAAATTGCAATAGCTTTTTTATTTGATATATAGTATACTTGTTTATGGTAGATATTAAAATAAACATAGGTATACCCTATACCCACCCAATATCACCACAACATATTGGCGCAATGCAGCCGATTTTGTAGAGAAAATCATTTTTTTATTTCACAAATTAATATAATATTTACAACGACTTGACAGTTGTTTTATTTCTTTTTTTTTTTTTTTTTGAATTTTCCAAGACGTTTATTCTTTAGTTCTTGCGTAGTTTTTTGATTAATAATGCGTAATTATCTCCGGTTATTGTCTCCCCTTTACTTAAATAGTAGATCATTATTATACCTTCCGCATTCCAGAAGACAGAGGCCATAATTTATCAGCGGACACAGATACCTTGTATCTTCTGACTGGCGGGATATGCTGTCTTTACGACACCTTACTTTGGTTTTTCGTCTCCTGGTCAACATGCTATATCTACGTTTCATCTACAGTTACGAGTACAAAATACCTGTATTTTCTTGCATTTTGCTAAATTTAGCTTTGAAATGTCAACTATTACTTTTGGGCGTCTATCAACACTCAAGGAACCAGACGCGTGGCCACTTTTTATAATTATGGAGTGTAGAAATAAGGAGTACAGACTGTATTAAAAAGTGTCCATTGAAAACCGTTAGATAAGGGTTTCGCCACTATAGCTACGGGGTATACTTTAAAGAACGCACTGAAAATATTAGTGGGATAAACTACTTTTTCGAGGTTATATTTACTAAATAAAATTATTTAAGATTTTAGAGCTACTGAGCAGTTTAGCAGCACACTTAAACCGTCGACAACTGCTAAGTTCGTTTATATAAGTTTAAGGATTAGGTAACTAATGTAGGTGTAATGTGAAAGAAATGAAAAAGTCCTTATAAGAAATAACGGTTTATTATATACCCGCGTGTTATAACAGTGTCGGCCAGATCGCTACTGACTACGCAATTTAATTACATAGGTACCTACTATGCTAAGTGTAGTTCCATCACTCACAGCAAAAAAATTCTGTAAGATACAAATACAATAAAATTTGAATATACAAATATTTAGCTATAGACAGAACCAGTTGACAACGTAATGTTTATCACTCGTAATGCACAAATATTTGGTATAATACTTAGTCTCAACACTGGGAATTACATTAAAAGCGTCAGTAATCGTCGACACTCGACCTACATGCAATTAACAATAACAAGTTGCAACTGATAAAAATTAAAACATAGGTAGGTAGTATATTACATATTTTAATTTACTTCAGTTAAAATAAATTTAATTATTGCCAAAAGTAGTACACCAAATTTTTTTCAATTTTAGTCGGCGCTTGGGGCAAATCGCGAGCTCTTCGGGAGTTGGCTTTGGTAACTTGAGTCATTTGCAAGGCTTGCTCCTGCACGAACCCCATCTGCTTCCGCACCGACTCCTTAACCTGGGCTGTCCCATAACGGCAGAAGAAATACAGGATCATAACGGTTATCACGAAAATCACAACAGCCCAACCAATATAAGATCGCATCGATCTCTTTATTCACCGTGTTACCCATTATTTTAATATGTGCTGTACGAAAGTCAGCGCCCGACGAGAAAGAATTTGCCTAAAATTGCTGAATAACATTCATTGAGTTGTTCTAATTAAAATTATAAATTGATTATAAACTAGCTTCCAGGCGGCGCTGTTGTCGCGGCAAATTTTTACGTCAGAGATCCTTTATATATATATACTGTGATGTATAAGCTGTATTTATATGAATTTAGTGGAGCTTAAAACTGGTAATTTATTACCATGAAGGTTAGAGATCAGGAGAACGATCGCCGTAGAAAATAGTGTCTCAGAAATATGGACACCATAAGTGAGGCGCTGCGATCGCTAAGTTCGGTCAATAAAAGTCATTTTCAGTCTATTTTTCCGATCAGATGCTAAACAACTTGCACATCCACGCACAATAAAATATTTCTCCATTTTTTAATGTTTCTCTTTTTCAAAAATTAAAAAAATTACGGAGCACCATTATTTTCTCAAAAATGCCAAGAAAAAAAATTTGTATATTATTCAACTAACTTCATCTACTTCTTTCTACTCATTAACAGGTAACTTCGCAGCCATTGCTCACCCACGGCAGCGTCGCTATAAATTCTACAATTTTCAAGGATAGGCGGGCTATGCTTTAGTACGTAGTGATCGTTCTCCTGTTCTCTAACCTTCATGATTTGTTGTTTGTTACTTTGGCGAAATTAATGCCGAAACTATTAGAAAAGTTGTATAAAGTGTCAGTATCAAAGCAATAAATACTGGCCGTACGCATTCGACATTAATTTCGCGAATGCAACAAATTCCCATTTTTAGCTGCATAGATGAATTAAAAATGTAACT